>OY744530.1:85843451-85895951 GCA_963556195.1 Sepiola atlantica
ACAGTCTAAAACCGGTAACTGGAGTATTAAAGTATAAAACTGCTAACTGGAGTATAAAAGTATAAAACTGCTAACTGGAGTATTAAAGTATAAAACTGGTAACTGGAGTATAATAGCATAAAACTGCTAAATGGAGTATTAAATTATAAAATCGGTAACTGGAGTATTAAAGTATGAAACTGCTAACTGGAGTATAAAAGTATAAAACTGCTAACTGGACTATAAAAGTATAAAACCGGTAACTGGTGTATGAAAGTTTTAAACCGGTAACTGGAGTATAAAAGTATAAAACTGCTAACTGGAGTATTAAAGTATAAAACTGCTAACTGGAGTATAAAAGTATTACTGGTAACTGGAGTATAAAAGTATAAAACCGCTAACTAGAGGATGAAAGTATAAACCTGCTAACTGGAGTATTAATGTATAAAACTGGTAACTGGAGTATAATAGCATTAAACTGCTAAATGGAGTATTAAATTATAAAATCGGTAACTGGAGTATTAAAGTATGAAACTGCTAACTGGAGTATAAAAGTATAAAACTGCTAACTGGACTATAAAAGTATAAAACCGGTAACTGGTGTATGAAAGTTTTAAACCGGTAACTGGAGTATAAAAGTATAAAACTGCTAACTGGAGTATTAAAGTATAAAACTGCTAACTGGAGTATAAAAGTATTACTGGTAACTGGAGTATAAAATTATAAAACCGCTAACTAGAGGATGAAAGTATAAACCTGCTAACTGGAGTATTAAAGTATAAAACTGCTAACTGGAGTATTAAAGTATAAAACGACTAACTGGAGTATAAAAGTATAAAACTGCTAACTGGAGTATTAAAGTATAAAACCGGTAACTGGAGTATTAAAGTATAAAACTGGTAACTGGAGTATTAAAGTATAAAACTGCTAACTGGGGTATTAAAGTATAAAACTGCTAGCTGGAGTATTAAAGTATAAAACTGTTAACTGGAGTATGAAAGTATAAAACCGGTGTATTAAATACTCCAAAGTAAAAATATGGGGTAATTTTTTTCATATCATTCTTGTCTTTTTTCATGTCTTCTATGTTTAATTTTTTGTCAGGAATCTTTGAAGACGTTTTTTGTATGCATTTATGCGTTTGCTTTCTTATATTAAGTAGATCAAAATGTGTATCATAAAATAAAATTCATAACTTAGTGATATATCTAATATATACACTGAGTCTGCGAACTTTTATGCCGATTGGTATCTTAAGCGTCTACTTTTGTTAAGTCTGCAAATTTACGATAGCAATGCATATGTTCGTTAATTAATTTAAACGGCCGCTGTGTGCATGAACTTTAGAAACCAACAATTCTAAATTAGATTTCTAGATGCTCCGATATATCGTAGCCCGGGAATATTCAAATTTCGAAACAGAATATTATTTCTACATGTAGCAGACGTTTAAACGAAATTACGTTTTAGGCTGGTCTTTTTAAGTCTTAAATATATAAATATTTCGAGGGTAAGAGTCAGCGTTTCATTGTCAAATGTTATGTTAACATTTATGTAAAGATTATTGCACTCAATTGAAAGCTAAGGCCGACATTATTATATAAATAATAAAAGGGGGTTTATATTTACTTCTATCTAAGGCCTTTGACAAGGTATGGCATGAAACGCCTCTCCTAAAACTGAATTACTGGACAAATATTTAACATAATTACATCCTACCAAAGAAAAAGAAAAATACCGGTTGTCCTCCATGGCCGTTCATCTAAGCGAAATCACATACATGCTAGTGTACCCTAGGGATCTATCATTGGACCTCTACTGTTCCTGATTTTTATAAATGACCTCCCTGATGTAATTGAGACTGAAATGGTAATATTTGCTGACGAAACCACGCTCTTCTCTCGTAATGTGGGCAAAACCGATGCGCAGATATCTGAGACAATAGCTGAATACTTAGAAAATGACCTCTAGTCAGATTTGGGTCACAAAAGGTTGGTAACTTTTAAAGTCGAAAAGACAAAGCTACCTTCCTTCAACAACGACAAGAAACATCTTCAACCACCGATTGTCATGGTAAATAACACCCTACCTGAGATTTCATCATTCAAACTCCTCGGCCTAACTTTCACAGATAACATGAATTGGAATAAATACATTGAAGATTTGCCAGGGCTGCTGCAAGAAGGTGGGCTCCTTCTACCGTGCTTGTAAACTTCTCACACCTGACATCATCCTATATCTCTACAAAGCCACCATTCACCCATTCATGGAGTACAGTTGCCACATCTTGGTTGGGGCATAATCCACTAGTGCTTCCCTCTTAGACAAAGTCCCAAAAAGTCGCCAACTTAATAGGTCCCTCACTATCCACCGAGCTCCAGCCCATGTCCCATCGCCGCAATGTTGCTTGTGCCTGTTTTACAAGTACTTCAATGAATTATGCTCTGATGAACTTGCTGCTCTGGTGCCCCCACGACGTAAATTCACTAGACCAACCCGAAAATCTGGCAAATCCCATCCATTCACCGTGGATGCCCCCAGATGCCGAAGAGCTTTATACTTTTTCCTCGTGGTGCTGGACTCCGGAAGTCCATCCCTGCTGCATGTAATATGCAGAAATTTAAAACTAATGTAAACATACATCTCGCTTCACAGATCCCAATTTTGGTTGACCCCCCCCCCCCCATAAAGAAACTTTAATTTTTGTTCTCAGTAGCCCCTTACGTCCACAGTGGCGGCCTGTCTTGTTTGGGGTGAACTATGTTAAAAAAATACTGTGTTGTCGCGTTAAAAATACTATCTTATTCGTGGTTAAATTTGCGTAATTTCATTACAAGAGTAAACAGCTACAAAAACTAACATTACAGAAATGGCTTTATGTTTTAATTAGCTTAAAATTTTGCTAAAAACCAAAATAGATTAAATAGGTAGCAGCCGGAATTCAAATTACCAACCTGTTGCTCCAAGTAGTACGTACGAACCATAACATAAATACGCCAACTTTTGAGTAGTAAATCCTGTTTGATATGTGAATTATAGAGAGTTTTTCTGTCTTATTTTGTCCTTCTCTTAACAATTATATTTAATTATCGGATAGAATATATAATCGACTAAAATGTATTTTTGTCACAGTATAAATAATAGAAATATCCATAATTCACTGGCTAGAAAAAATCAAATATTCATTTGTTACGAGCAAAATAGAAAGAAAAATTGAAACTATTAAGAACTATTGAAGAGTTATTTAGCAGAACTTATTATTTTCGATATTTAGCTATGGGACTAGTTTCTGAAGAAACAGATATGTTGAAAATGCCGACAACATCAATGCAAAACATAAAATATCATATATATATATATATATATATATATATATATATATATATATATATATATATATATATATACATATATATATGTATATATATATATACATATATATATATGTATATATATGTATATATATATATATATATATATATGTATATATATATATATATATACATATATATATATATATATATATATATATATATATGTATGTATGGTTAATAACATGACAGTAACTTATCTAAATCAGCAAGGAAACCGAAAATAGGCTGAATATAATTTGAAAAGGAGCTTCATATTTATGATTAATAATAAATTACATTCATAATTTATTATAAATGAACATATGTATCATTTCAGTGTTTGCATCATTTTACTTTTGGAGAAGTGTTCAGAAATCAAGAGGCCATTTTCTGGGGCTAAATCGTAATTGCTATATTAGATACATATACATTCGAATGCCCAATTAAAGTTATCATTTACCTGTGAAGCTTAGAGTTAGTAAATAAGTTATGAACATTAATGTTACTCTCCCTAATTGACCACTTAACTATGTCATAGTACATATTTAGAATTTGATTTGTCCGTTATCGGAATATCCGTTCTGTGACTTTTCATTTTCGTAAACTAAGAAAACAGACTTTTTAAAAGTGGTTTTCTATTTAGTCACAGGCAGATGAAAATGCTGTACAATCACGTTTTATATATGTCATTTAAATATAGGGTTCATTTGTCTTTGTGACGATATAACAAAAAATGTAATGCAATTTAATACGGATATGCAATTCTTATTGTCAACGGTAAATTGTATACAATAAAGTGAAGACAACTATTATATCCATAATTTGGTGGAAGCATTTTGCGAGATCATACAGAACCTATATATATATATATATATATATATATATATATATATATATATATTTGTTATTTTTTATCATCTATGTACGTATGTTTCGTCCTTAATAGTCGGGACTCATCAGCATAGAGATATGACTATTCAGTACCGGTCATGCGATTCAAACCTTGGATTACGAGTATTTTGCAACTCAAATCCGACGCCTTAACCACTCGGCCATGTTGAACAGCGAATAAATAGTGATAATTTTAACACTTTCGAGCGTTCGACGTTTTTTAATGAAAGGAACGATGCATTTAAAGCTAGCGACGTCATACTGTGTTAATACTACACTTACAGTGATCTATTAGACGGGTTTTTCTAGGAGCTACAAATAATACACATTTGTTATTGTTTATTATCTATGTACGTATACGTTTCGTCTTTAATAATCAGAACTCATCAGCATAGAAATATAGCTATTCACTACCGGTCATGCGATTCAAAACCCCGGAGTACGAGTATTTTGCAACATATATATATATATATATATATATAGGATTAGAAAGCCAAAAAAAGGTATAAATAGACACATAATTACCCAACTCTGAAGATAATGACGGTTAATTCCAATGTATGAATTAATATACTGCTACAGGTGTCAACTCAGATTAGTAATGCGATTTTGTTCGGTGACACCATCCAGCGTTGCTGAATTTAAATTGTCACCGACTTCCTAGAAAAATGCGAAAAACGTTCTATGCGCGTGTTTCCGCCGTCTTTTGAAAATGATCTTCTTTCTCCAGCGTTTTTGTTCATTTGCTTTAGACACCTGTGGATGATTCGACGAAGAATCAAAAACGTTCGTGAACCCTGTGATTGATTTTAATACAAGAAAGTCTAACAGAAAAACTGAAAAATAAAAATAAACAGACGAATGTTGTTATTTTGTTACAATCTTTTCACACACATATATATATATATATATATATATATATATATATATATATATAGTAAGATTATATTTTGAAAATAATGTTCTCATATTTTACAAAAAGAAACATGTCATTATGGAAACCATCAGAATTATGTGCAATTATAGATGTTATTATAGTTAAAACCGAGCTAACTCTGACCCAACTCACACGTTAACTCTGACCAAACTCCTAACTCTAACACTAACTCTGCCCCTAACCCTGATCCTAACCCTAACCCATTTCCCTAACCCTAAAACGCCAAGTCGATTTTAGCTCGGGTCTTAATCTGGAGAATCACAAGAGAAAATTATTACTAGCCCAATAGACTGACAACAATAATAATAGAGAACTCACCAATTACCCCCTAAAAACCAATGAACCCCATGAAATTAAATAAAAAATAAAGAAATAAAATATAAATAAAAAAAACATATAAAATAGCAACCTTCCCCAAGACCCATCCAAAGTTATACTTTTTTATGTACAATATAATACCGCCGGATGTGTTGCACATACTACAACAACAACTACATCACTCCTACTAATCTGAACACAATCTTACCCTATTCACCACGATTAAAACATTAATCAGTAGATAACATATCTTTTTTAACCTTTTTATCATGGTAATACATGAATCCTCCTAATTTAAACACTTAAAAATATAACTATCAAATCCCACAGAATTTACAAGAATTATAGATGTGTAATACCTCCCCCCCGCCTTACACAGACCCATAAAAGATTCTGAAACCTTATTAGTTAAGTCAAACAGAATTAACTAAATACATAAACACAATACGAATGCATATGATTATGACAATTAAAACATTAGATACCCCTAAATGAACCTTTTAACTGACAAGATATATCCTCAACCCATTACGCAGCAATTAATCCCCCATATATATATATATATATATATATATATATATATATATATATATATATATATATATATATATATATATATATATATATATATATTAATATGTATATATATATAAATATATATTAATATATATATATATATAAATATATATTAATATATATATATATATTAATATATTAATATATATATATATATATATATATAATAAACAAACAAGAAATAAAAAAAACAATAGGTAAAGAAATAAAAGAATTTAACGAATCCCATCCAGAGACAAATCAATATAAACACACTTTTTAAGCAGTAAGACAAACAATGAAATCAATTTTCATATAACTCAACTACGATTAAAACTCATGTATTATTTTAATCCTAAACCAGTACTACAACGCACTGTTATTAACGGTATATTCAGACGTGATCTCCCTTTATTTCCAAGATGATCCTTTAAAATACGAAACAACCAATTATAAATATGTAAATAAAACACCAAATAAAATAAAACCTTTCAAATACAAAACTATATATTAAATCAATAATAAATCTGATACATAAATGTAAACCCGGTATCACCATCAAAAAGGGACTTCAATATTAAAACCTTTACACAGTACGTTTCTAAAATATGTCACATAAAGTTTTTTAAATAAATTATATCAGGTCTCACTCCTCTTACCCCCCTGCGATAAAGCACTTTATTGATTTGATTTCTTTTTAATATAACCTTACACACTAAAAGTTTATTCGAATATATACATATATATATAAATATATATATGTATTCATATAAATATGTGCATATATATATATATATATATATATATATATATATATATATATATATATATATAATCGTTTATCGTAAACCTGTTTCAATGGTCGATAATACATCAAAATCCAATCCAACGGTATAAAAATGATAGTATTAATTTTCTTTAAAAAAATGGCTTACCTTTCCAACCAATGATTGGCATGGCCGATTGAATTCTTCTCGAGATTCAAACGTTTACACTCTTCGGCCTCACGTCTTCATGAAATATGTGCATAGAAAATGCTGCCATATTTGCTGCAAATAAGAAAGGCTCATTCTACCGGGTTTGCAAATGGTTCAGTCCTGCCAGTATCCTATAATTTTATAAGGCCACAATTTTCCCATTCACAGAGTATTGTTGCCACACCTTAGCTGGTGCTCCAACCACTAGCCTGCCCTTATTGGGCACGGTACAAAACAAAATTCTAAACTAATTGGTCCAACACAGTCTCCTAATTCTCATTATTATCATCGGATAGCCGCAGTGTTGCATAACTTTAATCGTTTTACAATACTTTCACGGAATGTGTTTCGATGAATGTATTGTGCTCATACCCCCTCAAGATAGATACCCCCGACTTACTATTAGGAGAATCCCACTCCGTCACTGTAGAGGTCCCTAGATGCTGATAGATTTTCTACTTTTTAGAGTAGAACATTCTCCAACATCTAGAAAACTCTCTCTCTCTCTCTCTCTATCTCTCTATCTCTCTCTCCGGGTCGGTTTTCTTTGTAATTTCCTCCCAAGGTTCCTTTTCCTTAAACTGTACCAACATGCAGAAATGTAAATGTAAAGTGAACAAATATAATTGTTCCCCTTATCACAGCAGCCTCTTACGCTTCAGTGTCAATAGTACTTTTTAGGGTGAACAACAGTAAGAAAAATGAGGAGCATCTTCCCAAGTTATAATTCGCTGTGGTCGTTAGCATCCGTGGAATTAGCCACAAAGCTAAAATTAGTACAAATCGCAGGGAACTTATCTTCCCAGGAGTAACCGCTGTATTTCAGCTAACGAACTTTCACATCGCTTATCTCACGAAACATCACATTCGTAGATTTGTTTGCAGTTGAGCATTCTCAGAAATATGTGTTATCTTCTACGCTATTCTTGTTTTTTTTTCGTTAGTTTTTATTTTTATTTTCTGTGTAGTCTTGTAATTGGTGTGTGTTATGTGTTATATTATTGTTGTGTTGTTATGTAAAAGCCTCATCTTTTTACCAGAACTAAAACATTAATTTGAGAACTGTAGACTAGATGTTGTTAGATATTAAAGTGGTTTAGTTAAAGTAGATATGTTAGCTTATACATATATTGGCCGTTAGATTAGGAGACAAGTTGTGGTTAAGACAGGTTTCACGAAAAGTCAGTAGGACTACTTTAAATCTCATTAGGAATAGCGGAAGTGTATAATATGTGGGTGGACAGGACATTATATATTCACACGAGACGGAATTATCGGATGCGATTAAACTAATCTAGCAAAAGTATTAATTTGCAATCTAAATAAGCAATGCACGTAACAAATTGACTCTCTGTTTCTCTAACGGTTTGACTAGAATGCGATCGTAATTACGGCCGATATAATATACCAACGATTCTGTAATGGATTGCAACGATACGGCGCGCGACTAAATAAGACTATTTAGTTTCTCAGTCATTAATTGTTTTCTTTTTTTTAGAAACAAATTGTGCCAAGTGACCTTTGTTTCGGCCCCGTATCTCGACAACCGGTTGAACAGACGCTCGCAGCGAAGAGGCATAAGCACAAAGAGTAGTCGCGGGTTTTACCGCACGCTTCGACTGCATCCTCCGTGCGCTGACATGCGACAAGATATAGTCTTAAATAAATAAATGCTTTTTTTGTGGCAACGTTGCGATTGATATAATTTATTAAAGGCAAACTTATTATGCTACACGTGTCACTAAGTGAGAAGTATTGCAAGTTAAATAGCAACGCTGATGTATAGATAAAACTGTGTGTGGGATGACATTATCTATATTGAGATGTGTTCATTAGACATAGTCAGTCGGAGAGGTCGAAGTCCCAGACTCACAAGTTTGAGAGACGCTGCGATAGAATGGGGTCGACACCAGTTTATGCTATCAATCTGCCTCACACCGAGCACTAAGTATGTAATGCAAACATAGTTAATGTAGTGTTATGTTAGTAAACATGCTTCATGACAATCAACATATATAGAGAAAACGAACCAGAAACATTGTTTTAGCCAGAGGAGATCGACGCCAGTATCATAAGAGTGTTTTGTTAATATTGCGTTTCTTTTTCACTTTGTTTAGGTTTTCTTAGAGGTATATACTGCGTAGTAGCGTCATGCCGGTTAGACTATTCTTCCAAAATATATCGACACATGTTTTCTCTGTCGATCCTCCTCCTATATAACACAACGTAACACATTATTGTTTTACAAAGCGCAGCAAGCGACCTTTACAAAATATGTAATTTGTGTTTTTTTTTTTAGAATGAAAGGCGAAAACAAAACACGTATCACGTGTGCAATTACATTTGTTCATTACAGAGAAAAAACGATGAGAAGTAAATAATACAAAGTTTTTAATAATAAGCCAACGACTGGCCAACGATAGATGAACTCAGATTACAGTTTACTTTACTCACGCAAGCAAACCAGATAAGATTTACGCCACTGATTATTATAATCAAACCTGGATCTCCCTTTCCTTTCTTTATCCTTCTCGCACTACTCATATTTTTTGGACTTCCTACATTTTTCTTGTGATTCTGCATTTACTTTTCAAAAAGAACTTATTAATGTATTTCGGTCTTTCACTTCTTGAAGTTGTTTTTTTTCTCATAATAATCTACTTCTGACTGTTGTACTTCTTCAAATTAGTGTTAGTTGCTTGCTAGAAGTTTCACACAAGTCATCATCAGTGATCGTCAACTGACTATAAAACGGCTATTCACGAGAGTCTGAGTGAAAAGTCTACCCTAATTTTCAGTAATATCAACCATTACAGATTATTTTCCATTATAGCAACATCCATTTACCATTTATTTTGTCGCTAGCAACGATCATTGGTATTATCTGAAATCTGAGTTGCAAGAAGCCTATTTACAGTTCCATTACGCTCCACAGATTTCTAGTAGAGATCTGGATGGTGCTTTTCCTTTATCGTTCCTTCTATCCTCCTTGACCCTTCATGACTTCTATATCTGGTACCAACCGCGTAAATATTATGTGTGGTACCAACCGTGTGTATTGTTATTATTATTATTATTATAATTATTATTATTATTATTATTATTATTATTATTATTATTATTATTATTATTATTATTATTATTATTATTATTATTATTATTATCCTGTTTTTCATTTATTTCTATTTTATGTTCCTGCTATTTTAACCAATTTTATTATTATTTTTATTGTTTTCTTCGGGAATTATTATCATTATTCTTTTTCGATTCTTCTATAAAAACATCTAATACTACAATTATTAGAAAATCCTACCACTACTAATACTACTACTTTTTCTTTAATTACCTCGTCTACTGTCTGCATTTATCGCCTCCATTCTCTCTTTCTCTCTCACCTTCGGTAATATAACTGCTTCTCTTCAGTTTTCAACTAGAATGCCGTCGTCTACACATAATGCCATTACCTTTTCGTTCTCTTTAATTCATAGTCTAATTCTTTTTCCTGTTCCTTCTTCTTCCTCTACTTCTTTCCCTTCCATTTTTCTACCCCTACTCCTTTCCCTCATGTTTTTCTTTTTCTTCGTCTTCTTCTTTCGTCTTTTATGATTTTATCAGGAGTCGTTCGTAATAACCAAATTGCCAACATAATTCCTGATTGGAAAAAAAGCTGTAAAACTGACATCCAGTGGGATCATTTCTCGAAAATCTATTAGTATTTTCTGTGTATACTCTGTGATTATATTTGTTGATATGCCTATTTCACCCATCTATTATAGTATGGATGCAAGTATGTATGCGCCCATATATATGCATGAATCAAAATTAATACATATGTACCTGTATGTTCGTCTGCGTGGATATATATATATATATATATATATATATATATATATATATATATATATATATATGTATATATATATATATATATAGACATCATCTTCTCTTGCAGACAAGTATTGTTGAATATAAGAGACAAGTAATGTCTAGATATCCTTTGTTAGATCCTTTCAATAGTCCGACGTAGGATCTTAGTTTCGGAGGGGAATTGGCAGATGAATTTTCCATAATTTGGATTTGTCTTCCAAGTACTTTCGTACCAATATGGGTCCATCTTTGGGGGACTGAGGTTAATCAGGTCTAGACTATGTGTAGTATTTATAGAAGGTTTTTGGCGGGAATTATGTACTGGGTCCGAAAGTACTTGGAAGACAATTCCAAATTATGCAAATTCATCAGCCAATTCCCCTCCGAAACTAAGATCCTACGTCGGACTATTGAAAGGATCTAACAAAGGATATCTAGACATTACTTGTCTCTTATATTCAACAATATATATATATATATATATATATGCATGTCTTCTTATGGACACGGTTTTAATGTTGAAGATATACTTTGCAGTTTATATATTTTTTTAAATATGCCTTATTGCTTAATGCGTTTAAATTTAGATTTCAAGATCATTTGATAACAAACCGACCAACTTACACAGCCTCTAATAGGGGTGCGTTTAAATATCTGAAAATACTTTACCGCAACGAGTTACTAGAATCAAACTATTTTAATAATGTGTAAGGTCACCAATCAGATATTATAAAAATTCCTTAATATAATAAGTTATAAAATCTCTAAATTAACTCAACATGTCGGGCTGTATGCATGTGTATTTATGATTTAGTCAGAGACAGACATTTAGACAGGACTCTGCGGCCATCCGACAGAGGTTGTGTCGTGGAATACAGTGTGAAAGCTTAAAGATAATACATTATATCTTACACCCTGCCTAACAAGGAGATGATAGCGGTAAGTGCACTAGCCTAGATGTGACCACAGTACCTAATGCACGGGTGCATAGTTGATTTATAGAGATATAGAATAATGGCAGTAGTAAAACGTTTTCATTAAAGGGAACCTAACTTTCTGTAGCAGCATTTGTAATATCTTCTATGTAGATTTTTAATTTCATGTAGTTAGAATGCTAGACCAAAATGCTTGGACGTTAGACTCTCGGAAAGGCTGATTAATTCACTGCCAATTTGTACACGTACATAATGTAAATATTCTTTAATGAAATGCTGTCCCAAGTTTGTACTGTATTTTTAGCTTTATCTGTTCTTTTTAACACTCCTTTTATCTTTTTTCTCTCTGTTTGACTAATACACAAGTGAACTGGATACTATTTTATGCGCTTATAATGTGGAAGATGTATTTGTCATTTTACATGCTTTGAAAAACGTGTTACATTATAGACACATCTTCAGGTAAACTTTGATGTTAGTTTGGTAACTAAAGAACCAGGGTGGCGTGACTGTACCTTTGGTCACATATAGAACACGAAATTAGATAAGACAGTGTCTTATAGATCCAAATATAGTATCAGCTTGTCTATATTCGGGTCTTATTTTTGACAATACAAAGTCAGTTTGATGAAGTCAAGAATGAAAAAGTAGTCTTAAATGCAGTAGAAACAAAGCGAGAACAGCCCGTTATTTATTCTTGTGTTTATGTATCTGTTTCTGAATGTCTACCATTTTGTCTCTATTCGACAAATGGAAACAATGTACAAAATGAAATACAAATTACATAGTTCTAGATAGATATCTATTTCCTCACAAATCTGAATCTTTAGCCCTAGAAAGTAATGTGCTTCTATGAACAGAGGAAGTCAATCAAAGAAGTCTTGTCACCTAGAGAAAAAAAGGAGATCATTATGAAACAATAAAGAGCTTTATAATTTCCTGTTATATTTTCTTTTAAAAAACTTGTGGATTTATTTCGACTTAAAGATTAGTTGTAGTGACACTAGCAATAAGTTTATTCTTTTAAGGCGACTATCATTAATTGCAATGAGAGGAAAATGATTGAGATATCCGTCTTTATGGCAACAACAATTGTGTCATCGCCAAGGAGCTAAAGGTAAGCTTAATTACTATCAACAACATTGCTGTTACGTACAAAAATAACGACTTAGAATCGGCCTAGATCAGACATACGCAGAGTTATCAACCGATCTACTGTTAGAGAAGCCTATGAAAGGTATCTATAGCTCGAGATGACTGTGGCTTTCCAAAAGAAAAAGAATCGTATGATCACTATGTTTAGGGTTCTACATAACGAACAGGAAAAGTGCGCGAGACACGTGAATACCCATAACAATTCTTTACAGAGCTATAATTGCCTTCTTGAAGATTTTAAATGCCATACAAACCGCGGTATCGTTTTTCTCACATTACACGAACTCCGCTAACAAACAGACACGTTGAGTTGTAAGTTTTGACTACAACATCTCTGGGGTCCGTTTCGTATCTGCAATAAACCAATTGATCTTCGTGATGATGCTGTAGAGGCATCTTGAGATAAGTTGCTGCCTGTGTTGTCAAACTTGACTTAAAGTTTCCTTTGATGTTAGTTTGGTAACTAAAGAATCAGGGTTAGCGTGATTGTAACTTTGATCACATATAGAACACGGAATTAGATAAGAAAGTGTTTTAAAGATTCAAATAAAGTATCAGATTGTCTATATTTTCAAGGGCTGCAAAATACATGGATATTGTAGCAACGGAAGTAGTGTTATGCGTAAGAAAATAACCAAGAAGCAGATTATGTCTTACAGCTAGACGCTGGTCCAACACAAACATCTAGCGTTGTACAAGAGTATGTATGTTACAAATATGAACTTTTGTCACGGTCAGTACTTTCGTTCGAAGCTAACACTTTTGATAACAGTGGGTGGTTACAACTTGTAAAGTTCGCACTAGCAAAGTCTATGATCTGAAATCTTTGTAATTACACATAAACCTCAAACGTTTTACTGAGGGCGGATAAATTGATTAATAGTATTACTTAAGCACATAATACAATAATGTTTCTTTCGATTACACTCAGTAAAGTTTATTTCCGTGCGTAAGAAAACAAAATAAAAAGAGTCATTTATTATTTAAAGCTTTCACATAATGACATTTTTATTATTTATCATTCCTATTTTAATATCACTTATTTTCATGAATTATCTCATTCAAACATCTATATATAGAGAGACAAGGTTATCTGTGTGTCTGTATGGGTGCCGCTGAATCACATTTAAATGTTTGATCTAAAATCCCAACTAATCGCAGATTTAGAATCGGCACAGTTGATCCGATGTCCTTATAAATGTATGAAGTCTTCATTTATTTTATAAACCGTATTATAAAAAATAAAAGTAAAAATTTACTTAGAAATAAATGTAACGCTTTTTCTAACGATACATTTTCAAGGCGACCGAACAACTACTTTTCACGTAAACTCACCATACGTACTTTGAAAAGAAAACACAGATCTTTTTTAAATTAAAAATGTTCGTTAATATATTTTCAGTTGTATTTATCATAGTGTTCCAGTTATTTCCTAACCGATATCGATCAGCATGTTCACTAATATCTTTTTACTTTAATAAAAAAAATTAATTGAATATTTATAGTTCTTTATTTATTTTTGAAAATCGAACTATGTTAGCTATTAGCGACGAGGTAAGAAAACCTATCCGCCGAACACATTTAAGTAGCTTAAAACGGCAATATATTTTCGTTATAACGATAGTCTTGTGGTTACAGCGTTCACATTTAGTTCCAATATTTTATGTTCGACAAACCTCGTTTGTAACTTTAGATTATGACGTCATTTACCAGTGCCCTGGCCTGCTTATATTACGATGTCCGTGATCCAACTCATTCTTGTTAATTTACGTTTATTTTCTTGCCTTTGAATTTTTTGGTTCTTCTATCTCAACTTTTATTTTTTCTAATTTCTTCTTTTCAACATATTATAATTACTGTGACTAGCTGATACCTTTTCTACCTACTGGTCACAAAATCCCAGATGGACCTTTGCGTGGAATCAGCCAGAACTCCACTAGCATCGAAGAAGAGAATTTTGGAAGCCTAAGATAGCTTAGTGCCACTCAAATTTCCGAAAAAGCCAACGGTTGTTTTCAGCGAAAAATGAAAGATGAACAGCTGTTGCGGGAACGCATATTTACTTGTTACGTGTTACGATTATCGAAATAAACAGAGTATACATAAAATTTAGGATGACTTGCTGTCACTCGATTGAACACTTCCTCATGTGTGCAGTGAACAATCACTAATATTATGTTGTGTCATCGACCAAAGTAAATAATAATAATAATAATGATAATAATAATAATAATGATATTACTAGTAGCACTACTACTAATAACAATAATAATAAATGTGTTTACCATGTATCTCTTTTCTTTTAATATTTGAAACTAGTCAGATAAGATTTACTTGCCCAAAGTCTGACAGAAAAATCAGTTTTACTTATGGAATGTTTGAAAATTATTGTCCAAAATATTGTAAATACTTGTATGTGTTTTATAATCCGGTGTAAATTTATCAGCTAAAAATGAGAGGGGAATCTATTGTCTACCCCTGTCTTTCTAAGATTAGCCTAGAAAACATATACTATGTTGTTAAGTAACATATATTTATAGATATTTTTGTGTGTGTGATAGTGTACATTTCATTTTATGAAAAGGTGATAAACACTATTCCTGTGACAGGATCACAGGCAAACTAAGCATGCGACTGGTGTAGCCACATGCACTAAACATATGAGTAATGCAATATATTAACAATGAAATCCGTGGGACTCAGAGGAAATCTCTGAGTGTCCTGATGGGCAGGTGCCCCCTCGATGGCTAACACGTGGGACGTAGTCCTACTCCTGCGAATGTTGGCATCTTTTTTATTTCTGAAACGAAATTACGGACAAAAAACGGGTAAGTAACCCTTTTCCATCCAGGTATGACATGGACACAGAACAAACACTAGAAAACAGGAAGGAAAAGAAGAAAAAAAACATAGAAAGACATGGACCACAAAAGAGAACACACTGGTAATGTAACGCTACTACATAAGGCTCCACGGCACAGACAGAGGCTACCAGAGGCGAATGAAACATATATGGAACACTTCTACTGGCTTCTATACAACGGAACAAATGATAGCAGGCCAAGCAAAACAGATCCTCAAGAGAGGATGGTTCTCGGAGATGGAACTAACGGAAATCAAACAACAGAGCGGAACAGAGCATAGAGCAGCACCCGACGAAATCCCCCAGGAAGAAGACCGACAAAACATACACTCTGTAACGGAAGATGACTACGAAATCACAGAGCTCACTGAAGTAGAACTCACAGAGGAAGAAGCAAGAGAAGTGGAAAACATCAAACGATTAATATCCGAGAACAAAACAAATCTTTCAGTTAAAAGGAGAAACGGAGACAGTAAACAAAGTACCTGCGTACATCCCAACAGACATCATAACAGACCTAAACAACTTGATATATGCGAGGGCAAAATCACTAAGTATTAAACTAAAAGAAGAAAAAGGCCTGGCCAAAAGAATCTGCCGACAAAATCCGGATGGAAAATCAGACTGGAAACCTAAATGAACAAACTCTGAAAAGAAGCTAACACCGTAAACAGGATGAAAGAGAATAGGAGTGTATGGAAGAGTAGAAATCCTGTTCACAAGGAAAGAAACATGAATAATGAAAACAAAATATAGCATCAATAGAGGGAAGACTGAGACAATACAAATCTGAACGGCAAAAACAGAATAGGACCTTTGGAAACAATGAAAACGAGTGGTACAAAAACTTAAACGGAGAACAAATAACAACAGAACAACCGGCCTCGACTGAGACAAAACACTTCTGGAGTAAGATATGGGAAAAGCCTAAAACACACAACAAAATGCGAAGTTGCTCAAAAACATGAAAAATGAACTACCGGAAATAGAAGAAAGAACAGAAACGGAAATTAATAAAGAAATCATTAAGGACATCTTAAGGAAAATGGGAAAGTGAAAAACACATGGCCATGATAGAATACATGCATATTGGTTTTAAAAATTCACGACCCTACATGAGAATCAAGCACAGCAACTGAGAGAATATATCCCCAAAACAGGCATACCAGAGTGAATGACCAAAGGAAGAATAACGCTTATACAACAAGATGCCAAAAAAGGAAGACCCCAAGCAACTACAACCCAATAACCTGTCTACCAACAATGTGGAAAATCCTGATGGCATAACTGAGAGAAAAAAATTACTAATCCCAAAACAAACGTGGACTACTCCGCGAAGAACAAACATGATGCCGTAAAAGGAAAATATCCTGAAAGAGGTAAAACTCAGAAAAAAGAACATATACATGGCATGGATTGACTTCAAAAAAACTTACAGCAGAATCCATCAAGCATGGATAATTGAATGTTTTAAAATATACAAAATACTCGACAGGATAATTAATCTTATTAAGAAAGCACTGGGAACATGGAGCTGACAGCCGGAGGAAAACACCTAACTGAGATAAATATACACCGAGACATTTTCCAAAGAGGATCTCTATCACCACTATTGTTTATAATAGCCATGATGCCACTCAACAACATATTCAGAAAATGTGATGCCGGATACATGTTTACAGACACAAAACTAAGAGTAAACCACCTGATGTACATGGGTAACCTTAAACTATTTGGAAAACGCAAAAAGGAACTTGAAAAGCTGATAAATACGACCATAATCCTCAGTCAAGACATTCTAATGGATTTCGGAATGAAAAAGTGTGCACTACTAGAAATAAAAGCGGGCAGCAATGGTATCGAAAAGCGACGAAAGGGGCTGATTTAATGCACCTTATCAGCGAGTAGAGAGTAAAATAACTAAAATTCACGTAAAAGAATGTATCCATGGCATCGAGCGACCACGAGTAAGCATACAACATTACCCTTTAAGCATAGCTAATTTAGTGCTTAAAGGTTTACAAAATACCGCACAAACGTATCACATTAATTGGTAATGGAATGGAGAAAGTAAGATAGAACTGAAATCTAGTTGTAGGGAAAAAAAAGAATAACGAACTAATCTGTAAATAGAGATATCGCCAAGAAAAAGTCCTAAAAAAACCGTCTCTCTCAACTGTATATATAAAAAAACGTCTTTTAAATCAGCATGAAAGAAAATCCAGCACTGATACATTAGGGCCTTTCGTTCGCCACTCTCTCAGCTTGTGTGCACATATGTCTGCATGTGCCGTGTAGGCATCGACGTGCTCATTCAGTTCGCCAAAATCCAGAACTGGCCGCACCTTAGATTTGTTCTGCTGGAAGATTGCCATTAGCGCAATTAGGCCCTTTGGGGGTCCTAGTTTGTCTTCAGGATAGGGAAGTAGCCATCCATTGTTCAGTCATGTTTGAAGCTCACGTCTATAGTCCTGGCGGATTTGAGCGGGTACTGAGTATTCAGGCACCCTGTTTTTGAGTTTACCAGGTGGTTGATCACCTGACCACTTCCACGACACCGTCCACACTTTGGCCTGTTCGTCAAACGTGGCGCTAAAATCGGGTTCCTCTATCATGATCTCAGCGCAAGCATGTGAACCCGTTTTATATAAGAGGGCTTCGCCAGACTGGTCAATGCTGACCCCACCCAACATCTTAATAACATCCATCCCAAGTAACATGTCGAAACCTAACAGCCGACTGTGTACGACCAAGACATCGACCTTTACACTAGTGGTTAAAGATACAGAGAAATCCTCCAGGAAAGCTTTTTATATCTTTTGTAATGTTTACGAAGCTAGGCAGTAAAGTACTAAGACATGCAATGCAGTATAATGATTAAGACATACAACAGAAAAAATATAACCGCGTGTCTATAGCTGCTATTAAAGTATTAGCAAAACACAAAATAGAAACTACAAAACGCTAATAAATAAAACTAACCACAATGTAGGACTGTAACTAAGAATAAAATTATTTGACACACTTAAGATGAGAAAGGTAACACCTGAATGAAAATGAATAATACAACCACCCAATCGGACGGTAATAGGTAAACTTAGTACAACTATAACTTAAAATACCCAATCATTTAAGAAGCAAGCACGATTGAATCAATAGGTATACAAGACATAATTAGCTGAACATGAAAGCTCACTGAAACTAAATGATATAGTTACGAACTAAACCTCGAAAACCGACTTGAGCAGTATACCTAGTAAGATACTCTGAACACCATATGTGTGTTTTGGGTCAAATCTTCCCTGACCTCGCATGCAACAGCTCAGATTTGCTACATTCAGTGTCGAGGGTATGCACCTGCAATTCTCCAGGTTTACGAATAGCTGCGACCAACGTAGAGGAATTCACACAGACATAATAATATTGAGGGTATGATCCTTGCAAAAGTTCGACTCGCTTAACAAACAAACAAAAAATCAAATGCGCTATTTTAACCCCAAAATTGATTTATATCAATCTACCCTCCATATTTCTATCTCTCTCGTATCGATTCCCGTATGTTGAACAGCAGCGTCTTATATGATGCCATTCATAACCTACAATTTTAAATCTATCTGTAAGTTTATAGAAGTCGAAATTCAAATTTTCGAATTAGAATTGTATAGTGTTTACTGCGTTCACTTACCCAATCCTCAATCTCCCCACAGCTCTGTGTATATTTTAATGCTATGAATATAAAAAAAAACAATTAGTTACGATAGGTGTTCCTTTGTTAAGAGAAGATAATGTATTATCGGGTTATTTGACCAGTCTTCTTTTACTTTGCGTATCTTTGAAGCATGTAGTCATACGATTACTGGGGTTCAATATGGAAGCGTTCACGTCGCGATCCCTGTCAAGTAATACTTACTATTACCTGCAAATTCTACCAAACACTTTGAAATGAGCCAAAAGACGAGCCAAACATTCAACCGATGTCAATTTGACTAATGAGAACTAGTTTGACTACAGCATTTCAAGACATACCTATAACGTTGTGATAGCGTTGCAGATTTGTGGTAAGTTGGGCTCATGGTATTAGTAGATTGAATCATTGCAGTGGCTTTTTAGACACCCAAATACAACATGATTAGAAAGTATTTACTGGGGGTTTACAAGACAGTTGCATTTGCACTTATTTCTGAAATCTCAGATATTTTCCCTGATATAATTCTCAAGACTACACTGTAGTTTCGTCGAGAGAGAACATTACATAATCAGCATAAACAGGTCAAAGCGATGTCCAAACGAGTAGGTTTATTATAATTCGTGTACAAGGAGATTAATGTTAACAACGATGTTGGTGTTTCGCAGTAAAAATCAGAATGTTTCAAACCATCCTTCGTCCTTGTTAAACGACGAATCAGGATATCAGCTGATAAGAAAAAGAAAACAAATTATGCGGCGTTGTTTAATGAGTATTGATTTACTCCTCTCCAGGAGTTAGGCACAAGGTCAGTGTTTATCTTACTCCCACAAGTAAGATGGGCAGCCCCTCTGCATTTCCCGGTAGGTGCGCCTCCGACAGTAAGCAATAAACTTACTTCTCCCCAAAGAGGGGAGGCGAAGCCTGGGAGGGTGGACCTCCTAAAACGGCACAGGACAGACCCATAGACCGGCGTAAATCAAGCCCCGAAGGCCAAGACAATACCATTCTATGGGGTGCAGTATCCATCGGAACAGATACTACACTTTTCAATCTAATAATGAGAAAATAGGGAAAAATAAGATTGTGTAAAATATCGATGCTGGCCACGGCGTCCTTTCGTCTCAGTTATAAAAAGAATGTGCTGAAATATAATCGGTTTTCAAATAGCATTTCCGCGCAGATTGAATGGACGTATCTTATTTTAGTTTCGCTCAAACATCTGTAGTAAATACTCCGTCCGTCTATGTATTCAGTTTTAAATAGAATTCGCGTTTGGATCGCCAAGTTTATATTTGAAATTATATTTTGGCTGATTTGTAAAACTTTAAATAAAGTGTGTAAACTCTAAGCACGCAGATGTAATATCCGTTCGTGTTTTTCTGAATAAAATATAAATTATAAGAATAAGGGTACTGATATCGATCCTGAATCAGTTTTCGTGAGGTTCGACTCGGAAGCGTTCGGCTGTCGTACGCAAACGCCCGAGAGTTGACGAGCCGATTTGTACCAAACGACAATTTTGATACGGTGCTGCGTCCTATGATGATAATTTTTTGCTTGTTTTTTTTTTTGGTAGGGTGAGGGTTACGGTTTAGGGTTCATGGTTTAGCGTTAGGATTTAGGATTAGGGTTAGGGTTAGGGTTTAGGGTTTAGGGTTAAGGTTTAAAATATTTATTTGATAACAGTAATTTCGCTCTGTTTTGCTTGTTTCATTTGTTTTGTTGTTTAAAAAAATTCTTGCAACTATAACTAAAAATTATAGGAAGCAGCAACGTATCAAAATAAAATAAAAAAATATTTGATAACAGTAACTTCGCTATGTTTTGCTTGTTTTGTTTTTTTTTGTTGTTTTTTTTTAGAAAATGTCTTTAAAATATAACTTACAACCACAGGACGCAGCACCGTATCAAAATTCACGTCTGGTACCATTCGGCTCGTCAACACTTGGGCGTTTGCGTAGGACAGTCGAACGCTTTCGAGTCGAACCTCACGAAAACTGGTTCAGGATCGATATCAGTACCAAAATAAGAACGGCTTTGGATAAGATGCGTCTATTCAATTTGCGCGTTAAGTGATGCAAATACTATTCCAAACGTTAGCCTGATATAGAAGCGAATATTCTAGTTGAGATTTATAACTACCATATAAATCGACGAACATATATGTTATTTCATTTCGTTATACATAGATGGCATAGTGTGAAAGACGGGATGGTTGAGATGTAGTTATTGGGGTGAACTATACGATTCATGTTTATTGATATTGTTAGTGGTTTTGTTGTGGGGGATTTTTGCAATGAAGAAACTTACAACGATAGCACTTACAGATAATTAAAACATCCTCTCTTTTTCATACACAACGCCAAATAAAAAGCTTTCTATATTCACAACACAAGAGAACAGACTAACACTCCAACATTTTCCCCTCACAACAAAGCCACCAACGCAAATAAGACCGACAAGATATATACAAATACACTTTTATTTCAATGAAATTCATCCTAACCTCGTTAAACAAAATGTTTAAACCTTTAAAAACAATAAAAGATCTACTAAACACAAAACACAGTCCCAACCCACTTTTTTAGGAGACTTTTCCCAAGCCGGGATCTATAATGCCCGATGTTCTACATCGGAGACACAGCCAGACAATATAAAATCCCGTATTTACAAGCATCAACAGGACCTCAAACACTAGCGAATAGCCATACACAAAAATACTTTTAACCACCATTTCGATTTTCCAACTGCACACTCATTAAGAATGAATCCACTCGCCCGCGATCAAATCGCATTGAATGTGGTCTCATCCTACACTTATCATTAAACGTAACATTAGTCTTGTATCTTACTCCTGTACAAAACATCTTTAAGAAATCGCAGTCAAATAATGTAATATACCCCCAATGAACCATAACCTCTGACCCGGCTTAGTACTGCATACTTTTTATAACTATTATCTAGGTTTTCCTTATTTTTTTTTTTTTTCGCTTTTTTCTATTTACGTATTTTAACGGAGCTGCACATTTTCAAATAGCTGTGCACGCATGAAAACATCCCGTTTGCAGCTTTTTACCTATGTATTACTGTTTTTATTTAATAAATTTGAAATCATTACTTTTTCTAAAGACTATCTTTGAACCTTAAAAAATAGGCAATCACTCGTATTCCTTAGATTTTCTTGTGGTTAATTTGATTTTATATTCTGCATTTCATGCATTCTGTCTCCTCGCTAAAGCTTGACGTTCTCTCTGATAACGGTTTAGTTTATTACTATTTGCCTGATGCGGCCCTCTCGGGAAATGCTGACTGGACTGTTCAGGTATTTTGTATAGGACAGAGTGCATTCAACCTAGTCCGCTGGCTTCTCAAAACAGCATCTGACTTTTTTTCTAACCTATTGGCAAGGGTGTAAATAATATGAAAACGATGTAATACCTCTGACTAGACCATTAACATGTCATACCGAAACCCCCAGTCCGGTCACTGACCACTACATCACTGTCCACAATATTAGCGCATAAATGACCACAGACTTTGCTAAGCCTATAGCGCACAGGAAGCGGCACACTTCATTTGATCTATTAGATTATATGTTATCTATTAATGTTACATTCTATACTTGAAGCGATTTTGTGAATTTTATTTTACTTTCGTTTGTCTTTATACAATGGACTTATTTCCAAGTTTTAATTCTGTTTTTTTTATTTGTTTCTGTTTTGTCTTTCCAGTCCGGACACGTTCGCGGATAATTACACTCTGTTTTCGATCTTGTCAGTTTGTATTTGTTTCACAGCTGTTTTAACTCATCGACCAAAATACGATCCGTGTTTTCGTTTTTTTTATTGTTTCTCTGTCAATGCCAAGTCTCTAGTTATTCGGCCTGCCAATTTAACACTGCCTTACATCTCCTTCAAGAACACTACTCGAAATAAAAAGTAGTAAGGAAATTCGAACAAGCAAGACTAGTACATATTCCAAATGTATATCAAGAAAATAAGTTTTGATTTTGTTAGTTTATGTTAAGATTCATATAAATCTGTGCCAGCAATATGTATATGTATTAACTATTCACGGAAAGATTCTTTAGTTAATTGCAATCAATGAAAAATAAATTTAAAAACATCTGACACAAATAGAATAATCCGAAATTGCAGTGAGTATGAACTTTCTTGGAGATCTGCTTGTTGATTAATGTGACGATGGAGCACGAGTTACCCAGCGAGCATCGTGTGAGGAGAGGGTTACGTCATGAGTGAGGTAGCTTACATTTTCCAGTTGCCTCATTTTTTTTTTAGTTTGAGATTTCGTCCGTGTCTTACGTGTGTCAGCAAACGGTTGCTGTTTGAGCTGCTAGTGGGCGCCCACCTCCACTAATTGGTTCTTCAAAATGAGCAGGGTTCACAGAGATTGCTCTTTCCGGATGAGCGAATGAACTAAGTGAATTCATTCGTGTTGTCCTGTGGTTTCTTTTCGATGAGTTTTCACTTTTCCAGCATGATCGACAAAACTCTTCGAATTATAGATTGTGTACAAGTAGGCTAGAAACACGTCGCCGTCGTCAGACAAGAATTGAGTCTGATTGCAGAATGGAACTAACTTTATTGACAAGCGACCAATATGTCACATTATAGCACACTAATTTGGCAACATGCATGCCAGTCATTACGTGATCTTTGTCGTGTCTATCATAGCGAGCGTAGCCGTGAAAGGAAACTAAGGTGTTAATAATGTCGAATGAAATAAAATAGACAAATACTAAAATCAAATACTCCATTTTGTGTCTTACTTCCACCAAAGCAATAAAGAAACAGTAATTTGCAGAATAACGGGAATTTTGTAACTATTTATTCGAAGTTATGTGCCAAAATAGTCGTCCTCTTCAGAATAAGGCCTCTAAAAAGTAGATTCGTTATTATCACTCTCTACTATATTGGAAAGATTATTCTGGGATATTCATCAGCTCCGTTTGTGTGAAAATTTAAACAATAGTTATTAAGCATCAATTAATAATATTCATCAAATTTGAGTTAATTTGGAGTATTTAATTGGTTTTAGGAAGCACACACTCTCATTTACAAATTAAAGTATTTCGGAGTCTCATGAAAGTTGATCCATGGTCATTAGACACCAATTTTATGACGTTGCCTTAATTTTAATTTCTTCTGAATACCACTTAAGTACAAAACTTTAGATATTTACTATAATCAAAATAATATAATAAAAATTGATTAATAATTATTAGACACGAATTTTATTACGTTGCCTTAATTTTAATTTCTTCTGAAAACTACTTAAGCATTAAACTTTAGATATTTTCTATAATCAAAATCATGTAATAAAAGTTGATTAATTGTTATTAGACACCAATTTTATAACGTTGCCTTATTTTAATTTCTTCTGAATACCACTTAAGTACAAAACTTTAGATATTTACTATAATCAAAATAATATAATAAAAATTGATTAATAATCATTAGACACGAATTTTATTACGTTGCCTTAATTTTAATTTCTTCTGAAAACTACTTAAGCATTAAACTTTAGATATTTTCTATAATCAAAATCATGTAATAAAAGTTGATTAATTGTTATTAGACACCAATTTTATAACGTTGCCTTAATTTTAATTTCTACTGAATACCACTTAAGCACAAAACTTTAGATATTTACTATAATCAAACTCATATAAAAAAGGTGATTAATAGTGGAATAATGATTCTTGACATACATTGTAGTAATATTGTATCCTGATTTTAATATTTGTAAGGGGGGCATAAAATGGAGCAAATTAATGTTAATGTTACCTGAGACGGGTATTTTACTAGTGTGCATATATAACTGTTTAAAGTGAATGTGTAGTCTTCGAACTTTCATTAATTACGTCTAATTAGTATCGTGTGTCAAGTCACACTCTCAGAGACAATTCGAGTGACAACTCGTCCACTTGCTTTCCAATCGATAATTTAAAGATGGATCAATACGGGAATGTAATTGATCTCAGTTAATTCAAAATGATAAATGAAAGTTCATTTATCAGAACGATATCACCAGACAAAAATCAAGTCCCGTCGAGACTAATAAATAAAATTGTTATTTTTAATGAATGTATCCTACCTCTACCATCAGCGAACGACGCATGAGACGACTTCATCAGATTTAATTAATTATAGTGAAATATATACTTTTGAGAATAAGACCCATACTTCATATCAGGCATTTGGTTTTCGGATTTTCGTCAGTTAGATTAGAAGTATTACCATAGCTTAATAGTAATTTCCTTCCTACTATTTCAACCATAAGTAGGCGATCAGAGATGGACTTATGTCTTTCCAAAACGTATTAGTAAAAGTAATTCAATAGTCCCGTCGACCACACCACGTGAAACCTAAATTCAGTGCCGCTAACCACTACATCACCGCCACTATTTTCAAAGCAATCATAATACTAATATCCCTTTGGATCCTGTCATATATATATATATATATATATATATATATATATATATATATATATATATATATATATATATAAGAAAGGAAGGATGAAGGTAATCCGACACAATGGGAAATGAAAAAGGAAAAACAAAAAAGGATGTGTTTTTGATATATTCATCAACGTTTCGTCTCTATGTGTAAGACTTCCTCAGCATGATAATTTTAAGAAAAATGTCATGCAAGTACGTGAAAATATTGGGTTGATATGATGGGTTGATGAGAAAAAGTAGTAGCCACGAATCCAAACCTAACTTACTCATTCCACACATTCTTGACATAGCCAGCTGGTCAAAACCTACTACTCTCTAAATATTTCACACATACCCACAACAAAATCTCCCCGCTCCCCCTCACTCATTTCACCCTTCCGACTACTTCTCTCACACTCTTACCCACCTACCCCTCTCACTTTCAAACACTTTCATTTTTTCAAATCTTTTCTAAAAACATGACATTACCCACACACCAAAATCATAGAGACTCCCCCTCCCCTCCTATTCCCCGACCCCTCCACTTCCTCACTTACAGCTATCCACATTATTTACGTTCACCCCCACCCCTCTACGTTTTCATTCAGAACCATCCTCATTAATTTCATTCCATGCTACTGACTTCACTAAGCCCAGACCTCGGTTCTGCGCGCCCCAGTAGAGGCTACTACTTTTTCTCATCAACCCAATATTTTCACGTACTTGCATTACATTTTTCTTAAAATTATCATCCTGAGGAAGTCTTACAAATAAAGACGAACCGTTGATGAATATATATAACAAAAACATCCTTTTTGGTTTTTCCTTTTTAATTTCCCATATATGTATACATAGACATATACATATATACATGCATAGACATATATATATATACATATATATATACATATATATATATATATATATATATATATATATATATATATATATATATATATACATAAGGTAGAACCCAGAAAATGTTAAACCAATCTAAATAAATAAAATAGAAATCAAGAATTTTGTGTCAGATCATTAAATAATTGTTAACGTTATTTTTATCTCTCTTATAAACCATTTTTGACGATAAATATTGTAAACTATTGTCACTGCTCTTCTAGATAAAAATAAAGATGGAGGTACATTTAATAACAAATTATGTTGATTTATTTCGTAAATCTATTTCTAAATTTCGTTAGAGTCGTATTAGAATACCATTTAATTGGACTGAAACATTCATTCAAGCATTAGTGCAATTCCAGCACACCATTTTATTTCGGATGATAAATAGAATAAAGAAAAGACCAAAGCGATAATACTTATTTCCCATTCAATCTAAAATTAATGTTTGACCCTGACTAACGACTTATTGTAATAGAAACATCATTCATTAAATGCAAAATGTCGATGGCCTAATAAGTATTGTGTACAGCTAAAATTTCGTAGAATCATAATAATGATACACGTCTTGATACTTTACATTTTATTTATGAATAACGAAATAGTAAAATGTCGATGGCCTAATAAGTATTTTCTACAGCTAGAATTTCGTAGAATCAGGATACTGATACACATCTTGATACTTTACATTTTACTTATGAATAACGAAATAGTAAAATGGCTATGGCTTATTAAGTATTTTCTACAGCTAGAATTTCTTAGTCATAATACTGATACACATCTTGATACTTTTATACGTGCAAAATGTCTGACCCAAAAATGTTTCAAATAAATCGAAAACATATTACCGTAATAATCGTGTTCAGATACAGTATACAAGTAAACAGCTTAGATATTTTTCAATTACGTTGATGTTCTTATATAGTTCTTTTACAAATGAGTCAGTCTTTATCAAGACTAAAAGACACTTGGCCTAAGGTTTAATGACACTGAATGATTGTGAATTGAATGATGAAGAATATAATGTGTCGATTCAAATTATTCGTGTAATTAACAACACTTGTTTACGTATGACGACGTTTTATAACAAGCGTTTGTTGACATTGGATTGGAAGAGTCATACAATACTCAATATTTGATAAAAATTCATTTATTTTGTACAATTGTTGTCATTTAAGTGTGCTTTAGATTTTATTATACTCAAAAGTAAAAAAATAATAATAATTATTTGGATTTTCTTAATCTCCTGAAGACACGTTTTTATAAAAGTAAAGATTAACGTTATTTCATGCAACTAAGTATAGAGAGATAATTATTACTAACACATTTAAAGTTCCTAGTTTTAATATCTTATAAGTAGTCAGCGTACTCCCATAGAAACATATAGACTTGCATGTGCGATGTTTGGTTTATTTATTTTACTGCATATTAACCTGGGTTAAGTATTTAAGATTTGATTCATCTTATACGCTTAATTGAACACAACTTGTATGGATTTAAATTGCGGGTTTATAGCATACAGAGTAGTATAAGTGTACAATTCTATAACCTGCGATACTATATGTTAAGCGGACCGAATGCTAGTATATATGAGCTAAAAGACGACAACAAAGTAACAGTTACAAATCACATATTGCCAAAAACCCGTTTTGGAGTAAAACATTAGGTTGATTCATAAATAATTCTCGATTTTGTTAATACAATTTAGAAGTGTTTTTAGTAATTTTAACACATCTTAAATTACAGTGTACTTGTCTAAATCTCAATAAAACGTATATTTTTTATAATTCAGAGCTGTTTTTTCACTTGTATTGCAGTAAAACTTTAAATTTATCACCCTTAAACTTAAGAACTGAAGCTACATATTCGAAATGTGATACTGTTTGAGTTTAAACAAGAATATTGTAACGCAGAGGCAGTGGGAAAAAGATTTGCGGTATATCTAGCCAAGATGTCATAACAGATGGACAAGTAAGAAATGTTTTTATAATGTATTGTCTTGGAGACTTTTAAGACAAGTATATACCTGTGCGGCATCTTTATTGATAGGACATAAATAGAAATGATTTGAACACGTTAGTGGAGAATTATCTTCGTCTAAGCACTCGTGAATTGGAATGACAACTCAATAATTTACAGCCCACCATATGTCGCCACTGAGAAAAAGTGCGTATGGTTAGCATACTATGTGTTTGTGTGATCATTTTTTTAAGTGAGAAAAATAAGGCAAATCGCCTTTTTATAGTTACAAATCATCTTTCCAGGCAGCGAGATTAACCCCTTTCTTTATTGAGTACTAACCGATGATGAAAAATGGGTTTATTATGACAATATTCAACGCAAAAAGCAGTGAATTGATAAAGCTTAATCTTCACAGACCATCCCCAAACTGAGATTCATAACATAAATGCAAACGTGTATGTTTAGCTATCACAGTGTGCAGACGAATATCTGCGGAAAATGCACTTCAAGGCTGAAAATTCACCGAAGACAAGCAGGTGAAAGGGCACATGCAAAGGTGGGGGTTTTCTTCATCAAAGCCTTATTTATTTTATTCGGATGGCATTAAAAAGGTAAACAATGGTAAATATACAATTGAGTAATTCAATTCATAATACAAACCGAAGTAACAAATTTAAATTTCATCATATAACGGAAATTATTTATTAATCAACCTAATACATTTGCTGTTATTTTACTGAAGCCCACTAAAGGATAAGGGTTAATGAGATCGAATGATAGTAAGCTGAATGATGGAGAACCTTCTAAAATGATAGAGGATTATTAATAGAATTAACTTAGTTTGGTAACTTGTGGAGACTGTATACTTTTTTGACATTCGATTTAGAGACGATTACGTTGTAATCTGCAGGGAAGCAGTTTCGCAGCAATGCGTAAACAGACTGAAGCGTCTTCTTAAGTATTCAGATTTTGTTCATTATTTCAATTCTCTCATGATGATGTTTTCATCGTCCAGTTGACAATCTCATTAATCTTTTACCGTCAAATGTTTGTTTGGCCTTAGTGAGTCATTACTTAAAGATAAACAAAAAAACGACCTGCTCCCCGCCAAAAAAAAAAACAGGCAACGCATTGCAAATAATATTTAAGTATCCCTTTTTTTCTTCCACTTCCTCTTTTCGTACAAAAGAATCAAAAGTTTTCAGACGCGCCTCTGTTGTACAAAAGAATCAAACGTTTAGAGACGCGCCTCTGTTGAATAAAATAATCAAATGTTTAGAGACGCGCCTCTGTGGTACAAAAGAATCAACACTTTAGAGACGCTTTGTTCCTGGAAATTACACCTGACGCTAGAAACACAGAGTAAGAAATACAAGTTATTTTTCACTGTAGTAGCAAAGGAAATTCCTTATGTAAATATTTCACGAAAAAGACCAGCGATTGGAGCTTATTCAAGCACCTTCCATGAAAATAATGAAAGAGAAGAGAAGATGTAATAAAGAATAGGAGAGAGCAAGAGACTAGTGATTATTTTCTGTGAGAAATGACCTTTAAATCACGGAAGAAATCATCTTCCACTTTATTTCATCGTCAATTTTACACCATGTCTAAGTAACATGAATTGCGTTTGGTGGTGCGTCCCCAGATGTCGGAACAGCACTCTATCTTGTGATATATATTTCTCTTATATAGGTAGACGTTGCATCAGAACGCACGTACGAGTACTAGCATGATTTAACCATTTTCCCAGCGAACTAAGCAACATATTTAATATTAGTCTCTCATTTTATTTCTGGAATGAAAGTCAGTCCAAATGTTTATCAAAGCAAGCGGCTTTCTCAAGGAGAACAATTCGTTTCGATTGAAGAAAGGCCAGGATCCAAGTGCTGTTAATGGAAGATCGAGGATTCGATTTTAGAAGTGTTATAATTAACAAACCAGTTTTTTCTTAATTATTAAACATACACCAAATCAGAAGAGAGAATCAGTAAACACATGATCTCAAATTTTCTTCGATGTGCTACCATAGACAGTAATGGTATCTACGTAGATGTCAACGCAGATCAATTTCTCGCTGATTATCTCTTTTTTTACCGTAGCCCTAATTTTACGACTCCTGTGTTAATTAAGATTAATGTCCGACCATCGGCGTGTTGTAACATCTCACCCTTTCTCTTCCCATTGATACCATAGCAAAATTATATAAATCTTGGTAACTCTAATGAAAGGAGTGATCAATAATATCCTCAAATTCTTCACACCTTAAATCACATGATTTTGTGGAAAGTTTTTTTTAATTATTAAATCGAATCACATGTAAGCGTTTAGACAAATTAGGGACACTCCGATTTAAACTTTTTATTTTATACAGTCTTCGGATTCTATCAAATCGAGCATCTATTTATTAATCAAAAAGCTATATGAAAAGTTGTCCTGTGTACGTGTTTTTTCGGCAATGCTTAAGTTTGATGAATACAAACTGAATTAATATTTGGATTTACTATTAATCGAATATTTATTGAAATCAAAATATAAATGAAAGAAAACCAGCCGAAAAATGTAGAGTACATGAATCTCGTTAATAATACCTGTTGGAATATTTTAGAACCATATTCTAAGAGGCTATGTCCCTATATTACTGTGAAAAAATAAAAGAGTAAAAAACGTATATATATATATATATATATATATATATATATATATATATATATATATATCACCAGGCTTATTATTTCACCGAAGAAGGAATCATCAACGTTTTTTTGTAGCTTACTTACCAGCATATATTGTCATACTACTAGTAAACTTTACTCACGTATTGAGCACGAATAACTATTTAAAATATATACTTAATATATAATTTATAATATTATATATGTGTATATATATACATATAAAATAGTAATAATACATATATATAGTCATCCACAAACAGAATGGTTCGCTGTGTCACAACTCTTCACTGCGATATACATATATAAAGTATATCTAAATCGAACTTAACTGAGCCAGCCGATCATGAATACATAAATGCCGAAATATGTAGATTTACATGAGTAAAATCATAATACGATTTACTCAAGTTTCACGGTTGACTGATCATCAGAAGTTCAACTGACTGGTATTCAATCGAAATAATATAACCCTGTTTTATATTTTGATTGATGTATGTGAAACCGTAGACAATTGTTAAAGCTGAATATCATTTATTATCATCGATTAGTATATATATATATATATATATATATATATATATATATATATATATATATGTGTATATATATATGGGTATATATATATATATGTATATATATATATGTACGTATGTATATATATATATATATATATATATATGTATATATATATGTACGTATGTATATATATATATATATATATATATATATATATATATATATATATATATATATATATATATATATACACACATTACATAAATATAACATAAATTAATATAAAAACAATTTTACTCATGGATGTTTAAGATTTCACGAAATTACAATGACATACACTTCTTTTCTGACCCCCACTACACAAACATTTTTGAATATACTAAATAAGGTTATATATTATCTACGTCGTAAGGTCAAGTTGTTTTTTTATATTAATTGACATACTGACATTTCATCAATTAACAATCATTTCCTATTGTTTTAAATAAAAATGATTGAATCGCTTACTATTCTATCTCGTGAGAACATGCTCATAATTAATTCCCAGAAGTTAACATCTATAAATTTACTGTTTCTAAAACGTACAAAGTATAAACAACGGACCATCTGTCCACCAACCAAAACACCGTTTTTCCCAGCAACCTCAAATTTTGTAAAATCCTATAAACTATTTACAATTCTACTTTTATTCGAATCTTAGGTTTCAACAATTGTTCTGGCAACGTTGAAACACACATTCACTAATATAATCTCAGAAGTTTAATAAAAAAAATAGAATGTTAGCTTACCTAAACAACTGCTCAATATCGTTTCACAGTTGTATTAAAATTAAAACAGTTATGAATTTTTAATACATTTTTGACGTCCTGAAACCGCGTGAAACACCAGTAAAGTATTATGATAAGCAACATTGCGCGGGAGTTCTTACTTTCATTATGTTTTAATTAAGAAATTAAAAACGGCGATACTTGATATTTATATAGTATTGTAACTTGTAAAATATATATGTGACAGAAATCGGATGCTAAAAACAATATGGGTAAGAAACAGACTTTGTGTGTAGTCAGTTTTACACTGTCAAAATTATCTCTTTGTCTGCGCAACATATTTAAATTGCATTCGACTCTCTATGTATCTGTATTCATTTTTTTTAGTTAATGGATTTAGAATGGTCTTGCCCTCCCCTCCTTCTTTTCCTCATCCTTCCAAACTAATAGATAATATTAATGCTATTACAATCAATTTGCTTCTCCCTCTTTTTACTCTCACTACTTCTCTCCTGCGATTAGTTTAGAATACTACTTGTAATACGATACGTTCAAAGACAGTTTATGGGTAAAAATTATTTTCATTTATTCCCTGAAAGTAATTTGATGTGTAGTCATGAACAAAATAAGATGAAGGTATACTCATCCAGTACAGTTTTAGTTTGCGTATTCGGGAGATCACTTCTTCCCAGCATTGCACACTTGACGTACCCATTGAAGTTTTCCTTTGTGTGTTAAGGCGACATCTTCTTCCCAACATTAGAGTCTAGGAGTTAGTCAGTGTATGGCAATATTTTTTGTCAACTGATTTTCTATACAACGGGATAACCTGATTTAAAACTTGTCATTTAATCGATGATAGGGTTAAACATTCAGTATACAAAATATTGCAAAAGAAATTAAATACTTCGTGGCCCCTTTAATTCAGAAAGAATACTCAAATTATAGACTCGTCGAAAAATGAATTGATGTATGGTTTTCAAATTGTCAAGTAAAACCGATCATTATATGTGTTTGAAAGGAAAACACGTCACCCTCCCCTCTCTCTCTCTCTCTCTCTCTCTCTCTCTCTCTCTCGATATATATATATATACATATATATGTCTATGTAGTTATGTTTGAGCTTATTTCAAAAAACAAGAAGGGGTTTTGATCTTTAAAAATGTTTATCGATTGTATCATAAGAAAAGTTAGATTTTTAACATTTTCTGTTTGTGTTAAAGAGGCGAAATGTTTGTTCAAGTTGATGAAGAAGCCGGAAATTATTCAGAAAGGCTTCATCTCTAGAGCAATATCTCTTGACACATCACAGGTTTTTTATAGGGTTTGGCACAAAGGTTTGCTTCACGAACTAGCAATATATAGAACTATCAAATATAGGTTTATTAAAGTAGTTGTTGATAGGCAGAAGTTTGAAGCATATTGCATAAATGCCGGCGTGCATCAGAGATCTATTTGGGGCCTAACCTGTTTCTGATCTTCATCAATGATCTCCAATTCACATTCTAAGTTCACGACGGAAGAGTCCATCATATATATATATATATATATATATATATATATATATATATATATATATATATATATATATATATATACATATATATGTCTATGTAGTTATGTTTGAGCTTATTTCCATAAACAATGAAGGGTTTTTTATCTTTAAAAATGGTTATCGATTGTATCATAAAGAAACGTAAGATTTTTAACATTTTCTGTTTGTGTTAAAGAGGCGAAATGTTGGTGCAAGTTGATGAAGAAGCCGGAAATTATTCAGAAAGGCTTCATCTCTAGAGCAATAGCTCTTGACACATCAACGGTTTTTTCATACGGTTTGGCACAAAGGTTTGCTTCACGAACTAGCAATATATAGAACCATCAAATATAGGTTTATTAATGTAGTTGTTGATAGGCAGAAGTCTGAAGCATGTTGCATAAATGTCGGCGTGCATCAGAGATCTATTTGGGGCCTAAACTGTTTCTGATGTTCATCAATGATCTCCAATTCACATTCTAAGTTCATTCGCTTACGTTTATGCAGATGACGACTATCTATGATAACAGTTTAAAGAGACTTAATGATAAACAATTATTTATTTATAATCTCCTTTAATCGAACCCTGTTTCCACTGTCATAGACATTTTCGTAACTCGTCAGACTAAAAAGTGTTTTCTAGTAAAACGATCCGAAGGAACTATCAAATAAATTCACAAAGTCATTTAGTAAATTGCAGGGAAAATCGTTTGTTTGTGCATCTCATCATTTAAATTGTCATCTGTTATTGTGTCCGTTTAATTTGACGGAATGCACATATATAGACAATAGTCTGGTTGGTTTATTGATTGAAGAATATGGTTCCCTTTGATCTCACGACGAAAGAGTTTAAACTTAAATAAAGATTCTGACGGACGTAAGAATAATAGAATAGTATTTCGACGAGACAACACACTGTCTAATCTGAAATGGAAATGCTGTCAAATCGATTTAATTCCTGAAAGAAACCATAAATTAGGAGAAACCAGACATAAAAGAAATATTATAAAAGTTAGTAAGAAAACTTATTAAGGAGCTTTGGTGAGGTGCATACCATACACCCCTGCAATAATTTACACTTGTTATAAATAATCAACAACTTGGGTTCAATAAAGCATGTACAATGAATAAGTATTAATATATGCATCAAATACTCTACAATACATTTAAATGTCATTGAAAGATAAACCAACTAATCAGTCAAGACTAATCAAGTCCAGAGTTTACGTTTGTCACTTCTGAAATAAATTCTATACATTGAACATTTGGTTACGTAAATAGAATTTACAAAACTAGTATGCAATGACTAAGATCTTGTAGAATACGATCCCGCTTTTTTTCTGGTGGATATGACGACTCACATATAGGGAGGAATTCATGGACTTTCTTTAACCGGTCGTTTTGCTGGTTTGCTGGATGGGGCACGTCTATTGGGTTTATTTGTGGGTTAGTTTTGGCTGGGCCATCGTAATTCACAAACGTGATGATTATCTACGTTATTCTGACTGCATATACACTTTCTTACTGTATAAATAGAGTTGTAAAAAGATAGTTGAAGTTAAGAAGAAGGATATGTCCTCCTATGTCGTCTGTACTTTCTGTTAATACAATTTCTTGTTAATTACTATCATGTTGCGTTATTTCCTATGGCCTATAGTGATCACAACTACGAAAAATTTAAAACAAAGATAATTACCCATATATATAATGTTCTTTACTCACATTTGGATTCTTGATTAAGGCATTGATAGAGAGATATATGATCTACTGGTGATTTTTCGTCCGCTCTCAAAATAGTTTTTATCCTAACTTTGTTCAAAATCTGAATTTCGTTCAACACATTCCAGCATGCAATTCTGTCATCTTGTTCTTTTCGTCTTCTGCTTACACGTTCTAATGCATGTATTCGTAGGACCTTTTGATTTTCATTTCGTCGGGAATACAGGGGTGATGGCTTATGGTGCATGCAAAAAATGTGGCAATGGTACATAATTCTATTGTCCCACTATTGCATTGAGAAACAATAGATACTTGCTGCTAAGATGGATTTGCCGTGGGAGTTTATAGTACATATATAAGCACTTTATTAAAGATTAAGCCCCACTTTAACTTTGACCATGCCCCTAAGCACTTACCCTAACTCTAACCCTAACCCTAACCCCAGCCCCCACTTTGTCCCTAACCCTAACGACCGGGTCAAAGTTATATCAAGTCCTAATGTAACAAAGTACTGAGATATGAATGCTCGATAATACTTTGACTCCTCACTGTCACTCGCACGTTAGAGTAAGTATTATCGAGCATATCGATATTAAATAACAGTAACATAAACAGACAGACTATTAGCAGTATTCTTCTCCATATACTTATTTTCTTACCAAAGCCCAGAGTATATTGTATACTACTATAACATCCATGTTTTAATTAAAGATGTTTTATAATAAGGATCGATGGAAAATTTTTCGCATGTGGCCGTTACGTTATCAGATAGAAGTGAGGCGGTCAAAAGCTCTATTCTCGGAATGACAGATATTGCAAGGATCTGAATAGGTAGAACTTTGAGTACATATTAATGGTCATTTTATGTCACATTTCATGTCTCGAAATGTTTTTTTCCTGGGCAAAGTTAAATAAACCAACTATACTAGATGCTACAACGACACACTATCCACAACGTTCTCTTAAATTAATGAGTATGGTTGCAAGTGTAGCACACTTTCAGAAAACAAGAACGGGAAAAAGAAATGCGATGAAACAAGGTGAAATGTATTCATGCCTTTGCAAAGAGTATTAGAAAAAATGATTTGGTAGCTCTGATCAAATTTGACCACGATATGCCTAATTCATATCCGTGCAAATAATCCTTATACCACTTCTATTATTTACATTATAGTATTTCTATTTTTTATACATAGAAACTATCATTATCATCAGGTGGTGTTTGGGCGCATATCCCTGAGTCTATCCGAGAGTTACAATCAGTGAATTCAGGCGATATTCAGAGTTGCATCGCATATTTTCACACATGTCTGTATACATATAAGTATATTTGTTCTTTTATTTGGAGTGATGAGCAAAATACAAATAAGACAGAATACAGTAGTGATGTGAATTCAGGAGTCGCATATTTCTGCTAGTATCATTAAAGGGGGCTAGTGTGAAATACGAAAATGTCCAAGATTTACAGCCCCTGCACTTAGATAAAACCTGCCAATAAACAGAAATAAAAACCTTTTTTTAATAGAAGGTTTTATATAATATATCTAAATATTTGGAAGTAAGATTCAATTAATTTACAGAAAAGAAATCAGACGTGTAGCTTGAAGATTGATTTTAAAAATTGTGTCAATATGGTTTTAGCGTTAGATGTCCGCACGTGGAAAAACAGTATTTGAGCAAAAAAAGAGGAACTGATCGAAAACCGTTTACGATTCTTTTCAGATCGGGGTTGGGGCTTACGTTTATTGTTTATTTTCTATTTTGTTTATTGATTTTGTTTATTGATTTTCCTATTTACTTATTTATTTTATATTTCGGTGACATATTCTTCATTTTATTCACTTCGATTCCATCGCCTTTATATTTGGTTTATTTATGTAGTTCTTTTTTTACAGCAAACCGTTGATTTCAAATAAAATATTTGTTTTAATACGTCCTCGTTTCTGTATATGAGACCTTGTCCGTCAGTAACGTTCCCTTTCGAATAGCATTTTATAGCTAAACGCACATATTGAAGATATGCATTCATAAGGAGTTCTCTCCATCTTTCGGTATGTCACACTTTGCTATTAAATAGCATTTTCATCGTAATGGTTTGATTGTAGGATGTTTTTAAAGTGTCTAGCAGTCTGTCTGTGGCGCTTTAGTTAAAAATGGATTTGTGTCACTTAATGTGCAGATTAAATGAACGGGCTTATAAACAGTTTTTCACATTGTATTAATCATGGAATAGAAGTTACCTAGTCCGTTGATACGTTAGATTGGAATAACATTTTCGACTTTTTATCAACACATTGAAGTTCGAATTATGATTTCTGTTAATCTCTGTCGCTTAAATTAAAAATATAATCTCTGTATGTAACGTTTTAGAACCGTATGTATCGCGTCGATCAGTCTGTTACGCTTAAGTTTAAAAGTATTTAGTCTTCTGTCGGTAGTTTGAATGCGCATGTCTGTTTGACTGTCACGCTTATGTTAAAATAAAATACGTTTAGTTTGTATATATATATATATATAGTCTAAAGAAGCTTTGAGTCATTAAAAAAAAAATGTTTTTAAATAAAAAACATTGTAAAATGAAGTTTAAATTCCCAGACAAACTAACTAAATCCAAGATATTGCAGACTTAACATTCGTTGGAAAATTAATAAATGAAAAAATATAAGTAAAATAAAAAAAAAAATATATATATATATAAATAAAAAATAAAAAGGGGGGGGGGGTTAATTATATAAGAGTGAAACAAAAACAGGAGACCTTAAGCGTCTAATATTAACACGGGGATCATCAGCTGTTTACCATGTAACTGTTTCGGAGATTTAAAAACAGGACAGTTATAATATTCATGGCTCTCCAATGGTACTGATTATACGACCATTTCCCCAATAATCAAGTGTCGAAATAATTCAGCTTAAAATATCGCTAATATATACATAAAAATATATATATATATGCTCACGCTTCAAGTAGTTCTGTTCGTCGTTAGATCTGTCATACTAAAGTTTTTGAACCACACTTTTGTTGGCTTCCTACGTTTATTTTTGAAAAAAATATTTTTGTTGGTTTCGTAAGGGCATTACCGGGGTGTGTTAAGATGGCTTCAAATAAGTTCAGTGCGTCCATTGCCAAGGCAGTCCACCATAGTAGATCGAGATCGAAATCTTCAGTATGTTACAGCCATTATTGGCCGTTCCAGCGACGAATAAAAAAAGACTGAGCCAGATCCCAGTTTTATGTTTATCTTCACTGTTTTAATGTAGGCCGCCTTTGCGCACCATCCATCAACCTGTGGATTAATTGTCCCACACACTGCCGATGAATGTGTGGAAACAAGCAATGGCTATGTTTTAGAAGAGTCTCCATGCTGTCATCGTTATTGCATCTTTAGATTTGGTCAGAGAGGCAGGAGCATAGGATGTGTCGTAAGAAGGTCAGTGTTATGTGTATGTACGCATGGTATCTCCTCAATTCTTTTCTCTTTTTATCTGTTGTCCAGACAACGTTGGTCCGTCAGGCTTGACTTCGAAATAGCATTTCAATCCCTAAGCGTGCAGATTGAATGGACTTATTTTAAATAAAGGTCGTGTTGTTTTCTTTACGTTCTCAAGTGTTTTGCGTCCGTTTCAGTAACAGCTGTTACAACGATGGTGAAAGTCCGAGATAATCAATTTGCTGATAACATTTCATCTTTATTTATTCCGATGAATCTTTTTTTACAATGTTTTTATGCCGGCGATGATGGAAGAGCTGGACTCGAAAAAAAAAACAAAAGAAAATCTTTAATTTCGAAATGTTTGAACATTCGTTAATTTATTCTGGCCACGAAAAATAGTTATTCCCTCGCAAGGTTTAACTCTAATCACTTCTAAAAGGTTATGTCGATTTAGCCCCGCCACCGACAATGTCAGCTACTGTTTACGTGTACCTGACCCACTAATACAAAAATGTATTTATAACAAGGCTCGATATTTAAAAGTTACGTCTATTCAACTTACGCGGTTATTTTTTGTTGTTTATGTTCTGATAAGTCACCACTTATCAAGGGCAATAAGCAACTCAAGTTTCAAGGTTAATAAGTTTTACTGGCAGACAGTGAAACAGACACGGATGGATTTGTAACATTGGTTGAGACTGGCAAACATTAGATTATTTAAGTAATCTGAGAAGCTACACTGTTGTAGTGTGTTCACTGACTGATAAATCTTGGAAGAAAGCTTCGCTCGTAGAAGTTCCGTTTACGGTTAGGTACACAGAAGGTAGAATCATATACAGTTGTAGCTAGACCTGTTTTACAGGTGGAAACAATAGATTGGAACTCAGTACAGCACCTACCATGACCATATCGACAGTGAGATAGAGGCTGCAAGATCGAGAAGAGGACATCCCACACCAGATGTGGTAACAGTACCTCATCGAGAGACGTACGTGACTCTATACAAGTAGAAAATTATGTCAGGAGTAAGATACTTTCTGGAGCGGTAGGAAGCGCCAAATATTCCTCCAGCGACATAAGCAACAAACTTCACGTACATCATTTTATTGGAAATCTGGTGTTGAGGTCAGTCCTCGGATTTATCAAAGCAGGATCCTTCTTCAAAGACAAAACTATTCATTTTAATTTGGGCAAAGTGAGGATAAGAGCGTTGGTAATGAAAAGAGAGACGCTTGTTTTAGATGTATTGAAGTTAAACATCTCCCTTTTCCATATTTCACTAGGTTCTACAGATCGGAAAACAGAGAACAGATAGATGCTGGCTATTAATGCTCTTTAACGTGTTGCCATAGATGGGTGTCTTATCTGCATACATATCAACGTATGATGAAGATAAAGAAGAGGGTTTGATTCTCTGAGTAACAACGGCATATATACTATCTGCTTCAGTCTTCTACCCATAAACGACTACTTTTATAAGCCCATATAGGAGAAAGGAGTTGATGGTTGAAAAGACATTCAAGATATACCATAGGTAGTTAGCTTCTGAACGAAAACCTTTTGCAAACTCTCTCAAAGCATTATATATGTAAACATATATAGCTATAGAGACGGCCTCCGTTAATTGATTCACAGATCATGTGTTATATTACATCTAGCACATCTACAGTTGATCTTGCAAGACAAAATCACTGAAGAGATGAAACTACTATTTAAAGTATTTGTGTCGCATACCAAGTGATCGACGGACGCATATTACCTCTGTTTACTTCTCTCTATATAATCGATATGTTAAGCATAAAGGCGGACTTTAAAAGGTAAGTGGGGGAGTCGATGACCATTATATGTTAATCCTACTCTTAAATATGCGCATTCTAACACTTTCGACTACTTCTTTCATACTCTTACGCACCCATTCCGACTATTTTCAAGTTATCTTCATTTCCCCAAATTTTTTTCTAAAACTATGATACCACCTAAATACAAAACATACAGAGTTCCCCCTTCCCCTACTCTTTCTCTAGCCCCTCAAAATCCATGCCACACCTCAACACAACAAAAACCTCAGCCCCCCTCTCCTCTTTCCTACTCTAAGGTAAATTCACTAACACCTTCAACCCTCCCCTTTTTCACTGCTGCCTTAATGTACCCACTCAAAGTTTTCCATATTCAGTTCACTGTTTGCTACTGACTGACTTTTCGCAGCCTGCACTCTCTCCAGCGCTCTTAGTAGCCAGGGCTACTACTTTTCCTTATACACCCATCATGTTAACCCAATATTTCGATGTACTTGCATGACATTTTGCTTTAAATGATCATCCTGAGGTAGTCTTACAATAAAGACGAAACGTTGATGGATATATAAAAAATATTTCTTGGTTTTTCCTGTTTCATTTCCCATTACGTCGGATTACTCTCATCTTTCATTTTTCATATATATATATATAAATATATATATGTATATATATATAGAGAGAGAGAGAGAGAGAGAGTGAGAGAGAGAGAGAGAGAGAGTGGGAAACACAGAGAGATGTGATAACAATACTCCATGCATGAGAGAATGGTGGCTCTGACGAGATATAAGATGCTGTCAGGTGTAAAAAGCTTTCTAGCACGGTACAGGAAGCCCACTTATTTAACAGCACCATTGTCAATGTATTCTATGTATTTGTTCTAATTCATATTACCTGTGAATGTTCGGCCGATGAGTTTGAAGTTTAACTTAAAGGTAGGGTTTTATTTTTAATAGCACTCGGTGGTTACAACAGAGTTTCTTGTAGTTGTGGAAAAAAGGTGTTGTCTTATCAGTATTAAATGTCACCATTAATTTATGACCCCATTCCATAACAGACTGAAGGTAACTTTCGAAGGGGTTAGCCATTATTTCGGATATGTGCGCGTCCGTTTTAAATGTGATTACGTTCGAATTGTACAAGGTATATTAAAGCTAACGTTATCTTATTTAATTCAGTTTCAAACAATGCCACACAGGGAGATAGATAAATTTATGTAAGCCAAATTAGTCATATAACTGAAAGTCAAAACAAATGAGGATACCTAGTTTGAGTTAAATTGTGAATATCGCAAAAACAATAACAAAATAGATACATTTATATGTGCTATATCTATTCTGTTATTAGCGAAGTTTCGCGGCACAATAAAAAAAGTGGCTGACCTCAGCCACTGTGTTCCCGGTTATTAATCACGCAAGATTCAGCCACGCTGATTAGCTGTTGTTTAAGAAACACGTATATATTTATGTATATATATATATATATGTATATATGTCTTTTTTTCTGCGAATCTCATATTCCTATTTTTTGAATAGCAGCGCCCACTTGGCATTTTTCAACTGACACAAGCAGTCCAACTTTTGTTTTCTTTGGAAAAAGTGAGGTTGTTACTCTCGAAATGATCAAAGTCCCTACCATTCCGAACCTTTAAATATTTAACAGTAAGCCCATTTTACAATTTACTGTCTTTATAATTAAATTTTGAAATATAAATGAATTGATCTGACATTTACCGTCTCTTGTCATTGATTTTTATTTGTGTTTATTCCGCCTTCCGGTTTTTTAACATTGCCTTGCTTTTGCCTCGGAATTCACACCTTAATATTTACTTTTATATATATATATATATATATATATATATATATATATAACAATTTCCACAATCAGACAACGCCGCAGCCAACACAAATAATGAAATCCACAGACCGAAAGTCCTTTACGCGGGTGTTGCCCTCATTTAGGATAATCAATAGAATATACCCTAAATAAGGATTCGAAACCCGAGTAACTTGCATGCGAGGCAAGAACTCTGCTACTGAGACACCACGGGTTAAGAATCCTGAGACCAAGTATGTTCTACTGATGAACCCGAAAGAGGGCGAAACTCGAATCTATGAGTTCCTGTATGTTTCTTTCCTGGTTTGTGTAAGCTCCGATGTTGTTTGATTCTATAAATAATTATACATATATAATCTCATATTGAAAATCTAATATATATATATATATATATATATATATATATATATATATATATATATATATATATATATATATGTATGTATTATGTATGTATGTATATATATAAAGGAAATGTATCGCATTGTAAGAAGCATCCATGAAGTATGAATATTTTATTAAAATCTGAACCCCAAAAACATGATGCAATATAAAATGAATAAAACTATTTTACTTCATTTTTTTAGACAAGACCTTCGATAAATATAAGCCAGACTTTTTCCTTGTTTTCCGTCATTTTGTTGGTATTAACCTCATAGGGCGACGAGATGTTAAGAACGACGTTTTAAAATGAGGTCAAGTCCGGGCAATGTGTTGCACTGGTTTGCCGTTTTTTGAATGGTACATTGAATGCATCGTAAGAAACATGCATGAAGTATGAATATTTTATTTTAAAGTTTTGAAACCAAAACATGATGCAATATAAAATGAATGAAATCATTTATATTTATATTTTTAGTCTTTCAATAAATATACCCTTTTAAAGCAATACCAACATAACGGGTTTTATACAAACAAAATAAAGAAAAAGAGAGAAAAAATATTGCTTGAAAATGATATGAGCATCGAAAGTCTTACCTAAAAAAGTAAACATGATTTTATTCATTTTATATTTGGTTTTGAAATGCGTAGTTCATTCAAATACGGAAACCTCGAATTTTTATAGTATCTTTGAAATGTGACTTTAGATGTGTGTTGCACTCATTGACAGGGATAATCTTCGCAGTGAGAGCATTCAGGACATAATCCCTTCTTTTATCTGAATGTAAGATTATTTAACTTATATTCTACGTCATAACTCGCAACAGAAATCTGTCTATTCCGCGTATCCATATCTTTCTGTCTCGATAAATGTTAAAATAGCATTATCGTCGCAAATCGAACAAGCCGCGCGTGCGTGGTCACCCTTTGTATGTGACTCGATTTGGCGAGTGTAAAATGCAACAATAAACTTGGGCAATTTGGGGAATTGTTGACCCCACTTTGACCCCCTGGAAGCGCGAACCAGAATTTGTCTGATGTCAAGGATGCTCATTTTATATCCAGAACAATTGCCTCTATATTTTCGCCAAGTTTCAGAAAAATTAATGGATGGATCAAACGTTATGGGAGAAAACGGTCATTTTTTCTATTTTGGGGGCTTTTGACAACCTGGGGGCGCGAACCAGATTGTTTCCAAGGTCAGCGATACTTATTTTCTATTAGGAACAATTGCCTCCACATTTTGGTCAAGTTTAAGAGAAATTGAATGAATGGATGAAAAGTTATGGGGCAAAAAATGTCATATTTTGCCATTTCGAGGGTTTTAGACCCCCTAGGGGGCTAACCAGATTATTTTTCAAAAATCGGAGAATGTAACTTTCTAACCTAACCAAAGTTACAACTTCATGCAAAATCTCAGAGAAATTCAATGGATGGTTGCGGAGAAAAATCCGGACGGACGAACGGACGGACGGACGGACGGACGGGCCTCAAAACATAAGTGCCCCGATTTTATAAATCGGGGGACCAATTAAATAAATGGAAGAAATAAGTAGACATATTTGATGCATTCCGGCATCTTAATAATAGTCAGTCCGTATGCTACGCTTAAGTTTCAAATGGTATGCTAATCGCTAAACATATTTTTGAGAGAATAAAAAGAAAATTAATGGTGTGAAGGTGGTCTCTGTTGATGGAATGAACGTACACCCGACTAGAATTTTGATATGCGGTTTTATTTACTTCTGTTACAGCATATCTAATTCAACAACGTGTTTATCGCTATACTTTTGTCACGTCGTAGACTTATTTCCAAGAATACGGTTTCAATACTGAATTGAGAACAATGTGCCCGCAATCACAACTTCCTGGGTTAATTGATTTTTCTTCAACGTTATCGTTTTCAATATTCATGTCTACCGCTCAATTTTCATAACCCTTCGGGTACTAGAAAGTGAGTGATAACGTCTATTCGGCTCGTCTGTAATGGATGATAACACACGCCGGTTGCACGCGGTTGATACGCATACATACACTTGTTCCGGCGTGTGCTTGCTCTTTCTCATATCCAGATTCTGCACGCAAAACGTAGAAGAGCTATTTTATGTCACGACTATTGGCTCGGCTCGATTTCGGTTCTAGCCTATCACACGAGGAGCATAGCTGTTATTCTTTCATTAAATGTGCCATACAATTTTTTATGGGCATGGGAGGTCGTCCTGTTTGACTGTAACGCTTAAGCGTGAAATTATATTTGTCATCGTCAAGTTTGTAGATTCAATGAAATTAATGCGGAGTGGTAAATTAAAGCAATTAGTTTACTATGTGTGTCTACGCATCTCTGTAAAAGGTTATGCCCGTCGATCGTTTGGTCTGTCATGATTAACTTTTGAATGGTATGTTAACCGGTATGTTTACTGTTTTATTATATAATTGAACTTGTGCATCATTATCAAATTCTTAATCGTTGCATAGATCGCTCAGTCGGTCTTTCACGTTTAAGTGAACTAGCATTACCATCACTAAACGCGAAGATTTTTGACTTGACGATTCTTAAAAATGGCAGTTCTAATACTCCTTTGAACACTGTTGTAAATAGTTTATTCTGTTCTGCCATGTTATATTTTGTTATTCTAAGAAAAATAAATTTTACCCAAAGTCCAAAAAAGTAAAAAAAAAAAAAAAAAATTTTGGTTTAAGCGATTGACTGAATTTTTACTAGATGGTCGGATTCTGTGAGTGTCTGTCAACATTTTCCATCCTAAACAATTCTAATGGGAGATATCACACACGTTCATCTCAATAGTATCGCAACAGTGAGACGATTGGACATAGTTTGACAGAGGGCGCTTGGTTCACACCATTGATTTTTATTTATACGACGGCTTTCTAGTTTCAGCAATGTTCAGTGAAATGGAAACTTTTGGCGCAGGCGAATGTATCATGGGGATTGATCTCATTTGGTGTCTGAGATTTCTTCATCGTGTGCGAAGAAGAGTTTTTCGTCCTATTCCGTCACTTGTGTCTATACACGTGGAATCTCGTACTTCACTATTATATACATTAAATGTTAAGCAGTTGAATAAAAATATTTTTTTAAAGTATTATTAGTATTATTTTAGCTTAGCTTTTATAGTTTGAAACTAAGGGAATCTACCGTTATGTGATGTCCTGATGCATAGAGGCGCTTTAGAACGTATGGCTTCTCTGGAACAACTCCTATATCAGAAAATGGCGCAATAAGATATATCTTCAATGAAAGTATTTATTTGTGTCGTCCATTGTTCAGCGTCTAGCAGTCCATCGGATAACAAAGACACTATTAGAAAACACAACAATCACAATCAATAAAGATCCTAATAATCAGTGGAACTAGACATAATGTTGTGATGATCACATTCTTATTAACAGGTATAGTTTTATCACAAGAGCTGGAATATAAAACATGGAGTCATCGGATGTTATATAGTTTCAATTAACGAACTAAAAAATTAACTTTACAAGAATCACTTCCTGTTTTACTTGTGAAATATGAAAAATGAAACCGTTAGTCGCATCACAAAACACGGAATAGTTTGCTAGAAGCACAACTTCCAAATATTGTGTAATTTTCTTCCGACAGTCTGACGGAGTTACCGTTTCAACCTTCTGTTTTCCTAGCTATACTTGATTCTGTTACATTTATTGTCTTATAGAATAGTTTGCTATTTTGTTAAATATTGTACCTGTCGCTATCGCTCTCCAGGCTACATTTGTATCGTAAACTCTCAACAAAAGATCATAGGATGTTACTTATTTTGTCACTAAAGATATGTTCATTTTTCTCATATTTAAACACATGCAATTTGCAAAGTATTCCCTCATTTTAGAATCAAAACGATAGAACGGGATGTATCTTTGATAGTAAAACATTTACCTTAAACAGTAGGAAGATCTAAGAAACGGCTTTTAATTAACTGAATGTTGTCTTTTTTACTTTTCATAAGCTTTCGTAAGCCTATTCATAGAGTGTATTTGGTAAAACATGTTTGAGCAAAGTTGTAAAAAATATTCCTCTTAAAACAAATTTCATACGTAGAAAAAGCAAAAAAAAGCAGAAAGAATCCGTAAATGTCTTTTTTCTCAAAAAGCAAGATCAGTGTATGCGTGTGTGCGTGTATTATTCGGTTAACGTGTTTAATTTCTACGTAATGAAACGATGTAAGAAAAGCTAAACATTTAGTCTAGTAACCATAGTACATATCTTTTATTTTGTACAGAGAATGAACAAATAACATTGCTTAAAAGTTATATATTGTTTGAAAGATGTTTTTCTTTTTTTTCCTTTTTTCCTTTTTTAATTAATCTAAGCAACTAAGAAGCAAATGTTTTATAATGTTCAATCTGAAATTACTTCAGTTTATCGTCTCGTTGAAATGATTTGTTAAACTAATTTCACACGCTATTGCACTTTTTTCCTCCGGTCGTCTGCTAATTTAAAAACATTATCCTGTTGCTTTTTCAAGCGATCCCTGCGGCGTATCTCGCGCTAAACGCCATGGAACAACATTCTATTAAACTTGGAACAAATCGAGCCTTTTAAATAAAATGGTTCTATAAATACAAAAAGATAATATATTTAAAAACATTAAATGTCCTATATATTTTACTATTTATAATTTCTAATGATTTAGTGCGACTAATCGAGATTTTGCCTTTTAGCATGTCTTAATAATACTCGTACTAAGTATTTTTTAATCTTATGTTTATTATTATTTACATCACTTAACGTGCTTGCATGGGTTATTACTAGTTATCATGGACATGTAGGAATTTTGTTCCCTGAAATCTAGATGACAACACGACTCCCAAAATGCCTATCACTCTCTGCTTTTTTCGGTAACACTTGCAAATAACTTTGAGGTTTTGTAGCAACTGTTTACCATTGAACTTTCGCTGATAACTGCAGTTGGTTTTCTCTGAAACCTAAATGAGAATAAGCCTACCCAGGATTCAAGTATTCTCCTTGCCCTTTCACGTAAGATCTCTTACATCCTTCATGAATTTTCATGATCATTTTCTGTGGCACTAAACTATTCTGGTGCTGCCGTGGTCTTTCTTTCTTGAGGCGGGACAGATTATGCGCTATTTGTTCTTATCTAGTCTCATTCCCCTTAGTTTCATGAGATTTTATTACTATTTTTCAAGTTCAGTCATTCTATGTTAAAGTATCTGTCTTCTGCTTATTTAAGTAAGTGTCCGCACTCGATTATTATTCTTGCAGACGAGTCTCAGATTAAAAGATGTTTCTCAGACAGTCACTGTTACCTCGGTTTTGTCTTGTTATGACCTATCTATATCTTAACTTGTGTGTTTAGTAGCTATTTTGTTTCAATTAATTGGCCCCCCGATTTATAAAATCGGGGGACTTCTGTTTTGAGGCATGTCCGTCCGTCCATTCGTCCGTCCGTCCGGATTTTTCTCGGCAACCATCCGTTGAATTTCTCTGAGATTTTGCATGAAGTTGTAACTTTGGTCAGGTTAGAAAGTGACATTCTCTGATTTTGGAAAAATAATCTGGTTAGCCTCCCAGAGGGTCAAAAGGTCCCGAAATGGCAAAAAATTGCATTTTTTGCCCCATAACCTTTCAATCCATCCATTCAATTTCTCTGAAACTTGGTCAAAATGTGGAGGCAATTGTTCCTAATCGAAAATAAGTATCGGTGACCTTGGAAACAATCTGCTTCGCGCCCCCAGGGGGTCAAAAGCCCCCAAAATGGCAAAAAATGACCCTGTTCTCCCATAACGTTTGATCAATCCATTCAATTTTTCTGAAACTTGGCCAAAATATAGAGGCAATTGATTCTGGATATAAAATGAGCATCCTTGACATCAGAAAAATTCTGGTTCGCGCCCCCAGGGGGTCAAAGGGAGAGGGGTCAAAAAATCCCCAAATTTCCCAAATTTATTGCATTTTACACTCGCCACATCGAGTCACATACAGAGGGGGGCCGCGCACGCGCGGCTTGTTAATAGTGTTCTTATTTGTAAGGAAACACGTCATGTATTTGATACTGACACGTGCAGATGAACCGTCTGAATGTCGCCCAGACTCAATCGTATCTATAGTGTAATTCATCATCATTGGAAATCAATTCGCATCATTAGTTCAACTATCGACTCACGTGTAATGAGTTTCTACAATAGGTACCTCGCAAAAAGGCTAGATTGCTATGAAATTGAGCAACGAAACATTTATTTCGAATAACAACAGGACAGACACAATTGACCCGTACTTACAACATGTCAGCTATTTTACACTTATGTCTACACCAACACATTGAATAATTATAGAGCAGTAATGGATTCAAACTGTGTCTCAAAAATCAGCATAAATCCTTCATAATAAATCTGTAAATTAATAGTTCCAATACTCATTGTTCTTATATACAGTCTATTGTTTCCCCGAAATTAAATAAGAATTTTTTTTTCGAAACAAACGGAAAAAAATTAATGATCTTGAATTTTCTAATGATATTCGTCCATATTTTCTGTATTGATAATCGAAAAGTATTGTCATTTCTACTTAGTAGATGATTGATTGATGTATATTTAAATTCAAATCTAGGCTATTGTTTATTGACTAATTTGGGTTCGGATTTTTTTAATTAGTTTCTATTTCGGTACGTTGGTGTTAAAATTGATTGGGTATTAATCTAGAATAATTAAATATTATAATATATTATCAACATTGCATTATCGCAAATATCTTTAGTCCATAAATTTAAAAATAATACACAAATTGCGTTAACTATTCCATCAATCCGGTAAATATATAGAGTTAAACCTGGTGTACCATTATAAGCACATTTATATAAAAGTCCAGATAATTTCAGAAATTATACGTGACTATCGAAATCATTAAGTGATATTTGCCAAAGCTCTATATGTTTCATTTAAACATTTCCACGACCTGCAAATTTTTATTAGCTACCCATTAAGTCGAACGAATTTCTAACACTCTCATCTATGGAGCTGGTATAAGATTATTCAGCATTTAACGCTTTACTCCCTCAACATTGATTAAAGTTTTTATTGGCTTTCAAGTTAAGGGTTAACCCACCATAAATGCAACCATCGAAACTGCTCGCCCAGTAAAGACCTTTTAACTTAAACTTGCATCTAGATTATCGCAAATAACTTCAGCAAGATGATGTTATTAAGCGAAAGTGGAGAACTCATCCTCTTACTGCAGATTCTCTTTAAGAACAATAATTTTAAACAGTGCTGATGATATCTGATAACCAGAAACACGTGACCATGGATTACTTAGATGTACATAAAACATCAATATATATATATATATATATATATATATATATATATATATATATATATATATATATACCAATATATAAATACGTCCTATTAAATATAAGGGCCACTAAAATGTTATCTTCTACATTCCTCTTTACCGCTTAGGAAGTAGAAAAATAAAAACGCTCTTATTATCGCCAGGAAAAAAAAACAAATATAAACACGTAACTTAAATATTTGAGCGATAAACATTGTACATAGTTCCAGACAAGGCGTCATAGTCCAGTGGTTGATCTCCAGACTACAGACAATGCCCTCGCAGGTTTGAATTTTGTCTAAGTCTATCACGCTGATGACAGCGGATAGCCATAAGCACGTGTCCAAATTACTTTTATGCACTGAAATATTATTTATATTAATAGTATATATATGTATATATATATATATATATATATATACGTCCTCTTAAATTAAGAGTGGACAAAATGCAAGGCGTCATAGTCCGGTGGTTAAACTCCAGACTACAGACAATGTAATCGTAGGTGTGATCCTTGTCCAAGTTAGCCATGTTGTTTACGCGTGTTTACACGTGTTCATGGATTACTTTTATGTACATAAAAAGTATATATATATATATATATATATGTATATATATAAATAAATATATATCTAAATATATATATATATAAATATATATATATATATATATATATATATATATATATATATATATATATATATATATATATATATATATATGAATTGAATTTTTTTTACTTACATACGCCAGCGTTTTAGCTTTCGCTCTCATCAGTGTATGGGATGAATATCTCAGACGGTCGTAAAATTAAAACCCAGTTAGATAATCAGCCAAGCAAGCGTCCTAACAAAACGGTCCCGAGACATTACCACGTCAAGAAAAGGAATTTAAGTTCTATTCATGCGGAGAAGGCAGATATAAAAAGACTGCATTGAGACTGTTCGACGAACGTTGTCGGAACAAATATATATATATATATATATATATATATATGAATTTTTTTGAAAATCAACACATGGTGCAATTCAAATATACTTTTTTTTTCCTTTTTGCTGCACTGTGTTTATTTTCAAAGATAGTTTACTTAAATACATATTCACACGTGTTTCAAAGACATTGTCCATTTCTTTATCTAAATCAAAGAGCTAGAGAATATCAATGATTACTGTATAGTTTGAAAGTGGTTATCCAGCACTTTATGTAACTCTACGATAGCCTACACATCAAAGACACTTGCTGGAATTCAAATAAAAAATATTTTATTCTTTTGTTGCACTGTGTTTATTTTCAAAGATAGTTTATATATATATATATATATATATATATATATAATAAAAATAGCTAATGTTTAGTACTAAAAGTGAGAATAATTATAATAATGATAAATTTACGGGCGGATTTGTTTAATTTTGTTCAATGTATACACTAAGTAATTTTATTTATTTATTGATTTATTTCCATACTTAGGTATGTTTTTTAAGGGTGATAATTGTTTTTATTTCGTGTGAGCTTCATAGATGCATGTAAGTAAGTTTGTATGCATAAGCTTATATATAAATGTATATATATAATTATAAATGTTTAGTTTTATTTATATACGTATATGTGTCATTCTTACAGCAATCGTCAGTATAGATATGATTATTCATACTAGTAGTACGACA
>OY744530.1:85900951-85990951 GCA_963556195.1 Sepiola atlantica
TGCTTCGAGGTCAAATTGTCCACGGTTTATCAAGGTCTCTGCCAATGTTTTATTTTTTATTTTATTATTTTATTGGTTATTTTCAAAGTGATAAAAACATTAAAAAATGTCTGCTTATATATGTGCATCAAGTAAAAATCACAATCACAAAATATTTAATGGACCTAAAAATAAGTAAACACATTTCGAATGATTTCTAAAACATAGATTTTACTAAAAGGTAACTTCTGTAATATTAGAAAGTTATTTAATCTTAATCTATTTAGGTTTATTTTATTAAATCATATTTGATTCGAAGTGCATCCTAATCGTTTTGTTATATTTCATTAGATATGATTTTCAGCAATAGAGAACAATCCTTATATCAAAACTTATCCCGACACACTTCGGTAAGGGGTTTATCCTATATGACCCCTACCCGAACCATTACCCTGATTCGATCTTTTCCATCTTTACAACTATATAGCTTATAATTATTGTTCGTCAAAATCCTACTGAATTATCAAACTATCTATTCAAACGTGTTCCTAGATATGTCTTTATACTATATCCGGTGATGAGACCTCAATTTATAGGTTTGGGAGTGTGGAGTCACTCCATAGCTAATATCACCTATACGTATTTTTCTGGAGTAGTAGTCCGTGTTTAGGTAGAATATATGTGTTATTTAATTTAGTTATGGAACCCAGACATATCCGATTCACAAATCCTTCGTTAGTCGACTATTTATTTACTAAACACATTTTTAAATGTTATTAAAGTTTTAGAATTTGTGTTTTCGTACGAAAATAGAAACATGTGATTTGTTGACAAAAAAGGAATAGGCAGGATGCACATTACTAAGAAAGTAGCTTTTATGATGTTAATACCAGAGTTCGAATGTTAAACTCGATACGTGTTTTATAAATTTAAAAAATTAACATTATATAATAACATAAAAAAATTAAATGCATATTTTAAAACTAAATGTCCTTTTTGATAAGCAAGAAAACACACCAGACATAAAGGTTATTCGGAATTAGTTTAAAGCGAATATTTTTCCCATCTAAAATAACTTAAAATGATGTTCGCAACTAAAACAATACGCAAATATATTCATCCTAGTTACTACTCGCTAATGTAAAAAATTTGTAGCGTACATTTACCACGAATTTTCACAAATGTTGTTTTTCCAACTAGCTATAAAAAGGTAGAAACTAGATACATGTAGAAATCGGCAAAACCAGATACTGTACTAACACCGCCCCATGAGCGGGTGTCAAATAGTTAATCCATAACGGTTTAAAGATATTATTAACCTGAAGCATAAATTCTTTTAGTGAAGTTATTTAATTCGGCATTACATTACCCAAATAAGGTTTCTCTTCCGTAATACATAACAACACAACCAAACCTAAAACGACGTATCTATGACACAAAAGTATCTTCATATATATATATATATATATATATATATATATATATATATGGGGTGTCTTCTTTTAAAGTTATTTAAAACGTTTCCTTAAATATTGTCCATATTTAAACTAACATTAGAACATCTAAATTATCGAATTACATGATCCCAGACTAGATATAAATATCGAATGTTTAAAATAAGACAGCCGTTAGTTGAGGTACAAACAGCTGATTTGGAAGATTAGTGATACACCAGGATTTTACATCCCACGGAATAATCACAGTGTTAGGAGACAATAGCTTAGCAAATACGCTTGGATGTAAGGAGTTCATACAGATTAGAATTGAAGCCACACAAAACACAATAGATACGAATGTAAAGCGATAAGACTAATTTAATGTGTTACACCGTAATGTCTACCATGAATTTGCAATTAATGTCCTCCTCTTCCTCTACATTATCAGGATAGAGTATTCATATGTACGACTTTGGTATGTCTTTTGCCATTATAAACGACTACGACCTTTATCTGGCATACATCAGGCCTTTCAGAATGTTTATCATTTTACTTTCATTAAATGAAATGAAACCTGTGAATAATTAAGAAGTTGAAGAGTGGGTGTATTTGAAATAGTCATTCGGTTAAATTAAGTCTGCGAATGTAGATGAATCTCTCTCATTTAAACAATAAAAGGGAATGAACAGTGTAAATTTCTAGGAAATAATAACACAATAAACTGACCGGAAATGATTGTGAAGTCGAGTAACTAAACTAATATTATACATATTGAACGTAATTCGTTGTTATTAATCGAGAAATTATCAAGAAAGATATTAAAGATGGCGACCAATTGTCAACACGTGAGGTCCGAAATAACATAAAATTGCTATGAAAACCTAAGAACAAAAATTATTTTAGTATACTCTTATCATGAAATCGTTTGTGCTGCTCTACAACAAAAGCGAAATTGGCAGGACGGCATTATTATCATTATTTACATAGTTACATATACGTTTTGAATCTCGATAACACACAAATGTGTTTGTAGATGACATTTAGATCCACTCTTTCCCAGATGACACAGTCAAGAATGAAATTGTCAAAATGTAAACCGTTTGAAAGTAGCATGCATTGAAAACTCGAATTAAGAGAGAATTAAATCACATAGTAGAATAGGATGATAGGATGATAGAAATAACTACCGGAATAATTTACTTACTGTGAAAAAAGAACTATATATACATATATATATATATATATATATATATATATATATATATATATATATATATATATAGCTACGTACTTATGTATTAGTGTTAAAAATCGATAAGTGATGATCAAAGCTACACACAACTACATAAGGATTATTACCAAACCTGGACTAGTAGAGCCGAAGAAGCTATCACTTATTTCGTTTTTAAAGTTAATCCTCCCATCGACAGCGGACGAAACCAGACGAGTAAACAACATTAGTAATTCTTTTCAACTTAAACTTAATACAATGCATGATAGAATTTCGGATTTCAACCGAGTTATTTGCTTTCAAAGCTAGAGATTACAGATGATTTGCGGATGCTACGTTGACGTATTTCAATTTCGTATTAACATTCAATTTCTAAAATATTATATTTTTGTATGAAAACACAAATAACTTTTAAATAACTTTTTCCAAACTTTTACTTTCAAATTACCGTTTACATTAGTTATTTAGCATCCTTGTGGAAAATAGGACAGCAGAGTGTGGCTGCTGGCGACTGAGGATGCACTTCCAGCATCTAAGAGGAAGGACGGTTGTCGCAGAGAATTTATATCAGTAGGAGATGGCGTTCAGTTGTTATATAAACCTTCCTCACTACTGAAGAGCGTTACTCGGAATTTGTCACCAAACTACAGAAGTTATTAGACCTAACGAGAGGATCGCGAAGGAAGTTTTTATTTTTTTCGCAACCTTACTCTTCAGTCAGCTTCACTCTTGGTTACCTATGATTTTTCTTCGACACCCTCTCATTTATTGTATCATCATGATTTTATTTTTAATATTCCGTAATTATCAACATTAGAGAATCCCCGAAAATTAAGTTCACAGAAGAGCAAACATAGAATGCCTTTTTATGTTGCTTTATTCTAATAGAAATGTCAAACAACATCGTTGTAACCCTACAACGTCATCGTATATTGACCTTTTACCAAGATAGTGTACCGTGTTACAAGTGGATCGCAAAGATAGTAAAACTATATGAATCACCCTTCCGATTGCTTTAACATCTACCCTATTCCCTAGATGTGCCCCCAGAGACGACTGGCTGTTTGCAGACATTAACAAAATTCTCCAGGGGAAGAGATTTGACTTCAATGTCGTAGTGATACCGGAATCCGAGGCTTATACCGATGCCAAAGACAAATCGTTCTATAAAAAGTTATTAAAGAAGCGTTGGAATCAGTGTTCTAACCTAGAAAAAGACTATGTTTAAGAGTAAAGTCTAACTTTGCCGGATTTATTTGATTTATTAGTTAGGCCAGGGACTTATTTACACATATCTCAGCAAACGTTTTCTTTTCAGCATAGTAATTTAGTGTGTCCTTCTCCGAGTGTACTTAATCAATTGTAAGGAGTCATGGGTATGACCTTAAAGTATTCTGGTGGGGTGACCAGAATTCTAGAGCTTTGGGTATGAGTTGTATTGCTCCTACGCCCACTCTGATTCAGAATGATAGAGCTTGACAGGGTGTCATCCATGTTTTTAATATAATGTCTTCCTTGATCTACACTAAACTGCCTTGGACACCCTTGGATAAGGTTTTTTTACCCTTACTTCCCTAAATCAATCTTTCCATATATATGTTTTATCTACTTTATTACACAACCCCACTAACTATTCAATACATATTTATTCAAGCGTCATGGGTATAACACACAGCGGCGGTCAGTGGTGAACCCTTAATTGGTATGGTTTAGGGAGTGTGGACTCATCCCTTTATTTCCATTAATTCAAGTTTAACTCTGACCTGTAGTAGAAATACTTGTCAGGGACGCATTTATCGGTTTAATAGAATCAATATTTTACAGACTATGAGTTTACAAACAAATTAATCTACAAAATAATTTACAGTATGAAAGAACTATGTGTAAGTATTAAGAGTGTGAATCATATAATATTTTGCCAAAATAAATTAATGAGACATTAAATAACTTTAAAAGGCTAGATATGCCGTAAAACTAACCGACTATTATTGCGTATATATTGTATTATTTATATATTTCCCTTTCTCATACACTATCAAAGTGTAGTATCTGTTCCGATGGATACTGCACCCCATAGACGGGGCTTGATTTACGCCGGTCTATGGGTCTGTCATGTGCAGTTCTAGGAGGTCCACCCTCCCAGGCTTAGCCTCCCCTCTTGTGGAAAAAGTAAGTTTATTGCTTACTCCCTGAGGCGCCATACCGGGGAATGCCGACGGGGATGCCCAGGCAATCTTTAAGCCCCACTTTCCCATCTTATTTGTGGGAGTAAGATAAAAACTGGCCTTGTGCCTAACTCCTGGAGAGGAGTAAATCAATACACTAGTTATTTAAGCAAGGCCACCTATTCGTGTATCCCTTATCATTACACTTATTTCTGGGCACTTGGAAATAAAAATGTTAATTTATATAGTATTATAATACACTAGTGTACTTGGATTTTGTCTGCTCACAGTTGACAAAAAGGGATAAGCAGAGTACACATTGCTAAGGCAGTATTTTTTTCCATTTCAATATCAATATCCGAGTTCGAATCTCATGTAAGTCATAATGAATTTTCTTAACTGGATATGTATTTTATGAGTTTAAAAATATAAACAAATCATCATATCTTAAACATCATTGCATAATTATCTCACCTTTTCTTTGATAATGTTAAAAAAGATGACATAAATAGTCTTCAGCAATAAATCATAACGAATAACTTTTGCTGAAATATATAATTTATTATGATTTTGAGAATAAAAGCAATACAGGAATAAATTCATCGTAGTTAATTACTCTCTCCTGCAAATCTGAAGTAGCGTATTATTCATCGAAATTTAACAAATAGTTTTCTTCGTACTTACTAAAAGGCATTAAACGCTAGTGGAAGACGGTAATTGATATGCCAACTGTGCTGGACTAACACCGCTTGGGAAGCAATTATTAATTAGTTAAATTAATGAATATTTTGAAAAATTGCATTTCACACTCTAATATTGATCTCAATTAAAATACAATGCAGTTAACAAAACATTAAGCCAAACTAAATTAAATAAATTACATTTTTAAAGTTTTATTATCGTAAATATTTTGAAACAATTCGTCGAATATTTACAAATACAGGGTGTTTCTTTTTAGATCAGTCAACGTGTTACAAGACGAAGAGACGAATTTAAAGCTTGGCCCATTGCAATACGTTTTCCTAACGTGATTAGACAAATAAACACCCTCTCCACGAATTTTAGAGAAAATTATGTTTGATCTCATTTTAAACTTAATTTATCCATCACTAACAGCATTACGCATGTCAGATTAAGTTATCGTGATAATCTTTCAAATTCACATCATGCATGGTTCTCTCAATAAAACAAGATAAACTATACGAAAAATATGCATTTATTACTTTCCAAATGAGCTCTGTTATTTTCCGAGCCTTCGAATTAGCGGCACAGAAATATATTATATAAAATTGAATTAACACTGACATATGGACTTTTTTTCTGCTCGTTTTCCAGCAGAAATAGGATGATTGATTGTGATATGTTATCCAAACGATAATATAACAATTTATTTAGTCTACTAAGGATTTAACTCTTTATACATTGATCACGCTATTCGCGTCGACATTTCAGAGGACGCCTCGATTTAGAGTGACTTATTTGATATGTAATTTGTTTTTTTTCTTCTCTCTTTTATGCCAATGATGAACCGCGCATGCGCATACGCTAAATATTCATTATGTATCTGATGGGAGTGCTTCATCATTTTGCTGCATTCGATAAGTATATTAAGAATAACTGCTTACTGGGCACGTCAGACACCCAATCATATCCATTGTGCTACAAATAACAATATTAAAACTAATAACGGTGTGTCGAGTTGTCGGTCGAAAGATTTTATTCAATGTTTTATTATTTATATACGGATATGTACTATTACATTGGCATAAATTGTGAAAATCTTATCAAAATTAGATTAGTCTCCGATTTTGTTAATTCTTTTAAACGAAGGCGAAGTCCATTTGTTTAGCATAAGCTCTCGTCGAATCACAGAGTAACTTCATTTGTCTGTTTCCATCTATCTCTCTCACTCTCTCTCTCTCTTTCTCTCTCTCTCTCTCTTTCTTCGATATGTTGTTATAAACATCTAACATACGGTTCAGGACGTTTGTTAAATTAGAGTAATTGTATAAATATTGACCATTCAAATATCACGCAAGTCATAATGATTTTTTTCTTAACTGGATATGTATTTTATAAGTTTTGAAGAATACTGAATGCAAAACGCGATAAACGCCATTTTTAAAATCCCTACAAAAAGTGTTGCATTTCAACACTTGACGACACCCCAAAACTATGTGTTACATAATATGATACCGAAATAGTTTATTTTTGATTTCAATTAAAGTCTAATTTAATTTCAAGTCGAGATTTAATATATTCGTGTTTTTATTGTTAAAGGTCTGAATTTAAACAAATTGGATTTATCGCGTTTTGCGTTCGAACTCTTCAAATATTAACATATCCTAGCTGATTTGTGAAGTATATTTCTGCATCTTCAAATTTAACTATCTCATAGTTGGACCACTTGACGCTGCTCTTGTATTATAAAGAAAAAACACGAGTAACGTTAAAATTAAGTAGATATATAGTAAACAAATCTATTAGAATTAAATGTTAATCTCTTAAATATATGTAGTTGCCCGTGTTTCGCATATGATTAACAAGGTTTACAAATAAGAAGACATATTAAGGCCTGCAGATGAAATCCTACAAAATAAAATATTACACGTGGCTACTATTTGTAGCCCAATATTTACTATTACCATATTTAATTATGTTTAGCTTTAACTAGTGCTATCATGTATACTTTGCATTATTTGTATTTTGTTATTTATTCTATATACAACGAAATTAGTAGAATAATTAAAAGAAAAAGTGTTTTCGCTCGAAGTTTTGAAGAAATTGACTTTTGGTGTTGAATGTGTATTAGTGTTACGAAAAAAAATACTTTTGAATGTGCGCATACTCTAACTAAAATTAAATGTAATAATAATCTACAGATAATATTTGAAGCGAACTAAAAGCAGGAGCCATGTGTTTTAATCGCAGACTTGAAATTACTATAAAAGTATAGAAAACTAATCAAAAAGAAAAGACCAGTTCTTTTAGCAACTGTAGCATGTTATACATTGAAATACGTTTATATAAAATCTTAAATATCGATCGCGGTAGCAATTAAGGTTGTGCAATCTTGACAACGATTTGTTTGTAGACACTGGTAAAAATATATTAATTTTATGATTCAAGGGTGCTTGTACAATATAGGACACAATGGCTCCTGCAGTATAGGAACCGGGGGGGGGGGGGCTGCTGCAGTATAGGCACCAGGGCACTTTTACAGTATAGAACCCAGCACCGGGGTGCTTCTACAATATAGGACCCGGTCTTCTGCAGTATAGGGACCAGGGGGTACTTCTGAGTATAAGCACCGGGGGCATTCTACAGTATAGGACCCTGAGGCTTCTGCAGGATAGGGACCGGGGGTTCTTCTGCAGTATACGCGCCGGGGCGCTTCTACAATATAGGACCCAGCACCGGGGGGGATTCTACAATATAGGACACAGCACCGGGGGTACTTCTACAATATAGGACCCAGCACCGGGGGTCCTTCTACAATATAGGACCCGGAGGCTTCTGCAGTATAGGGACCAGGGGGTACTTCTGAGTATAAGCATCAGAAGCATTCTACAGTATAGGACCCAGAGGCTTCTGCAGGATAGGGACCGGGGGTGCTTCTGCAGTATATGAGCCGAGGGTTGTTCTGCCGTATATGGACGAGGGTTGATTCTGCAATAAAGGAACCGGGGCTGCTTCTACAATATAGTACCCGGAGGCTTCTGCAGTATAAGGAACGGGAGGTGCTTCTGCAGTATAGGCAGCGGGACGCTTCTACAGTTTAGTCTGATTGTAGGATAATCAAGAATGCGGAATTTAAATATAATAACATTTAAGCTGCATCGTGTAGATATTGATGATAGTAGGGGTAAAAATAGTAGGGGTAAAAATAGTAGGGGTAAAATAGTAAGGGTAAAATAGTAGGGGTAAAAATAGTAGGGGTAAAAATAGTAGGGGTAAAAATCTAACTAGTGTTTATATCATAACAAAATTATTGCGTATTTGAAATCTCTCTCTATATAAATTGAAATCTCTCTATATTCATACAGAAAGCCTTTACCCCTTTTATTGTTTGTTCATAATGTTTCGACATTCATTAACGAATCCATTCTGAAAGTACATAAACCGAAGCGCTTAAATGAGTTTATTATATTTGAATCAAAGGGAGTATAACATTATAGTGAAGTCTGTTTACGTGCATGGTATCCATAAAAAAAAGAAATAACACTGTTTATCTTATTTTATTTCCTTCATAGCTTTACAGGTATTGAAATAAAACAATAATAATAGCATTGTTACTAAGCGATTCGACGAGTGGAGAAAATGTGCATATGCGTTCTCCTTGACTTCCGGGAAACGACATGTCTGTCTCAAAGTGGTTCAGTATAATCAATTTATCGGCATTTATTTCAATTTACTTATATGGTCCGTACATACTTGCGCTCCATCGAAAAAATGAATATAAAATGTAAAAGGTCAGAGTAAAAAAAAAAATGATTGACAGGGTGAAAAAGAGAAATAAGAAGAGGCCTATGAGTCTTTATTCAATCCCGGAATACGCCTGGTTTTCTTGCTGGTTATAATATAAAATCTCAAATAGTGATGATGATGATGATGATGATGATGATGATGATGATGATGATGATGATGATGATGATGACGATGATGATGATGATAAGTATGATGATGATGATGGTGAAATATTAGTGCTGTTCAATTTTAAGTATTTTTTTATACCATGATAAAAAGTTATGGGCAGGGTCTTATATCAATGCCATACTTGTTTTTATTGGCGGGAAACAATGAAAATTATCGCGACTGTCCTCAAAAAGTCACTTAGTTTAAAAAGAGTATGTAATGTTTTATAATAGGATCATGTTAGGTTAATTTCTTTAATTGTACAAAACACGTATCAAGTTATAAAACAACTTTAGACTTACGTTAGATTCAAAATCATCGTAAAAACTACTACCGTATTAATGTGTACTTATTTGTTTTTGTCAACAAATCATATATTTCTATCTGCGTAGGAACAAACAAATTGTATAAACACTATCAGTGTTAATAATATAAAGATAACTCACACTTTGTAGGTTAAGATAACATTATTAGAATTAAGATAAATACATTTAATGTTATACATCTTATATTTATTATTTATTGATTTTAACTATGAATAAATTTTATGATAGCTTAGATCAATACATTGAACTTATCATAATAAATGGAAATGGAAAGATCAGAATCTGTTAAATTGTTGTCTTGTTTTATTGGTTGTCGCCATGTTTAATTTGTCTTACATGTGTATGGTGCACAGGTTTTTGTAAAACTACACAAACACCAGTATACGTTACTGAATCTGTTATTTTTTGTCTGATCAGAGAAAACATTGCGTGACCCATGGTACGAATCGCATTCAAATAGAACCAGCCTACCTTTTATTCTTTAGCACTGGGGTTTTCCAGCACTCCCGGGACGTATATGCACCGTCTGATGTCTAGGCGGAAAAGGGCAATATTCTTTATTCTCGCCACGTGGTGTCAAGATAACACGCGATCAAAAAGCGTGTCCTTCTTCTACCCTTAAATATATAATTACGCTATCAGTTAAGTAACCGCAAATACTACATAAATTAATAATAATAACCAAACGATGTTTTTCTAAAAAGTATTTAGAAAAAGGAAATGAGTTCCTTAAATGATAACCCAAGATTATGTAAAGGAGGTGGCTGAACGGTACGTTACTTGCAACGCACTCAAGTCAATTAATATAATCAAAGAGTTAAATAGTCTGCAAGAAAAACAATTAAACCATGTGTTTTTTCTCTTTAACTATTACTTATTATAAATGTAAACAAGAATATAAGTGAGCGGTAATGCTGCATATTTCCGCCTGACAACGTAGGAATGGGCCAACATTTTTCTGGGCCTTACTTCTACATATTGTATCAATTATTTCCGAATTTATGCCAGAAAAGGTTGATAATTACAAACTATCTATCTGATTAGGCGCGATTTCTTCATAGTGATTACTACTATAAAAAATGATCAGATTAATATATCAAATCTGAAAAAAGACGGAAGTTTAAATTCCTTAAAAACATTACCCATTGACATAACTTTTAACAATCAATGTTTAAGGTGAATGGACTGCAATGTGGGCTAATTAGCGAGTCGCGTCGATTAACAGAATAAAAGTAATCGCGGAAAGTGTGACTTTCAAATTTTCTGTGACCTTGAGGTTTAACTATTACAATGACCTTGAAAAAGAAATATTTAAAAATAAAATCTATTCTAAGTTAGACTCTTACCGATAGTTTGACCAAGTTTGGTGCCGATTCGTCAAACGATGTGGATGGTAGGCGCTATACAAACAAACATAGATACAAATTCGACCGAAAATATAATACGTTGCCGGATGAAAAAAATATGTTACTTCTTCGGAAAAGATTTGTTTTGATATTTGCAAAGAATTTCATCTTTTTACCATTTGAGGTGAATTAGAGACACACTCTAAAGTTACTCTGACCGTCAGTATTCGACTCATGAAAATATCAATACATAGTAACTTTTCGGAAGTTTTATCGAAAATAAAAATGAGTATACTTTTGTGGCAAAGTTCGCTTGTCCGAAGTGGTATATCTTGGGACCGGCATCAATGTGAAACCATGGGTTTGGACGGCTGGGCGATCTTTGCCGGACTTCTGTGACGACGGGACTATGTGTGACAACATGTGCACGTATGTGCAATGTCTCATCTTGTTATGGCCAGTTAGTAATCATCGTTTGACGATAGTCACTGTCGTCTGCTTCTGGGACTGGCTAGCCGGCTTCTTAGTTGGGACCATTGTACTGCAAATCAAACATCATGTAATAATGGAATAAACCATTTTACTTATTATATAAAAATATAATTTATTATATTTTGAAAAGAAACATCTCAGAGCGCGCGACAAGACGCGTGCGTCTCTGTCAGAATTACAACCAGTCTCTAAATTTCCAATCTCTTTACCACAGAGAGAGAAGGGGAGTGAGAGAGAAGGGAGAGATAGACAGAGAGATAGAGTAAGAGAGAAAGAGAGAGAGGGAATACAGCCGTCATCAGTGTTTCAACAAATCTCGGTAACAGGTTTTCGTTGACCTCTTGAACCTGGCTTATGTCTCCAGCATGGTTATATTTAAGCTGACATCGGATTACACCGAATACCCCGATCAGTGAGCTGACATGTTTAGTGCAGCGACTCCACTTCATTTGCGGCTCAAGTCTGGCGCAAGGGTTACGAAAATAACGGGAAGTACTTAGCTCCACAAAAGATCACGCATTGTGCCACACACGCCCCATTCTTTATTTTGACCTTTAGCCATGCAATCAGCAAGGGTCACCGGTTATTCATGGCACAATGGGAAGATATATGCATTTTTTAACTCATAGTAAAAAACGACCTTATTAATTTCATTTTGTTTTCATTTTATTATCTCACAGCGTCTCTCTTTTTTGTAATTTTTTTACTCTCGTCTTCTCTCAAAAAATATAAACTCATCTCATGTTTTTTTCATTCTTTTTCTCTTAAAAAAACATTAATTGTCCTCTTTTTTATAGTCATTTTACTTGGCTACTTTCATTAAACGTCGTTGATTTTTTTTTACATTATTTACTTTGATAAAAATATTAGTATTATTAATTTCAGTTATGTTTTTATTTTTATGTTTGATAAACTTTTCCCCTCTGCCCCCAGTCAACTCTAAAACGAATTCCTCGGTCGTTTCAAGAAGCCATTTCATTTTGCCGCCTGATATTTTTGTTTATTGGGGGTGAGTAATTTGGGGAATATTTTCAGTTTGGGTGTGTTGGCCTGTAAGTCAGGTGGAAAGGTGACAGTATTTCTGAGGCCCTTACGAGCCACAGGCATATGTGGTGTGGGTAGGTGTGGAGACACCTTAATTGCCTCTATCCCGGGTTTTCAGACAATATGCGTGTTTGATTGTTATGACCTTTTGCGTGTCAAAATGATGGTTATTAGAAATGTATAATTTTCGCACGAACAGACAATGAAAGAAAAATATTTGAAATATAAGTGTAGAATTTTAGGATAGATATTCGCTAAGGACCGTACCCAAAATACCAACAGGCAAAATGTTATTAGAATCCCAGGGAAATACAAATAATTGATACTGATTCGCTCACCCCTTACACACCTTGACCTATCAAATATCGAGCTGACAAGATGAGTAACACCTCGCCAAGTAGCCATATATATATTTTTAATTCCCTTATTATAATCATTACGGAAGATTTATTATTGTCAAAGGAGTTACGGAATGATATTTCAAGCGGATGTGCTCGTGCGCTGGATGTTAAGGTAAAAGATTACGTATTTCAAAAATGTAATTTATAGTCTTAAATGGCCAGGATGAGTATGGCCATGATAATAAATATAGATCGAGGGGGTTTCCAAATGTGAGGTTTTCCCGCCCAGGTGATATTATAGCTGCCAGTTCATGATCATGGGAAAGTAATTTAGCTGAAATTAAAAAATATTAGGGAATAATATATCAGAGAGAGATGATCGTTGTTGGCCTGAAATTTAATCAGAATGGCTTATATGTGAAATATAAATTGTTGACAGTTAAAAGCACTGACAATGTTTAGTATTGGGTCTCAACTTATCAAGGTCAAGAGTCACTCGAGCGTCATGTTTAATGAGATGGAATGATTTTCAACCAAAAGATGAGGAAGACTCAATGGTAGGAACAATGTTTGATTATTTATGGAGTGGATTATTACAAGTATTTTTGAACATTGGATTGAAGACAACAATGTTCAAATTTGCAGGACCCCATTTCTGAAGTAATGTGTTCCACAATGGAAAACCCTTGCAAAGTATATTTTCCCAATTTAATTCGGCCTTACGCTAAGCAATTGGGGAAGAAAGGAACGTAATTGTCTGTTACGATAGGAGGACGAGTTCTTGCTATGAATTTTTTACAAGGAGAAACTAAAGATTGTAGCTCAGTTGAGTTCGTTCTATAGTAATCAAGGGAGGCGCGAGAGCGCTCTTCTACCTTAATAGACTTCACGAATTATCTGTGTGTACGTACGTACGTATGTGCCACCCTGTATCTCATCAACTATTTGATGGATTCAGCTCATTTTTGGCCGAGATAGAGGTTCTAAGGTCTAGTAGATGGCATTTTAATTTCAGTTTACCATATACCTTAGTTTTCCAGAAAATTCCAAAAAAACTTATGAGAAGGCATTGTATTGAGGCATAGCCTTTACAAAAGTAGTGACATTCCATGAAAAATGCTAGTATACTGAAATCATATGCCTTTAATATGGTTAAGATGAAAATTCATATTAAATGTACAAAAGCAAGGAAATTCCCAATTTTTTACACTTTTATTGTCATTAAGGGTATGACTACATATCAACCAAAACATTTCATTATCACATCACTACAGTATAAATCTCTATGCATACGTGGATGAAGTGTGTGAGGTGCGCTGAAAAAAATTCCTACCAGTAAAATACATAGCCTTTGTTGTGCTCGCATACCCTTAATGACAATAAAAGTGTAAACATTTGGGAATTTCCTTGCTTTTGTACATTTAGTGTATATGAATGTTCATCTTAACCCTATTAAAGGGCGTATGATTTCAGTATACTGGCATTTATCATGGAATAACAATAGAGTATAGAACGAGAAGAAAAATCCGTTCTGTTAGACAAACATGAATCATTTCTAAATATATTTTCAAGTTGATTTTTATGAACAAGAACCTCCTAACATATTAGAGCAAGCATCCATGTTGGGGCGTATCTTACTCTTAATATAATTAGATTATTGCATCTGAAGTCACGCAATTTCTGGAGCCATAGAATGATCCAACTATTTTTTTGACGCTTCAAGTCACAGACTTTACAGACATCTTCCATTTTAGATCTAAAGTAAAGTTAGAAGACTCGTGGAACAGCTTCCGTGCATTAGTTAAATACCAGTTTGTATGTGTACATCGTTTTAAATATAAATATTCAAAATTTGCTAAATTCCGTGTTTTTGTATATTTATTCAAAATGAATATTAAAAATTAGCCAAGCTCATTTTTATCCGGGAATGTAAGAATCGCAGTAGATAATCTTCCAAAGCTATTGGAATATTTATCTGATAAAAAAACTTCAGTAATTTGTTTAGTGTCAAACACAGAGTCTAGTGAACATTTTGCGAATAACTCCAGCAATGAACCTCCGACATTGCTTGTTATCATTAATTATATTATCTATGTTAGTTTTATGTGTATCATGAGGAACAATGATTTATATCCATCAATACCACACACATAGGTGTTCAAAAGTGTCAGGGGTTTCGTTCATCACTTGTACGACACAACACGGTAGGCATTGCGTACGGCGTATTTTCAGTGTATGTGAAAAGTTGTTTAAACAGGTATATACGATTGCTTACTCCATCAATCAATACTGTCAAAAAGTTTCAAGAATATTTATGAAGAAATCATCATTAACCATGGATTTAAATGACTTCGTAAATATTTGCGTTTCAGCCGATATGAAAGTTAATAGGTGATGCATCGTAGTTGACAATAAAATCTATAAAGACTAGTATCGCATAATAGTACTTATATTTCAATGCACTTGGATATCACCATGATCACATTAGACAGCCATAGTTAAGGTGATAGGCGCTGTCAAAAGAGGTGACATAAAACACAATGTGATTTACATTTTGCGATGTTTTTTTTTTAATGTAATATCTTGCTATACACCTGTGTTAAATCTAAAAAGGAGATAAATGCAAACTAAATGTGGCTTTAATAATTAAAGTGAAGTAGATATTACATTGACAGTATTACATATATTTAGAATCTGCTGGTTGTTTATATTTTAAGATTTTTGAAGTGAAGTGGATGCTAATGCGAGATATAAGACTAATATCAAGACAGAATTGAATGTACACTGTTCTTTATAGATCAATTATTAACATGTATTAGCTATTTACCAGTGAAGGTAAATTAATCATGAGTATAACCGTATTATTTGTGAGTGCTAGTGCGACACATCCAATCCTAAGTTCAACAGAATAGTTTAAATTCACTAGACGTGAATTGCGTTCCGTTTCACGATAGAATACAGTTAACGACCGAAAAACAGGCGACCAATTCATGTAAAAAGCTGATGTTTACTTCCCTCGTTGGGTTCTTGCATTTTGATATTTTGATATGCCCTACACAATTAGGTAATAGAAATTATCCAGTCGGTCAGCAAGCTCTATGTGAACCTTAGATACGGTAGGTAAGTTTTCGGCCAGGGTCTGGCATTTATAGGAGGTGTCTTCGCTGATAAAGCATAACCTTTGCATAATTTGACCGCATGTTCAATGTATTTGTCCCTGCTTGTCTTATACATATAACTTCACATACGACTTTTCAGTCACTAAATGCTCGTGTGACAGACATGACATTTTTTAAATAATTATTTTCTGTAATGCGTAAGGAATAACCACTCGATCGCCGTACATAACTACTTCATCTAAGATTGAAGAGACTTTCGTGATTTGTCGGTGTTTTTATTTTATTTTATTTTTAACATTTTTTGAAATATCGTCGTCTAGCACCTTTTCTTTTATTTCTACCGGAGAAATGGTGTTACACAATGTATTTTTTAAAACTTCTAACTCAGTTTCTAGGCAGAAAATCACTGTGCCTTCAAGGAATTCAGAATTTTTGGAATATCTAGATAATATGTCAGCATGACTGATTTTTGACGATGGAAGATATTCCATTTTAAAATGGAAATTAATTATGTTGTAGTTACGATACGTGTTCCGGGTCGGACATATTTTTGATCGCACACGCTAGATATATGTCTATAATTCGACCAAGATATTTTTCGTTTTTCATGTAAAAATCGGATTTTCTATCTTTCAATTTAAGTCGATAGTCCGGATTCTGTGAGATACTTCATGTACAGTTTATTTGTGTTTCTTGGTGATATAACTGATCAATAGAATGTAATCTAAGTAAGCTGTCGCAAATTTTAGTCAACTATGTAATGTGTATATTCCGTGTTGAAATATTCGTAGGTCAAATTAACCACCAAATTGCAATCTATCGAATTTATTCTACATCATATAGGTATTTATACAAAGTAGCTTTAAAACCCTCTCGTGCACAGGTATTTGTAGATATTCATCATTTAAATCAACCATTTAGAAAAAGTTTCCTTTGTTGACTTTAGCGAATATCTCTTTCGGTATAAGAAGAAAGTAGTATTAATTTTTTAGGGCATGGTTAAATTACGTGGTGAAATCTGAATAAGGACGGATCTTTTTACTTTTTATACGTAGAGTGTAGGAGAAGCATACCCATTGTATTTTACTTCCGATAATGCCTCAATTTTTGGAGGCTATTAAATTCCTCTTGAGTCTTATTTAAATGCAAATGGAACATTTCTTTTCGTTTTAAAAACTGGTTGAATTTTTTCTTTTAATTCAAACTGGGCAGTCATTTTTTTACATCTTCCCAGTCCACAAAAGAAAACTTCCGGAAAGGTTTCTTTTAATACATTTCTTCAATCTTTCTGCTTTGACATATAATGTTTCAATATTTTGACAGATATCTATATAACTCGTTTAGAGAGCAAGTGTAAGCCCTAGGAAAATACCCTTTGATTTCTGAAACTTTACCTCGAAGTAAAATGAAATGGAAAACCCACATTACATATACAAGTCTATTTTATTATTAACATAGTGTATTCCAAAATTTCTCTTTACAATTTTAAGTAAATAACTTTCCCGTAAAAAGTATGTTGCAACAACTATCTAAAAATGATTAGGTCTTGAGAATAGTATAGCATAAAACTAGATAGGTTATATAGGCCTATATTTAAGATAGTTCATGTTAAGTAACTCTTTCTGGTCCCATTATACAAATTGCGTTATTCTTCAAGGTCCCATTAATCTTAGAAATTACATGGCACATAATTTGATGCTGATGCACAATTTAGAAACTTTAGGAATATAGAGTCCATTCTTATGTACTATTACTTACACTGAGTTGTAAATTGAATCGCTCATGGGTGTCATATGTAACAGATTCAGGTTATATATAAATGATCATGTTTCCGTCAAGTCTTTATTCATGATATACATATGTATATACATATGTATCTCATGAATAAAGACTTGACGGAAACATGATCATTTATTAATATATATTGTAGAACTGGCGCATAAAACTTTAACCAATGTGACTTGATCCAGGAGTAACTAATCTAAAACAGATTGATATGTCGTTAGAGAAAAGAAAACTAACAAAACCAGGAAGTAAAAAAATATTCTTCTTTTTTTCATATTTCAGATTCGTTATTACAATTAGAGTAATCTTTGTAAATTTCTATTCATAGAAAGTACAAAATTAGAACTTTAATTTGTTTAACCTGTAAGTATCGTCAACAAAATTGAGTCAACTCAAAATTATTATACAAATAGTTAGGAAGGAAAGAATTGAACATTTCATTGGAATTGAATACTTATCTAATGTTTTAGGAATTTAGTTAATCGCGTCATTTTCTTAATATGTCAACTTCAATATCTAGAATTTATTTAAACTCTGTTAATAAGAAGTGTAATAAGAATTGATTTGGCTTAATTAAAACAGATGCAACTATCTAAAGTATACGTCAGAAAGTAACATAAGTCGACGTTGACATATACAGAGTGGGCCAAAATAAGGGTCCTATCTTTAAATTTGAATAACTTGAATTTGAATAACTTCGACAAAATAAAAGTTAAACTCACCAAACTTTATGTGTGTGTAGACTGACCCTTCCGAGATTTTTTGAAATAAACAAAACAAATTTTAGCCGAAAAACACTTCTTAAAACTTACAAAAACTAAAGTATTGTTTTTTACACTGTTTTGAGTTTTTTAAGCAAAAATAATGTTTTCTAAATGAGGGTACGTTCCTTAGGGCTAATACGGCTCATGCTTGCTTCGGAAGGGGTCCTTTACTTATTCTAAAAAAAAAATTTTTTAAATCAATAAATTAAAAAGTTATGAATTTTAAAAAATAGGACCCTTATTTTTGCCCACCCTGTATGAGAACAGATAAACGAGAGAGATGGGCACGTTAGGTATGTGACGGTATAAGAAAATATCCGGGAATTTTAGTGAATTCCGGGTTAGAAGCGAGTGTTTAAACATAGACCATAGTTAAGTATCTATTTCGTACCCTCTCTATATTCTGGCGATGTTTAAGAGATGTATACAGAACAGGGCGTATGTATTATAACAATCGACGATCTAGTTAGGCCAACAACTGCTGGAAGATTTACAGCAGCTCCCTTGGAAGCCGATCTGGCAAACTAATCACAGATGATTTAATGTTTTTTTTTATGAAATCATCTCGATCGAATGTACCAGAAATAACGGAGTATTAAACTTAAACACCGCTAGTGTCGGTGGCTTATAAATATACTTATATGCGATAACAATCATTTATCTTCATAAAATTGTATATTTGTGTTCGAACAAGTGAATTAAAGCAAGTGACTCTTTTAATTGGATTTCATGACAATCTACACAGTCTAATAATGTGACACTTAGTGAGATGTCAAAAATGATAAGTATTTATAGAGGTTTAAACTGACATCTGAATACAGCAACTTGAGACGCCGCACGTTTGTGTTTTAAAAAGAAATGAAAGAAAAGGCCTGTATTGATTTATATCGCAAAGAGCGAGGATGACAGTTGGAACACTTGAAGAGAAAGAGATGTTTTATTTATTGTATCTCTTTTATAGCATATCAAACCGTGTTTCTATAAATTTCAATATTAATATTGGAATATTATACGCTTTGTAAGCGGCCATTATATTTAATTAATCGAAGGAGAATTCATATTTTACTCATAAAAAAGTTGTAGCTAATATTATTTGCATAAATATATCATATATACCAAATAGTTGCTTATTGTTTATGAAGCGAATTTTGTAATGAATCTTTTAAAGCTCAAGAAGAATTTCTTAAACAAATGGAAATGTATTACACATATCAATAAAATAAATTATTCATAATTTAAAACAAATATATGCTATATTTGTTAAACTACTATATCAATAGAACGATACTATATTATTTGTTTGCGTGTGTTTACCGCGTAATTGAATTTCATAAATGCACATTAAATTATATTTCTAGATACTATTAGTTTATATCTGCTGCTTTTATTGTGTTGATACATTCCATGGATATTTCAATTTCCATCTTTACCTAGCTTTTATCGCATTTGAGCAAATACTGATAAGATAATAGTTGTGAAATTTTGTGGAGAAAATACGTTAATTATTATTTTCAATAAAATATTATGAATCTAGAAGGAATGTATGTACGTATTTTTCTTTACAGAAATATCAAGAATTAGGTTTTAAGCAATTGGCTTTTAACTAATGACGAATAGAATGTGTGTCTACTTTTGACCAGATTATGAAAATAATAGTTCTTAAAATATGCATGTAGTGGTGTGTTGCCATTATGTTATGCTAATTTCTTTACAATTATAAAACCCAGTAAAAAGATTTCTTTAGACGATTTTAACTAAGGTATTGACATTATACAAACTACCGCCTTAGTAATATTTATTCTTCCTATTCTTTTATTGTCAACCAATCGAATGTTTCTATTTGCGCACAAAAAGTCAACCTCTAAAACCACAATAACCTTTCAATAGTATATAGATTAATCAAATATTTTTAATTTAAAAAAGTACATAAATCAATCGGGATATGTGTTTACCTGTCTTACAACATATACATAGGCCAAAGTCTAATACGGACCTTACATCTCAATATTTGATAGAAGTATTGCAGTAATTATATCATGGAAAAGTACATATCAGGCTGAAATTGTATTTGGTTTGTACCGTTATCTAAGATCATCAGATTCATACCACTCGTGTCCCAACTTGCTGTACGCCTTCCAGCAGTCTTATATGACCATGGTCCCAGGCAAGACGAATTTTGTTATCATTGGGAGGAGAGTTTTGGTGTTCCTGTTGGCATCGTCGCAAGGAAACCCTCCTTCTCCGCAGGGTTGTATCCCCTAAAGACAGAGTGGCTGGGCAACTCTACCGACGTGGTTTTTTCTACGCTTAAACAGAGACTCGTCTATTTCAACCTGGGCGTCTGATCTGATGAGGAGTTCGCAACAAATGGTCTTCGCAGATCTCTCTCAAAAATTCTTACAATCGGTCCGCGTGTTCGGTGATTCGACGCCGCACTCTCTTTGCAGACTATTTACTGTTTCCATTTCCTGGGAACACAGGTATATCAACTTTAAAATTAGAAAAATTGTCGTCTGGTTACTGAAAGTTGATTGGCTTATAGCTCGGCATCACTCGGGTCTTTACGTAGCATAACCGAACGCTGCCGACGCAAAGTTCACGGAAACTGGTTCATGTTCGATAGAAGTACCGTAGATTGTACTTGTAACTTTGTTAACATATGTCTCTCACTAAACCTACATTTCGAAACTCAATCTTCTCTAAGTTTCTCTTACTTCTGAGTTCAACAGAGTTATGCCCACAGCGGCAAACTGTTGGACCTAGCAAGAGACGACACGGCGGTGCGAAGAAATAGACGAAGCGAATATGAGGAAACAAGTGACAACACAGCCATGAAGACGAAAAAACAACGCAACAGATATTCGACATTAAGCAAATAAAAGAATGGGACAACGTTACATTGTCAATTTTACTCGATTTCGGCTTTCTTCACTACACACAAAAGTAGCCTGTTCATATATATTTTCCGAAAGGCAAGGTGTAATTTGCATATATTATACCTTTAATTTTATTCATGTTACCAGTTTTTATTTTTTTATTCTGTGTACTTACTTTATTGAGAATATAGTTAAGTTATTGTGTTGGGTTAAGCATCCATGGTGATGATAAACTTCTCTTGCTATACAAATTAATCCAGTAAATTCATCAAAATAAATTCATCATACGAAAATTATTTAGCTTAATTCCTATGCCCCCGAATTTGTTTCCAATAATAAAACCAATTTAATTTTTTTTAAGACTTAATCGTATGCATGCCAATTTAAAAAGAACCAGGACATGTTTTGCTACTTTAAAAATGTGATTGTTTCCTAACTATTTCTTACCAAAATATCATGAAAATCATGTGGAAAATGATGTGCAATTAATCGCCACATTAGAATCCAAATAACACCTTTTAAATTTTACGTTTGGCAAATTAAAACAACCTTCACATTTTAACTTGCGTAAGACAATGAATATGGATGCACTTTTCTGTCTTTATCATTTTCACAATCAACAAGAACATTTTTGTTTTCATAAAATAATTGTGCTTATTAGATCTGAAGATTACTAATAAGGTGTTGTTCATATTACACTTGGAATAATCAAACCTAAAACTAAAACCAACTTTTTTAAACAGTTCTTTTTTGTTCAAACAATTTGAAACGTCAACATATTTTTACATTTATTCGTATAATTTGATGACTTACATGTCCTTACTACTTTTAAGATTTGTTTTATGAAATTCATTGTTAAAATATTATCGATATATTTTCATATTTGTTCGTAAAATTTTGATGACTTACAAGTCCTTACTACTTTTAAGATTTGTTTTATGAAATTGATTGTTAAAAATATTATCGATATATTTTCATATTTGTTCGTAAATGTTTGATGACTAACAAGTCCTTACTACTTTTAAGATTTGTTTTATGAAATTGATTGTTAAAAATATTATCGATATATTTTTACATTTGTTCGTAAATGTTTGATGACTAACAAGTCCTTACTACTTTTAAGATTTGTTTTATGAAATTTATTGTTAAAAATATTATCGATATATTTTCACATGTTTTCGTGAATTTTTGATGAGTTACAAGTCCTTACTACTTTTAAGATTTATTTAATGAAATTGATTGTTAAAAATATTATCGATATATTTTTACATTTGTTCGTTAATGTTGATGACTTACAAGTCCTTACTACTTTTAAGATTTGTTTTATGAAATTGATTGTTAAAAATATTATCGATATATTTTTACATTTGTTCGTTAATGTTGATGACTTACAAGTCCTTACTACTTTTAAGATTTACTTCATGAAATTGATTGTTCAAAATATTATCCATATATTTTTACATTTGTTCGTGAATTATGATGACTTATAAGTCCTTACTACTTTTAAGATTTAGTGTATTAAAGTGTTTGTTAAAAATATTATTGATAGATTTTTGCTTTAAAATGTTACAGTTTTCGAGCAGTAACTTCAAATAAAAAAAAACGAATTCTAAAGTAAAACTGGTTAAATTGTGAGTTTGAGGCAAGGATGTATATAAAAATTAGACAGTTATCAGATTGTTTGAGATAGTTTTATTCTGTAAACCTATGAGAATGATATATATATACACATATTATATATATATATATATATATATATATATATATATATATATATATATATATATATATATATATATTACTATACAAAAGTTGTTGCATTGTCCGTTATTTCTTTCTTCCCCGTAATCGAAATGCGTTGCGTTGTCTCTTGTTCTTTTCTATGCGGGGTCGTCTTCATTCTTCCTCGTTTCTTTCTTCCCCGAGACCGTGTTGTCGTTTCGTCGGTGTGCGCATTATCTCTTCATTGTGGTAGATTAAGAAGAACTAAGATACTGCAGTTTTTCGAAATGGAGGTTTATTGAGAGAAATATATTAAGTAGTGATAAATACAATTTGCACTTAATCATGTAAGATTAGACGGCTAATACTAACTTACTTAACTATAGATAGACACATGGAGAGACAGATACATAGATAAACAGAGAAACAGATAGACAACCAGATTAGCACCCATCGCGGCGTGCGAGCCTCACAGTTTTTTTCGTTGTTAAGACATGTTTTAGCGATCGTTTCCTTCATATTCTCAAACCTGTCTCCCTAAAATCGAACCATTTTTTCTCGCTTTCGTCCCACGTGACGTCACATGCGAGAGCTACTCTCTGCATACTGTTCGTAGGTTGGCCCCGTTTGACATGACCTCGTTGTTTTGGGATTTTAATCAGCACCTCATTATTTCGTCGACTTTATCAATGGTAAGCCGATCGTTATCCTACACCCTCCCTGATCCGCCTTCTCCCCATTGTTTTGAGCGGTGTTAACAAATCGAGTGATTTATTATTTTACACAGATATATACTAGTTGATCTACACGTTAATTCTTCGACACAGGTAGACATATATTTACTGGTGCCAAATATTTAATCCTGAATAAAAGACTGACCAGTTAAATAACATGCTAGAATTAATAAACAGGATTTAAATCAGTAATCAGATTATTAAAAAAAAGTTATAAATGTTAAATAGATAATTTAATTTTTAAGTTGTTTATGTATTACATTGACTAGCAGTATTAATTAGTTCATAATCCGTCGAAATATAAACTGTGTGAATAAACTAGGTTCCCGCGAATTTTTTCTTTGTTGTTCCTTCCTAGAGTGTTATTTAAGTGTGATTTCTTCCACGATGCTAAATAAAGTGTAGAAACCAGGCGCTATTACCAGACCAGCAAAGCGAAAATAGTTTTACAAGTAGTATTTCGGGATGAGGGATATTGAAGTTTGGCCGCTGTGAGCTACTTGCTAAGTGCAAAGTTACTGTAAAATATACTAATCTTCGTCAACTGACTAGAAAAAAGCCACGTTGTTCTGTTTCATGGAGACGTTCGTGACTATTTAGGAAGCCACTTTTAATTATAAAATTGGTATTTTTTTTAGAAATCGATTCAATTACATACTTTAGCGAATGAATTATTGACAAACATACAAATCTGAAAATATACATAAAAAGTTCTAAGTTTACACAACGTTGAAAAGATATACTTTGACGTAAATACTGACACTGAATTATTTTATGTTCTTTTTTATCCTTACAGATCAGTGATCAGCCAGTACCGAAGTATCTGTACCAATACTTTATAATAATTTATCTGTAACAGTTCGTTTTACAATACATCATCCAAAAAGAGCGTCCACACCTAACAATAGTATGATAAACTGATAAATTAATACAAGAAAATATCGATTTATCTTTAAACATTATACATATAAAAAGCCCTAGAACACAGGAGACAAACGAGAAAAATGTACAATAATGAAGTAAGGGCGCACGCGTAGGAAAAGCAGAGAATAAATTATAATCTAATTCCTTTGGTCAGGCAGAGCAAACGCATCATTCCTCTTCTTTCGGTTTGATCTTAGCACGAGTACATGTCTACTTTTGGATATTCGATTGGGCGAGTTAAATAGATGGTATATTTTCGGTTATGATACAGGGCATATGGACACCAAACATAAAGAGGTCATAACGGTTAAAGATGATTGGTAAATTAGTATCGTGAGAACGAAAGTATATCATAAGAGGAGGCGGAAATGACGTCAGATATTAGCGATTAAGGGATTTTTTGGAGAAAGTCTTCATAGATTTCGATGGAAACGATCAAAAGATAATACCTGTAATGTAGGCTAAGAGAACTGTGATCTATAAGGCTTAACACTTAATAGCCTATCTGTCGCTTGTCAATAAAAACGACCTTTATAAGATTATCGAACATTGGTGCAATTTACCTTACTATGATGGATTAAATTGTAACAATAATCACGACTTGGCCTTTTGGCCAAGATCAAAGTGTAGTATCTGTTCCGATGGATACTACACCCTATAGACCGGTATCGTCTTGGCCTTCGGGGTTTGATTCTGCCGGTCTGTGGGGTTGCCCTGTGCAGTTCTAGGAGGTCCATCCTCCCAGGCGTTGTCTCCCCTCTTTGGGGAGGATTAAGTTTATTGCTTACTGCCTGAGGCGCCCCTACCTGGGAATGCCGATGAGGCTGCCCAGGCATTTTTTGAAGGCCAGGGTGATCACCTGCTCGAGCGCTGGCGTTTCAAATCCCACTTTCCCGACCTTGTGTAACATCTTACCTTGTGGGAGGAAGATCAATAAGACAACTTGCGATTCAATAAACCAATAGTTTTCTGAACGTGGTGTCTGTTGAGATATTTGCCTTCTAAAAAAAGAATGCTCGACGACCTTTTAGTTTTAGCGTTACATGTCAACAATAAGTTCGACAGACACGCATCGAACGTGCATTCAGTCATGACAGGAGCGACTGAAAAATGTTATGGTTTTAGATGTTCGTTAGAAGTCGCCGCACATTTTATATAAAATTAGACATAACAACAACAGTTATCCCACATCACGGAAGTAGACTAATGACGTAATACAATAAATATCGATTAATTTTCTCAAAACCGAGTTTACAGTGCCAATTCCCCTCATATAGAGTGCGTTATTAAGCATTTGAACATTAAATAAATATACGCTAATATAATTAATTAAATAGTATATCATACCTAGAGTAGTTGCCAACGGAAATAGCCAGTTGATGGATTCATGCATGTTTTAAGTGATCTAACATGATATAAACTCTGTCAGATGTTATAACATATCGTGCCAATACCCATTAAGCTACTCACGCTTTCTTAAGCCAATACAATTTCTTAGTCCACAATTTGATAAGTTGTAAAAGATGTCTACCGATAAATGAACTGCACGCAATCGCTTTGTGTGATATTATATCGGCCATCAGTAAAACAAAAATATTACATAGTAAATAAAGTAGCAGAGATTGTAATTAGAGAAGTTGATGTATTTTCTCGTTAACTGATGGAAATGCTATCTCAAACGTAAGCATCACAGGTGATTAATGGACTGATAGAGAAATGACATCACAGAGACGTGTAAACGCATATAAAGAATGAATTTAACTACCGGAACAGTAGCAGAAACTCGCTTTAAAGCGAGCTGACAACAGTAGCGATTGTAGTTTGGAAGAAACAGCTTACATATATATATACATATATATATATATATATATATATATATATATATATATATATATATATATATATATATATATATATAATAATGGTAATAATCCAGGTGAAAAATATCCACAGGGTGGTAATCCAGAGAATTTTAACCGGGTTTATAAAAAGTGCTCAATATCAAAATAGAGCTTTATATATGATAGTTTTATTTACACAGACATGTACAAAATCTGCGACACTGGCATGTCGATGTTATCGATCAACAGTTACTATAAACTGAGATCTCATCAGGCAGAGTTAGAATCCGATCTTAACCTCAGATCATATTTGGAGAGAATGAAGCCTTCATTCTCTCCAAATATGATCTGAGGTTAAGATCGGATTCTAACTCTGCCTGATGAGATCTCAGTTTATAGTAACTGTTGATCGATAACATCGACATGCCAGTGTCGCAGATTTTGTACATGTCTGTGTAAATAAAACTATCATATATATATATATATATATATATATATATATATATATATATATATATATATATATATATATATCGGCTGTTTTACTGGTCGAATACTCCATTTCAGCCTGCAGACAAATCCAGATCATCAGGAGAGAATACGCATCGTTTCAGGGTGTTTATCCCGACGGCTTTTCTGCGTATCGGCTCCCCTCACTGATGTGAGTCCCTATTATCTGGATCGCATTTAAATCTAATTGTTCAATGAAATGAAAACAACTGATTTTTCAACTGCTTAACGCCTCACGTGTCGCTTGATGATTCAGCGTCTCGTCTGTTTTTGTTTTTGTTTTTGTTTTTGTTTTCAACGGCTGCGCGTCTTACGTTAAAAACTAAAAAAACTATTGATTGACAGATATTGAAAATCCTATTTAAAACTTAGGTTTGAGAGAGATAGACTGAATACAGATTTACATAGGAAAATATTCTGCAACCTGGGAGGCACGCTGGAATGATACAAATATTAACTTGCTTCATGGAAATTACTCAAGACAAGGCATTTACCACTTTATGTAAGGAGCAAAAAAAAATTAAATACTACTTCAAGGCCAAAAACTAGCCAACGATTAGTGTTAAATATATATATTCTGACCAAGAAAACATTAAGTATCCCCCTTTGTCAGAAATATTGTTCATGGATTGTGAAGACTTAAGGATAAAGTAAGGGAAGCGAGAGCTACGGGGCTGTCGAAATTCCACTTTCTAATCTCCTTGTGAACGAATCTGTCGGAATATCTCAGTAAGGGCACCGGATGCATTCGACAATAAGCAATACCTCTTGAAGGATAAGAGTATGCCTTGGAAGGTGTTCCATCTTGGACCGAGCCAAACCAGACTTCATTACGTAAACGAAGGAGGCTTCATGCCGAAAATATACTAAATTATACTTACGGTACAACTATTTCTAATTCCGAGTAGCCAACCCTCACAATAAAAGACCTCGTTAAACCAAACATAATTAGCTAATTTAAGCGAAGTTAAGCGATTATTTCGGTCGGCATTGCTGTTTCTACGTGTGTCGATAAGACAGCTTTCATTGAAATAATATGCTGAAATAAAAAAAAATCTTACAAACACTTTACACACGTTGAAAGTATATGGGTTCAGTAGACAATAAAAGTCTACTTTGTTTCTTATTAATTATTTCGTGATTTTACTTTTTATTTACGTGTTTGATTTGTTAACTATTCTGTGATTTATCCGGCGATGGAAATGCTATTTCAAACCGAAGCGAAATCGACTGATAGATCGATTGAGTTATAAAGTGTCTGGTACTGCTATATGAAAGTATCTAAATACAATGGGCAGTCACTCTTAGTAAATAAAGTGCGAGGCAATAAAAGAATTCTTAACTTTTTCAATTTGCAAGCAGAAATAATCGAAATTTGAAATCAGTTTTGTTCTCCATAAATTATCTGCCCCAAAACGCATTATTTCCGTCCATTGCTTCAGGCAACATAAAAGGAAATCAGGTCGTTTGATATGTCAAGCGACACTATCTCATCAACCCAAGAATTCCATTCGAACAACGACGAACCAAGCGTAATAACTCACTATTTCTCTTTCTATCTTCTGTCTCATTCTATTCAACAATGTGCAGTGTGACCTCGTCGAAATCAATTGGTTGACATAAATATCAAAATTATGACCCAAAATTATTTTCAATTATCTAAACATTTGAAAATTTCTCTCGACTTTCAGAACTAAAGTTCCAACTATTGGACAGTGACTTTATTTTAAGGTCATCGTTAATTATGTGTAATTATTTTCATGTAGTTATAGGTAGAGTGAGTGGTCTCTCTACCTATAACTACATGTAAATGCATGCGTTAAATAAGAAATATGTACATAAAAACAGTTTTAAGATTATTTAAGGCCAAATTCATCTTGATCAAGTTCTTAATATCTTGTAAGGGAGCAATTTATTTCATATGTGTTTATATGTGTTTATTTTAAAATTAATACGTTGAAAACGTTAGAGTATATTTTATTGAACGAGATTACCCCGTTCTAATCGAAAAAGCTAATAAGTACATGATAATTATTACATAGATGCTTACGTAATGTAGGGCAGAGGTGTGTATAGACGTGACTTTGAAATGGAACTTTGAATATTTTGATAATTATAATATTGATACGAACATTAAAAAAAATAAACATATTACTGTTGGCATTTCAATGTATTGGATTGATGAATTTCTTAAGAAAAAACTATTTCGGAATTACGTCAGCGATCAAGAGACGATTGGAGAAAAGAATAAATAAAGATTTGCGATCAGGATGAACGGACTTTCCTCATTTTGCTACAGGGTGGGCAAAAATAAGGGTCCTATTTTTAAAAATTCATAACTTTTTTATTTATTGATTTTTTTTTTTTTTTTTTTTAGAATAAGTAAAGGACCCCTTCCGAAGCAAGCATGAGCCGTATTAGCCCTAAGGAACGTACCCTCATTTAGAAAACATTATTTTTGCTTGAAAAACTCAAAACAGTGTAAAAAACAATACTTTAGTTTTTGTAAGTTTTAAGAAGTGTTTTTCGGCTAAAATTTGTTTTGTTTATTTCAAAAAATCTCGGAAGGGTCAGTCTACACACACATAAAGTTTGGTGAGTTTAACTTTTATTTTGTGGAAGTTATTCAAATTCAAGTTATTCAAATTTAAAGATAGGACCCTTATTTTGGCCCACCCTGTATATCCAGTGGGGGTTGTTGAGTTGACTGCATCTGTTAGAGGGGACTGTAACGGGAGAATGTTGATATCTTACTACGACAAATTGTATAAGTTACAAAAACTTTTATTTTTCGATTCTACATCATTGCTGCAACACCTTTCGAATTTTTAGACCAGTAATAAACAGGCAAAACGCGACTATAGTATTTTTACATGTACTAAAATGCCGCGTTTAAATCGACTTGCCATTAATAGCAACTAAGTAGTTACTCTTTAAGACTCAACTAATCAAGTTTAGGTCTTATCACCGGATGTAATTTAAATCTATATTCGGGACATATTTACTTGGATCACCTCGTTATTTTAAATAGTATTCTTTGTAATTGTGCGAGTTTAATCTATGATTCCCACTCAAGCGAGTCTTATTATTAGACAATTGAACTCAGCAACGTGTCTCAAAATGATATAAGAATGAAGAGTTCGTTCAACATTCTGACTGCAGCAAATGGCACCCGAAGCAGGTATGACACTGCAGCTGTCAAAACGTCGTGACAATAATAACCAAGCTGCAGGCAATAGTCCGTAAATAGTGTAAATATAATCATTTCAGGTTTTGAAGCATACGACAAGAAATTGAACGAATTCCTTATATCAGTAGGGATATCAAGATACAAAGCGTGTGTCTACGAAACGGTGGTTTCTGATTGCTTCAGATGTATATGATTAATCCAAATGTTTTTGAAAGATATACACTTTTAATGTGCCTCGATTTAATTTGCATGTCTACCGATGCAATTAAATAAGTAATCGTATCAAACTAAATAAAATACTATTTCAAACATAATCATTACAAACAGTATGAAATGTTATTTAAACCTTTTTTAAAAAACTCTGATACTTACTGTAAATCAACCCCCATCTTTTGTAATTGACCGAACAATTTGAGTAATCTTTGACATTGTAGTTTTTTAAATATAACTTCCTAAATAAAGTTAGGTGTGTGTATGTGTTTATATATTTGTATGTACATGATTTACTCCTAAACTAAGTAACCGATGATTATAAATACCAGAAGACAGTCACTACATCATTGGTCGTTAATGTGCACTATTTATTTCATGCAACTAGAAAAAGACATGTTGGACGTTTTTCGTAAACATTTTTTGAAATCCTTACACTAAAAATAAGACATGAATTAATAGCTAGTTCCCAAATTTAAGTTCTTTTGCAAAGATTTTAAAGTTTTTTGGAGGGGGGTATGATATTCGCATAAACTCCCAGATATAACTTGGCATGGAATTTGATCCAGTTATTATAGATACTCTTTAAGCAAAATTTCCTGAATTTCAATTTTTAGACCTTTTTAAATTTAAACTCTTAATTCCAGAGATTTTCGATATTCAAAATCATGTAATGATTTTTTATGAAAATCGGAATAAGATTTTAGACATTAGGTTCAGTATAATCATATCTTCATTTCAATATTCGTAAAGAGACCTAAATGTGGTGTAAAATCGTTCTGTCTGGGGAATTAATTTTACATTTCCTCGAAGTTATACATTTTGTGCATAATTTTCAAAACATTTGAATGATAGACTGACTGAAAAAATAATCATCAGATAGATGCAAGGACGCATTAAATTAAGAGGGGATTAAATAATATATTTTGTTGATTGGAGTTTAAGTCTGTTAAATGATGTGTTATGTGGCATTTCAATTGACGAAAAGTTGGGATTCAAACAATAACTTCGTGTGCAATTCTCAGCCAGAACTTAGAGTACCCACACCCTCAACAGACTGTCGAAGACTTCACTACAAATGTGTTTCCATAGAAGTCCATCTCAAAGATTTGAATAAAGGTTGATTGAACATTTGATTTTCATCGCTTTTTCTTTTTCTGACTCTCCCTGTTACCTTCTTCTCATCTCACTCTCTGTATATCGCTCTATACGTTTTTATGATTAAACAGCAACAAAGGATGAGTTAAATTTCTTCTCAGACCCATTAAGCTTTAGTATTTTCAATATTCAATATTATGTGAATTGATTTTCGTCAAAATAAGAAAACGGATTTTAATTATAATGTTTGGTATCATATCTTTATTTTAAGGGGATATAAAAGTGGTTCAAAAGTGTTCTGCCCGGGAAATTAAGTTTACCTGTCTACGGACGGGTGTTTTGCAAGTGTATATATATATATATATATATATATATATATATATATATATATATATAGGAAATGAAGGAAAACCGACAGATGTTTTTTTTATGTATTTATCAACGTTTCGTCTTTATTTGTAAGATTTCCTGAGAGTGATGATTTTAAGAAAAATGTCATGTAAGTACATGGAAATATTGGGTCCACATTGAGTCAATTCATTCCCACCCCCCACTTTTTCACTCACAGCCATCCACATTTATTTTCATTCCCTGCCACTGACTTCTCTCAGCCCGGACCTCGGTCCTGCGCTCCCAGTAGTGGCTACTACTTTCTTCTCATTAACCCATCATGGCTACCCAATATTTCCATGTACTTGCATGACATTTTTCTTAAAATTATAATCCTGAGGATATCTTACAAATAAAGACGAAACGTTAATGAATACATAAAAAAAACATCTTTTGGTTTTTCCTTTTTCATTTCCTATTATATATATATATATATATATATATATATATATATATATATATATATATATATATATATATATATAATATGAATGTATACTCATATTTATTACGCTTAGCGTGTGTCTGATTCGTAGACATTTTTGAAAGGAGAAGCCATCCATCTTTGTTTAAAAATAGATATTTGATTGAATTCATACATGAAGTCTTATCGGCCATCTTAAAAAATGTCTATCAAGATCCTTCATGATTGCATGAACGAACATATCAGACCTATAAATACTTCCACATTTTCAATTATAAACAACGGACTTGATTCAGACTTAATAAGAATCGTTTTTCTCCCGTTGTTTTTTGTTTATTTTACCTTTATTGGCAATCGCAAAAATAATCAGATTATAAACTGTTTATTGTGAGTGGATTTATTTTGGTTGCAGCAGCTTTACTTTCTCCAATTTACGGAGAATGACTTTTCTGTTGCTGATTGATTATATACAAAGTGGTTTATAGCAATACTAGACGATGTACCAATCTAGGCTGCGTCAGAAATAATAATATTACAAAATCAAATCGCTAAAATGTATTTACCAAATCAAATCAAATCAGTGTTATCGGCAACAAATAGCAAAGTACAACAAGGCATGAAAAGACGTAATTTAGAAGATGTGTACATCTATATAGTATCTAAATGTTTGTCCAAGCCGAATATAAGTCCGGATATGTTAGGCATCCTTACTACCTCTTTTGGTAGACTGTTAAACGGAGCAGAAACACTCGCAGAGAATGATGCCTTTTTTTCTAATGAGATGAAAGCGGCACATGGCACATCTATTCCTAGGTTTTGTTGAAATACTTACATGCATATTTAAATTCCTGTAAATAATGTTTTACATATAAATCGCATCTTACGCTGCTTTCAATTGTTTAGACGTCTACACGTTAACCGCTTTACATATTTGGTTAATAGAAAAAAATGCTAATTTCGTTTTTGATAACAAACGTGGTCTAATGCACAGCTCGCCTAGTAGGAAGGGTATTAGCTTAATGAGCGTGATCACAATAAAAATGAAAAATCAAATACAAATTTACTATATATTATGAACTGTAGATGTTTCGTTTTGTATGCGAGCAGTATTTAACGAGGCTGCTTGACTGGTTTTGAAGGCCTTCATTCTAATATTTCAATCAGTCTTCAACAGTCTAAATTCTCATGTTTTCTCGTCCTCTAATATTTTACAATGGGAATTCACACAAGAAAATAAATATAAAACTCTTGTCATTGTCCTTGCTTTATAAATTGAAACATTCTTATGATTTTAATCATTGAATTTATTATGGGCTAAAAGAAAATTGTTCCCGATTAATATTAGAATGTAAAATATCTCAATCAAAAATAATGAGTTAAAATCTCTTTATTTTTTTCTAAAATATAATATTATAAGGTTGGTAAGAGAACGATGCTGTTTAATACTTTAAATCAGTTTTAAAAAGTATATTATAATTTTAAAATGAAGGTAGTGCTGTTCTCCAACGAAAGATGTTCAGCACTAGGAGTGTAATTACTTACAATATATTATACATATGGCAAAGTAATGTTTCCCATGTTTCATTGACTGGCATAACTTCCTGAACAAAAACTCTATTTTTGAATATGTTTCGGAATCGATTGAGGCCAATTAGTGTTTCGTGTTTTCAGAAACACTCGCTTTGTTTCGTTTTTCCCCACTAGTTTGTGTATTTATACCGGTTCAATATTTCCACTTACGATATCCATCTACATAGGAAGTCAGAAAAAAAATTCACTCCCGCAATCAAATCTAACTACTTCTGCTACGCATGTACACCGGGAAGACTTTTCACATGAGACAATATAAGTTGTCCAGGTAAGAAATCAGGTTTTCCAGCTTTTTCAGGGTTTTTTCCGCTGTCAACATGAAATATTTTACATCTTGTTCCAGTAATTTAAATTTTTGTTTCATTTTTATGCGATGACAATTAATTTACTAACTATGTATCAGTCTACTTTATATAGCATTGGTAAGTTTTATGTTTTATTTATACCTATTCCAATATACATATCTATCTATTTATCTAAGTATAATGCATACTAACTAGAGATATGTTCGTGGAAGATACTGTAAATCTATATATGTGTAATATCTAGGTAAGCGCTATCGAAGTATTCTTGTTATTTTAAAATCTGTTACTGATGTTTATATTTCTACTGAGCATTTTCTTTAATAGCTATTCTGTCTTCAACGATAAGATGAAATACTTCTAGTTTATTTCCGATTTTAGTTTCGTACATTATGTATAAATGGTTTCGCTAGTCCTATGCATATGTTTGTTTCTTACCTATATGTGGCTTGTATTACTACGCACTTAATTATACTTATGTTTATTAAATACAGATTACAATATGTGAAAAAATGAAAGCAAACAGATTACGCCGCAAAGATACAAATAGTTAGTTATATTAATGTTTTATAATAATATATATTTACTATTTTCTGTCCCTGAGTATATATATATATATATATATATATATATATATATAAATATTAATTATTTATCACCTACAGACATCGATGTGTTATGCTTACGCAATCTTCAGTGCAGGAAGTTAATTTCCGACAAATTAGCTTAGAATAAAGAAGGAATTTAACTTTGTAAATACCAAGTCGACGGGTATTTTACAACGAGCAGCGAATAGTTATCTACAACAACAAACTGTGTTTGATCTCGCAATGATATATATATATATATATATATATATATATATATATATATATATATAATCCAGGTAAAACATCAACAGGGTAGTAATCCAAAGATTTTCAACCGGCTTCATAAAAAGTGCTCAATATCAAATAAAGCTTTTATATATGATTATTTTTATTTACACAGACATGTACAAAATCTGCGACACTGGCATGTCGATGTTATCGATCAACAGTTAATATAAACTGAGATCTGATCAGGCAGAGTAAGAATCCGGTCTTAACCTTAGATCCAAATATAATCTAAGGTTAAGATCGGATTCTAACTCTGCCTGATGAGATCTCAGTTTATAATAACTGTTGATCGATAACATCGACATGCCAGTGTCGCAGATTTTCTACATGTCTGTAAATAAAATCATATATATATATATATATATATATATATATATATATATATATATATATATATATAGAGAGAGAGAGAGAGAGAGAGAGAGAGAGAGAGAGAGAGAGAGAGAGATAAATAGATAAATAATATATGGGTCTTAATCGTAATTGAGTTATATCATACTAATTTAATTATTTATGATATGTGTTGTCTGTTTTACTGCTTCACAGGTGTGTTTATATTTAAGGATAACTGAGTGGGAATAATTTATTGATTAAGCTATAGGTGGGATTCGTTAAAATCTTTTATTTATTTATTTTTGAAAATTATCTTTTGCTTGTTTATTGTTTATAGTTTAGTATTTTCCTGAAATTTATTTTCATAAATTATATATGTAATATTATATATACATACATATATATATATAGGGGGAAGATTAAATTTTATGTAATGACTGGACTTTGATAGAGGATATATCTTGTAAGTAAAACGGTTCATCTTAGGGTATCTAATGTTTTATCTATCATTATTATATGCATTCGTGTTATGTTTATACATTTAGTTTATTTTGTTGGCTTTTTCTAATAAGTTTTTTAAATCTATTATAGGGTCTCTTTGAGGCGGGGCAAGGTTTTAAACCTTCATAATTCTTTTAATTCTGTGGGATCTGATAGTTATATTTCAGGTGTTCAATTAGATGGGTTCATATCATACTAATTTAATTAGATGTAACATGTAAGAATAGTTTAAAAGAGATGGGATCTCTACTGATTAATGTTTTATCCGTATTGGATGGGATTAGGCTGTATTGAGATTGGTAGGGGTGATGTAGTTGTGATTCTAGTGTGTGCAATATATCCGGGAGTGTTATTATGTACATAAGAGAATAAGTATCACTTTGGAAAGGTCTAGGAGAGGGTTGCTATTTTATATGTTTATGAGTTTTTTGTTTTTTTAAATTTTTTATTTATTACATTTTATGGAGTTCATTGTATTTTAAGGGTAAATTGGTGAGTTATGTATTACTATTTTTGTCAGTCCATTGAGATAGCAGGGATTTCCTCTGTTGGGACATTTGTTGAAGAATTTAGTTTTAGTGGTCATACAATTTTTGGAAGGGTAGTTGATTGCGTGTGGAATTCTGTATTTTACAGTGGTACATTTAGGGCAAATCCTGGAGGTAGGGCTACATGATTTTTGTTTGTCGTTCATCCGCCATTCTATTTGATATGGGGTGTTGGACCTCTTGAGTTCCCATGTACTGGTTGTAAGGGTTGTGATGTGGAATTTTGGGGAGTATCTGAAAGCGTAGTTCTTGGCGTAGAGTATTTGTTCCAAAGTTCTCTTGATTCATTCCATAAAGATTACCTTCCTCCAATATCTAAATATACCTATACGAGGGTGTTAAATGTATAAGTCTTCTAACCTGTTCATGAAATTAAAATTATATGTATAAAATCATCTGGGGAAGACAATAGAATTTGTCCCGAATCTCAAAGTGCCCTTTCAAACTTAAGGACATGTTGGTGCCGAACGTTTAGTGAAACTTCAAACCTATTTTACTGAAATGTATATCATATGTATAAGAAATTGGAAGTGCTTCCAAATCTCTACTCTTCCGAACACCTACTCTAGATGATACATATGGAGAAAACACCGTAATAACTCTAAATACATACATCTGATTTTTCACATGCACATACAACATAAATTTACTCATGAGTGTCATTTTGAAAGGCGAGTTAATAAATGTCTCACTTGTTTAGTTGAGAAAGTATCAGACTGTAAACATCGCGTGTGCGGTTTCGATTTTTACCTGACGATTTTTAAAATAAAATGATATCAAATCAAAAATATATTTTTCTTGTTATTAATATAATAAAATGTAAGGTAAAAATGTGTGTATATTTTGTACGCCTTTTCGTCTGTCCGTCTTAGCCGCCAATTTATCTTTTTATTCCTCTTTATCTAGATCTATCTATATAATGTATATCTTCTATATGATCAAAAAGAACGTCGGTGTATGTGACAGTGCGCTTATATAAGTACATACCAGAGAATGTACTTAAACTATATAGATGTATACACATGTAGAAGCTACATAGTACCGTAATCAACGTAGTCCTGGCTCTCGAGGTGCCTTATTAAAAGGCCATGACCATTTTCCAAGATTTTCCACATAAAATAGGAATTTACCTATAGGTGTTATTTTTAGAGTAGATTCAACAAATGTCTGAATTTCTAAGTTTCGACAGTATCCCACTGAAAACATCCACTGAGCGGTTTCGATGTTACAGCCCTCGTATTTAACAAAAATGAAGTTATACTAAATAAAATCATATATTTTTTACTTATTTTCATATAATAAAATGTAAGTTAATAATTTTAGTTTATTTAATAACACCTTCCTATCTCTTTCTCTCTTCTTCTTGCTCTTTATCGTTTTTTCTCTATATAAATCTATGTATATATTCTGTATATTCCATATAATAAGACCGTGCGTCTGAGTGTGTCTATCCGTTTACAAAAAGACAGCCTAGAGAGTGTATCTAAATTATTAAAGTTTATACACATGTGGAAACTTCCTATTGACATCAGAGACGTAGTCCCGACTCTATATGTGTCTTTTTAAAGGAATTTCGACTCTTTTAACAACATTTTGAACATAAAATATGAATCTTCCTAGGAGTAGTATTAAAAAAAACTACGAAACAAATGTCTTAAGTGCTCAGTTTGGAAAGTATCAGACTGAAAACATTGAGTTTGCGCTTTCGATTCTGCTTTCAGATATAGGTTTATTTAGTACGTCTTTTAGTGTCTGGCAGTCTCTCTATTTCTCACTCACTCATTATCCTTATCTATATACGTCTCGCAGCTGTATTGAAGTAGTCTTTTTGCAACATACTATTCTGTACTTCTATAAATACACACTTTTTTATCACCGTGTCGTCTTATTTATTATTGGTTCTTCAAGGTAAAACACTAGCTACAATAAGTAGGTCTTCTTCTGACACAATATAACCCGGATTTATTTTGCACACAACACTGGCAACGAGAACTTTGACACATATCGAATAGAATATAACCATTAATACAACTAGTAATGTTGGATTTTCGAAATAAGTATTGGGTTGTGTGCTCGGAAAAGTGTTTATTAAAGAAATAAGGGTTAGAAATTAAAAGAAATACTGGATTTTTAAAATATCAGATTTTCAGAATCTGCGAAAGAAAACACTCTAACGTTTTTGAACAAACAGAATTCAATGTCATCCTCAAACAGGATCTTGTGAAATCTTAAGTTTCTGACCACGGAAAAACAGCAACAAAACGTCTGTAGATTTCTCTTTGCTATTGTTTTTTATTTCAAGAACAAACATGTAATTTAGTTCCAACATGATAACTCTTCACTCGCTAAGAAGTGAACAATTATCTTCCAATGAAGAAAGCTTTCTGTCAGTTTACAAAATAAAAAGAGTTTACACGTAAAAGTCTGTATCCTATTTTAAAGACGAAAAACTGAGTAATTCTAAAGTTCTATTTTGAAAATTATTAAGAACAAACACAAGCAACAGCTTCGAGAAGAATTCCGAGAAAAGGAAGAGAAATTTCAAGAAAGACAACTTGAACAAACGGAAAGATTGGAGAAAATGTTTTTTCATACTCAACAAAAACAGAAAAATATATACGAATAATAGAATAGAGGGGAACATGTTTAAGATAAAAGTAAATTTTCAATAAACGCTAATTGAAGCGATATAGATCATTTCAATTACGACCCTCAAAACGAAAGAAGGTTTGTTTCTTATTTCAGACAATATTAAAATATTTATAATCCGGACTGTGCGAATTAGACCGATTTCTAAGAAGACGTGTGTGCTATTAATAAGGTTGGCTACAGTTGAACATACAAGATTCGTCAATTATATCAATTATATATAGCTCTAAAAGCAGTAACCTTATATTTGTTATAGCGGTACAATTATTAACTACATTGTGTTCACCTCAAACGTTTGTCTTCAACAAAAAGTAAAAAAGTATGAATCTCAGAAGGCGAGAAGATAAAGACTACACAACATTCGCTAGCGTAGTTAATAAACACTGCGATTATTTCAAAGTGTCAGAGTTAAGCGCTAACAATTTTAAATGTCTAATCTTCGCACAGGGTTGGATATCAAATACGGATGCTTCAATATATCGCTGATGATTGCAAAATGGGTATTAGTCTTCGCCAAGATTCACGTGATATTGAGCAAAGCAGAGTATCAGATATTTAAACACGTAGTAATGTGCGGTGATCGAGTGGTTATTCTTGCAGAATAACAGAAAATAATACTAAAAAATATTTTAGGTTGGTCATTCGAGCATTTCGAGAATGTAAAGTCTTATGAGAAGTTATGTGGATTTGGTAAGCATGGACAATGACATTTAAAATGCGATGAATCTATGCAAACTTTGTACTTTGGAAGCGAAGACACGTCCTATAAAGATCAGACCTTTGCTAAAAACTGACCGACCATGGCTTATGATGCACATCGATTTTGCTAGCCCACATGATGTTTTATATTATCTAATAGTGATGGACAGTTTCTCAAAATTGACGAAAATATTAAAATGTAAGAAACCAACAACGAGAGTAACAATTACATTTCTTACGGGAATTGTTCGTCCGTTTCGGGGTCGTTGATTGTACTGTATAAGACAACGGAACCCAATTCACGTCTAGTGAATTAAAAATATTATGCCAAACTTTTGTTGTAGAGCATATCACGATCCGACCGTATCAGGTTAGAAGCAATGATCTGTCAGAACATTTCGTGGATACGTTTTAATGACCGCTTAAAAAGCGAGAAGTAGACCTATTGAAAAGGACATCTAATAATTTGTGCATGTATATAGTATGACCCCAAATAACCATGTTTCATCTTCCATGACACCAGCAGAAGCAATATTTGCGAGGAAGATTAAAACCATTCTTATAGATCATTGACAGCCAATACGAAACCTGGACGGGGACATCTACGAACTGACGATTCAATATTGGAGAAGAAAAATGTGTTCACAAATAATATATCCTACTGGGGAAAAGCATAGTGACTAAATGTATTATAAATATCATTTACATGGTCAAGGGCTCTAGTTTACTCATGTCAAACAGATCAAACAGGTGCGAGGACGATAGTAGGATTCTGTCAAGAATGATACTCCAGGAGACGAAATGTGCTTTTATGGTCATAATATATTACAAACAGAGAACGTCGAATTAAAACAGCACTAGCAAACCACTATTGAGAGCTCAAAGAAAATTGACACTCACCAATAATTGAATGGGAAATAATACGACAGGCCAGTACATGTAGAACACGACCCGTGTAGATTATGTCTGAATTAAAAATTTGAAATCCTAAACTTTAAAGACCCCCAAAATCGATTAAATTGTAGAAGTGAGATAGCAAACAGCAACCTACACAGAAATACATTTACCTTAGGCTAACAATACATAAATAAGTAAATAAGTAAATAAACAAATAATTTAAAAAAAGCTATAACCTAACATTTTTAAAATACTAAAACCTAAACTAGAAATCATAGGAACCACGTGTTAAAATAAGTTAACCCATTATATTGAGACAATAAAGAAACAGGATATATGCCACTGTATAGAAAACAGAACACTAGAACAGGATATAAAAAGTTACATTAACCAAGTCTTTGTTCGCGGGAAGCCCAACGATTGCCTGAGAGAACAACGAAAAATCTGATTGATTAACAAGCTAGCCGTGTATATAAAAACATCCGGCAAAAATAACTCCATGCATTTTAGCCTGAGGATTCCCTCGGGGATGAAACGCTGGAGCCTCTGTGTAGCGTAATTGCCATAAATATATTTTCTATAGCATACTATATATATATATATATATATATATATATATATATATATATATATTTATGTGTATATATATCGATTTCGACGTATGAGGTCTTGACAACTCAAAATTTGTTTAGTCTACGATGGATGTAGCATGTTTACATTTACTCAATCGTCAATGGCATTTGAGTCCTGCGAAGGATTTGCAAACCATATATATATATATATGTTAATTACTTATTCATGAGTATGTACACAAACATAAATTATTAGTATATAAAATAAATTTGAAACTTTTTGTGGATCTGTCTAAATAGACGTATTTATTAATGACCAAATAAGAATGTTGAAGCTCGATATTTTTCATATGGAAAAATAGATTTAATATATATATATATATATATATATATATATATATATATATATATATATATGTATATATATATATGTATATATACATATATATATGTATATATATATTAACATACACACACACACACACACACACACATATATATATATATATATATTTGGAAATATTTAATTTCCTTTTAAATCATATTCTTAAATTAATATATTATATATGTTTTTGTGTTTATTAACGTTTATTTTAAATATAACATTAATGGCCAGTTAAAAGTGTCGGCTATTCAAGGAGAAAACATGCTTCGAAATAGAACTGATACTGTAAAAGCCATTAAATTATCTAGGAAAAATAGAAATAAATACATCACAAATTCAGACATAATACATAGTTATATGACAAGCATTTTTTAGAACATGAATCAGCATAATAGATTTAGAAAGGTGGATGTAGGAAACTAATCATACAATGATGATCTAACAGAGTGTACATACTTGGACATTTATAAATCAACATTGCGTGACCTGCTTATTCATGCTCTAAGAAAAATTTAATTAGGTTTTATGTTCGCATTAGTAATGGTTTTATATTTATTTTTCCTGCATATTTGAATGACGTCTGAACTGACGATTTTCATTAAAAACACCATATTTCTCTTTCTGGATGTTTATTTAATATTTTACATTTGTAATTAACGTTTATTGTTTACAAATATTTGTAAACAATTAAAATGATATCTACTCATTATTTTAGAATATGATTTAAATATAATGTGCGTCAATCAAAATAATAATGAAACTCATTAGAATCCAGAGGTTTTACCAAGGAAAACCAGTTTATATATTTATGGCATAACACACTTGATAAAATAGCATTATTTTGTGTCTACATTTTATCTCGCAAAAAGAAATCGTTTGCGATGGCGAAAACCATCTTGAAAATACAGTGAGTGAGACAGAATTTACAAACTTAGTATGTTAAATTCCCGTAAAGTTTGAAAGTATTACATGTTCATAGTTAAAAAACTTTTCATTCTGTATAAAAGGCACGATTTTTCCAAAAGTTTATGTTGTGACTTTGATTTTAACACGACATGGTCGGCGTGGGTAAGGTTTTGAAGCGATAAAGAGAAAAAGGGAGGACATGCATCTGGAAAGATCAAAGGAAACAGACGACACGCACGTGAGATCTGTCAACTTCTTGGACAGAAAACAGCCAAATAATTCTAGCATTGAACATTTTAAGAGTTTTATTTCAAAAAGATTGTAGAATATTATTGATTTTTGATTGTCGATGAAATAAAAGAAGAAGCAATGACGTTTTGAAGAAAAGTTAGAATATCATATATTAGTTCTATGTCTTATTTTCTTAATATATTATATTCTTCATATATATATATATATATATATATATATATATATATATATATATATATATATATACAACTGCATGTTTAATATATATATATATATATATATATATATAATGTATATATTTATATATATATATATATATATATATATACAACTGCATGTTTAATATATATATATATATATATATATATATATAATGTATATATTTATATATATATATATATATATATATATATATATATATATATATATATATATATATATATACATATGCACATAATGCTAGGGTGTTATTACTATTAATGCTATATTATGAATATTTCCCTGATGACGATACTGGCATAATTTATCGACAAGGCAATATCTATTATTTCATAGTGTATGAGTTTATATAATTTAGTGTACGTGTATGGTAGTTTTATTGCTTTATACTGAGTGAATATTTGGATATTTGTGTGCATCTCTATGCACATGAGTTTAATACATTTTATGTATTTATATTATTGCATTTCATTACATAATATCGAATATCGCAGTTTTAGGCTGGAAGAGAAAGGAAGGAGACAGTCATTCCTTATTTGTGTGCTTAATATCGAATTATATATATATATATATATATATATATATATATATATATATATATATGAAGTGAAGACGGTGTTCCCCTGTACTGCCGACGAAAGTAAGAAAATAACCACTCTATTCACCTTATTTACTTTGTGTTTCAAGAAATGTATGACTATTTACAGCATCTAACAAAAAATGTTACTTCTAGCCGTTATCTCAGACTCTCACAAAAAACATACCCCATACAGATGGTAGCAAAAACTTTTTTCTCGAATCTGAATCTACTCATCCTCTTCCACTTAACGGTGGGAAATAAAGAGTATCGAATAATTTTAAGACTCTTCACTCTAAATGCATTCTTTTTATTCTTCTGTTAACTTCATACATAATATACACGATCCCTACATAAATGAATAACCGCACCCTAATATTATTTCACAATTAACAAATATCGGATTACATACACTTATTTATTGTCCGCTGTTACTTATAACAATAAAACATACACTTAAACGTATTTCGGAATTTGCGGTTTACATTATCATAATAATAAATACTTACGTACATTGATTCAAAATGGCGTAACTTACTTATCAACTTCCCCAGGGAAAACTCATTTGAGTTGCGAATGTTTTATTTTACACGCATATTTATTTTTTATCACTTATATTTTCCTGCAAAAACACTTAGGAATTTTCAACCATAAGACTTTTAAGGCTTTTAACTCATTTTAAAACAACTCACAGCGTAACACGAACAGAGGTCCACGTTTAAAAAATCCATTCGCTCATAGTAATCTCATCAAGGCTCCTAATAGTTTATTCACATGACGCTGGACAGTAATACAAAACACACAAAACAGGTACATTGTTTCACTTTTGGCCATCCCTAGTTATCAAACATTATTCAAACAATGGCAAAACCTCAGTTAATGTTATTATTATTTTTCTTTCATATTATTTGTTTCCTTTATAATTCTCACATAAATCGAAACATTGGGTGATTTTTATTGTACGTAATTTCTCATGTTTTCTTTTTCTTTTCATTTAAACATTTAACTATTACAACCATACGCTGTCTATGTTTCAGTTTCAATCTCTCTCTTTATTATTCATATACTTAATACAATAAACAAAAAACTTCTCTTAATGAAGAAGAAATCTTTCTAGACTGCGGCAATATTTACTTTTATCTTTAGTAGATATATTTGGGACCTTCTCCAAAATATCTCTCTTTATTTCTCTATTTACTCACTACAATGAACAAAAAGTAAATTTATATTCACATTCACGCATAATTTTGGATTACTTAGTTTTTTTGTTGTTTTTTGGGGGTGGGGGCAGGTGTTTTTTTAACAAATAATTCGCTACTTACAATATTAGGCAGTCACGCAAAGTATAGACAATTCTATTTTGTTACATTCTAAATATTAATAAATTCTATTTAAATCACCTAAATGACTAACATGTTCATTTCAACTTTTTACGAATTAATACTCTAATATTATATATTTCTCCCGCGCAACGCCGGAACACGGGATCTCTTATATCATATAATACATTATTTGCCTACTCAAGGTGCTTATGCAGTTTACGGACCGGGCTTATATGCCTGCACGCGACGGCACAGTTAGACACTAGGTCGCTTTCTAATATGGGGAAAAAAACATCTCCCCAAATAGGAGCACTCCGGATTCGAACTAAAATAAAGCTTGCCGCAGTCCATAAGCGAGGCGAGTAAAGATAAGGCATAGTATAACAGACACTGCACTTCAACTTTATTTTGATTTTGAAAAGTAACAAATAACATCAGACATATTATATAATACGTTATTTGCCTCTTTATAGTGCTTATGCAGTTTACGGATCGAGCTATATTTTAGATAGAATTTTCAAGTTAAATTAATTTTTTTTGCTTCGTTAAATTGTTATGGGAAAGTACATAATAGTAAATCGACCCCCACCTTCCCATGTTCAGAATGGCTTATATTTTACTAAGTTTATTGATCGCCGACACTAACAGCCAAACATCAGATATTTGAGAATACATACGTATATCAACTCATAAAAATGTACGTGACTAAACTAGGATTTACTCAAACTAAATGACTAAACTAGGAGATATTGGAAATATATACTGATACTTTCTGTTTCTTTATTTTGAGACTGCTTTTCCACTCTACGCATGTGCAGCGTCTCATCCAAAACGACTTTGGGATACCAACCGCATGAGCAACTATCAACTGTTCGGGATAGTGTTGCACGACTAAATAAGTCGCGCTAATGAGCTCAATGCTTGCCTTAAATTGTCATATTTCTAAAAGTATATCACGACTGTAACATTATCTACACACGTGCGTGTGCATCTCAATAGAAAGAGTGCAACAACGTGTGCATCTATATAGAAAGATTGGAACAACGTGTGCATCTCAATAGAAAGAGTGCAACAACGTGTGCATCTCAATAGAAAGAGTGCAACAACGTGTGCATCTATATAGAAAGATTGCAAAAACGTGTGCATCTATATAGAAAGATTGCAAAAACGTGTGCATCTCAATAGAAAGAGTGCAACAACGTGTGCATCTCAATAGAAAGAGTGCAAAAACATGTGCATCTCAATAGAAAGAGTGCAACAATGTGTGCATCTCAATAGAAAGAGTGCAACAGCGTGTGCATCTCAATAGAAAGAGTGCAAAAACGTGTGCATCTCAATAGAAAGAGTGCAACAACGTGTGCATCTCAATAGAAAGAGTGCAACAACGTGTGCATCTCAATAGAAAGAGTGCAACAACGTGTGCATCTCAATAGAACGAGTGCAACGACGTGTGCATCTCAATAGAAAGAGTGCAACGACGTGTGCATCTCAATAGAAAGAGTGCAACAACGTGTGCATCTCAATAGAAAGAGTGCAACAACGTGTGCATCTCAATAGAAAGAGTGCAACAACGTGTGCATCTCAATAGAAAGAGTGCAACAACGTGTGCTTCTCAATAGAACGAGTGCAACAACGTGTGCATCTCAATAGAAAGAGTGCAAAGACGTGTGCATCTTAATAGAAAGAGTGCAACAACGTGTGCATCTCAATAGAAAGAGTGCAACAACGTGTGCATCTCAATAGAAAGAGTGCAACAACGTGTGCATCTCAATAGAAAGAGTGCAACGACGTGTGCATCTCAATAGAAAGAGTGCAACAACGTGTGCATCTCAATAGAAAGAGTGCAACGACGTGTGCATCTCAATAGAAAGAGTGCAACAACGTTTGCATCTCAATAGAAAGAGTGCAACGACGTGTGCATCTCAATAGAAAGAGTGCAACAACGTGTACATCTCAATAGAAAGAGTGCAACAACGTGTGCATCTCAATAGAAAGAGTGCAACAACGTGTGCATCTCAATAGAAAGAGTGCAACAACGTGTGCATCTCAATAGAAAGAGTGCAACAACGTGTGCATCTCAATAGAAAGAGTGCAACAACGTGTGCATCTCAATAGAAAGAGTGCAACGACGTGTGCATCTCAATAGAAAGAGTGCAACGACGTGTGCATCTCAATAGAAAGAGTGCAACGACGTGTGCATCTCAATAGAAAGAGTGCAACAACGTGTGCATCTCAATAGAAAGAGTGCAACAACGTGTGCATCTCAATAGAAAGAGTGCAACAACGTGTGCATCTCAATAGAAAGAGTGCAACAACGTGTGCATCTCAATAGAAAGAGTGCAACAACGTGTGCTTCTCAATAGAACGAGTGCAACAACGTGTGCATCTCAATAGAAAGAGTGCAAAGACGTGTGCATCTTAATAGAAAGAGTGCAACAACGTTTGCATCTCAATAGAACGAGTGCAACAACGTGTGCATCTCAATAGAAAGAGTGCAAAGACGTGTGCATCTTAATAGAAAGAGTGCAACGACGTGTGCTTCTCAATAGAACGAGTGCAACAACGTGTGCATCTCAATAGAAAGAGTGCAAAGACGTGTGCATCTTAATAGAAAGAGTGCAACGACGTGTGCATCTCAATAGAAAGAGTGCAACAACGTTTGCATCTCAATAGAAAGAGTGCAACAACGTGTGCATCTCAATAGAAAGAGTGCAACAACGTGTGCATCTCAATAGAAAGAGTGCAACAACGTGTGCATCTCAATAGAACGAGTGCAACGACGTGTGCATCTCAATAGAAAGAGTGCAACGACGTGTGCATCTCAATAGAAAGAGTGCAACAACGTGTGCATCTCAATAGAAAGAGTGCAACAACGTGTGCATCTCAATAGAAAGAGTGCAACAACGTGTGCATCTCAATAGAAAGAGTGCAACAACGTGTGCTTCTCAATAGAACGAGTGCAACAACGTGTGCATCTCAATAGAAAGAGTGCAAAGACGTGTGCATCTTAATAGAAAGAGTGCAACAACGTGTGCATCTCAATAGAAAGAGTGCAACAACGTGTGCATCTCAATAGAAAGAGTGCAACAACGTGTGCATCTCAATAGAAAGAGTGCAACAACGTGTACATCTCAATAGAAAGAGTGCAACAACGTGTGCATCTCAATAGAAAGAGTGCAACAACGTGTGCATCTCAATAGAAAGAGTGCAACAACGTGTGCATCTCAATAGAAAGAGTGCAACAACGTGTGCATCTCAATAGAAAGAGTGCAACAACGTGTGCATCTCAATAGAAAGAGTGCAACAACGTGTGCATCTCAATAGAAAGAGTGCAACAACGTGTGCATCTATATAGAAAGATTGCAAAAACGTGTGCATCTATATAGAAAGATTGCAAAAACGTGTGCATCTCAATAGAAAGAGTGCAACAACGTGTGCATCTCAATAGAAAGAGTGCAAAAACATGTGCATCTCAATAGAAAGAGTGCAACAATGTGTGCATCTCAATAGAAAGAGTGCAACAGCGTGTGCATCTCAATAGAAAGAGTGCAAAAACGTGTGCATCTCAATAGAAAGAGTGCAACAACGTGTGCATCTCAATAGAAAGAGTGCAACAACGTGTGCATCTCAATAGAAAGAGTGCAACAACGTGTGCATCTCAATAGAACGAGTGCAACGACGTGTGCATCTCAATAGAAAGAGTGCAACGACGTGTGCATCTCAATAGAAAGAGTGCAACAACGTGTGCATCTCAATAGAAAGAGTGCAACAACGTGTGCATCTCAATAGAAAGAGTGCAACAACGTGTGCATCTCAATAGAAAGAGTGCAACAACGTGTGCTTCTCAATAGAACGAGTGCAACAACGTGTGCATCTCAATAGAAAGAGTGCAAAGACGTGTGCATCTTAATAGAAAGAGTGCAACAACGTGTGCATCTCAATAGAAAGAGTGCAACAACGTGTGCATCTCAATAGAAAGAGTGCAACGACGTGTGCATCTCAATAGAAAGAGTGCAACAACGTGTGCATCTCAATAGAAAGAGTGCAACGACGTGTGCATCTCAATAGAAAGAGTGCAACAACGTTTGCATCTCAATAGAAAGAGTGCAACGACGTGTGCATCTCAATAGAAAGAGTGCAACAACGTGTACATCTCAATAGAAAGAGTGCAACAACGTGTGCATCTCAATAGAAAGAGTGCAACAACGTGTGCATCTCAATAGAAAGAGTGCAACAACGTGTGCATCTCAATAGAAAGAGTGCAACAACGTGTGCATCTCAATAGAAAGAGTGCAACAACGTGTGCATCTCAATAGAAAGAGTGCAACAACGTGTGCATCTCAATAGAAAGAGTGCAACAACGTGTGCATCTATATAGAAAGATTGCAAAAACGTGTGCATCTATATAGAAAGATTGCAAAAACGTGTGCATCTCAATAGAAAGAGTGCAACAACGTGTGCATCTCAATAGAAAGAGTGCAAAAACATGTGCATCTCAATAGAAAGAGTGCAACAATGTGTGCATCTCAATAGAAAGAGTGCAACAGCGTGTGCATCTCAATAGAAAGAGTGCAAAAACGTGTGCATCTCAATAGAAAGAGTGCAACAACGTGTGCATCTCAATAGAAAGAGTGCAACAACGTGTGCATCTCAATAGAAAGAGTGCAACAACGTGTGCATCTCAATAGAACGAGTGCAACGACGTGTGCATCTCAATAGAAAGAGTGCAACGACGTGTGCATCTCAATAGAAAGAGTGCAACAACGTGTGCATCTCAATAGAAAGAGTGCAACAACGTGTGCATCTCAATAGAAAGAGTGCAACAACGTGTGCATCTCAATAGAAAGAGTGCAACAACGTGTGCTTCTCAATAGAACGAGTGCAACAACGTGTGCATCTCAATAGAAAGAGTGCAAAGACGTGTGCATCTTAATAGAAAGAGTGCAACAACGTGTGCATCTCAATAGAAAGAGTGCAACAACGTGTGCATCTCAATAGAAAGAGTGCAACGACGTGTGCATCTCAATAGAAAGAGTGCAACAACGTGTGCATCTCAATAGAAAGAGTGCAACGACGTGTGCATCTCAATAGAAAGAGTGCAACAACGTTTGCATCTCAATAGAAAGAGTGCAACGACGTGTGCATCTCAATAGAAAGAGTGCAACAACGTGTACATCTCAATAGAAAGAGTGCAACAACGTGTGCATCTCAATAGAAAGAGTGCAACAACGTGTGCATCTCAATAGAAAGAGTGCAACAACGTGTGCATCTCAATAGAAAGAGTGCAACAACGTGTGCATCTCAATAGAAAGAGTGCAACAACGTGTGCATCTCAATAGAAAGAGTGCAACGACGTGTGCATCTCAATAGAAAGAGTGCAACGACGTGTGCATCTCAATAGAAAGAGTGCAACGACGTGTGCATCTCAATAGAAAGAGTGCAACAACGTGTGCATCTCAATAGAAAGAGTGCAACAACGTGTGCATCTCAATAGAAAGAGTGCAACAACGTGTGCATCTCAATAGAAAGAGTGCAACAACGTGTGCATCTCAATAGAAAGAGTGCAACAACGTGTGCTTCTCAATAGAACGAGTGCAACAACGTGTGCATCTCAATAGAAAGAGTGCAAAGACGTGTGCATCTTAATAGAAAGAGTGCAACGACGTGTGCATCTCAATAGAAAGAGTGCAACAACGTTTGCATCTCAATAGAAAGAGTGCAACGACGTGTGCATCTCAATAGAAAGAGTGCAACAACGTGTGCATCTCAATAGAAAGAGTGCAACAACGTGTGCATCTCAATAGAAAGAGTGCAACAACGTTTGCATCTCAATAGAAAGAGTGCAACGACGTGTGCATCTCAATAGAAAGAGTGCAACAACGTGTGCATCTCAATAGAAAGAGTGCAACAACGTGTGCATCTCAATAGAAAGAGTGCAACAACGTGTGCATCTCAATAGAAAGAGTGCAACAACGTGTGCATCTCAATAGAAAGAGTGCAACAACGTGTGCATCTCAATAGAAAGAGTGCAACAACGTGTGCTTCTCAATAGAAAGAGTGCAACGACGTGTGCATCTCAATAGAAAGAGTGCAACGACGTGTGCATCTCAATAGAAAGAGTGCAACAACGTGTGCATCTCAATAGAAAGAGTGCAACGACGTGTGCATCTCAATAGAAAGAGTGCAACGACGTGTGCATCTCAATAGAAAGAGTGCAACAACGTGTGCATCTCAATAGAAAGAGTGCAACAACGTGTGCATCTCAATAGAAAGAGTGCAACAACGTTTGCATCTCAATAGAAAGCGTGCAACAACGTGTGCATCTCAATAGAAAGAGTGCAACGACGTGTGCATCTCAATAGAAAGAGTGCAACGACGTGTGCATCTCAATAGAAAGAGTGCAACAACGTGTGCATCTCAATAGAAAGAGTGCAACAACGAACCATTGCAAGATCGTCATTACTACACGTATTGCAATAATTGTTTCAGCTTCTATTTTACATTGACATTGTGGGGGTTTTGCTCGCACTGGTAAATCATGAGCACCAAGTAATTCAATAGTTACAGATTTTGCAAGAGTGTTCGTGAGTTATAAGATTTTACGACAGAGGAAGAACAATAATAAAATTACATATTTGTAAAATAGTGCACATGTCATAGCGCCACATTTTTACGAATGCTGTGCATCTTCTGGATATGTTACAGCGGCAATGAAAGTATATAAACTAAATGCAGTACAGGTTTTTATCTATAAATATATTTATGTTTCTTATGTTGTTTTATGGTTTATATTTTGTAAAATAAATCCGGCACATGTGTTTTGTACTGTTCTAATAATGTTCCAATATTATTGTTTATTACCAATTAGGCTAACAAGATTTTCGGATATTTTTAACAATTGATTGACAATACACTTATGTTTTTTAATCTACCCATATTCTTGCTGACAACAATCGAATTCCTTCCATGCATTCAAATCACATTTTAAAATATATATCTCGATAAGCAGTGTATAAAATACTATTAGCAACCCTTACTCTCTTTTGGCTTCCATTAAAATTACATAAGAAAATTTTTTTAAAGAAGATGGTAAAACATTTATTCTTTAAGACAATGAGTTTAGTCATATATATTGATTGGAGTAGTCAACTGAGTTTTTGTGAATATATTCTATGAAAATTAAATCTTGCATCCGTATTTAAATTGATAACAAAGAGAATTCGATTCCTCGGGTAATTGAATTTTTTCTATTGTTTTTCAAAAAAGCAAGATCTTGTTAGAAGTTTTGTTTCTTCTTTTGTAATTCGTTTCTGTCTGTGGTCATTTCGATTGGACACTAGCAAATAGTGTTATCGCTTCTTACACAAAATTGTCCAGAACGAAAGAGAAGAGAGAAAAACAAGCCATTTTATTAAAAGGAAAATATTTGATTATTGAAACGATAAAGAAATCGTGAATTCTTTTTCTCATTGTTATTTAACTTTTTGTCTTAAAAACTTGTGTAATTTAACTTTTGGATTGTAATCATCATTTAAATTCAATTCAGTTTAAGTCAAGTTGTATGTGTAAATTTTCGTTCTTGGAATGTAATAGACAAAACTATGTAAACCTATTCAGACGAATTTCAAATAATCTTACTATTGAATGACGACACTCTGTTGAGTAGGTTGTAATGATCACACAAAGTCGGTGTTAACAAATATACTGATTACTTTTTATTGACTATGTTAAGTGTATATCCGCTGATCCACGTTAGTGACTAAGAAAAGCCAGTCTGATTTGCCTTGTAACTACAGAAAAAAGAGAGCGATCCTAATTGTGTTCTCTTATTTTTCATTAATTTTTTAGCTTTAATGCTTTCATTTGATCTTTATCTCCACTCGTATTCTTGATAACCTCATATATTATCCTGTATACAGATGACTTTCATGTCATCTCTTTTTTCGTTTGCACAGCTCAATTCTAGCACGATTAGTTTATGAGTGTTGGTGTATGCATCACATAAAATCATTTTTCCAAAATATAGACTATTAATTTGTCTCGCTATTTCGTTATAAAAATGATGATTATGTGTCTGTCTGATTACGTCACTATCTACATCATACAGGGTGGGCAAAAATAAGTGTCCTATTTTTAAAAATTCATAACTTTTTTATTTATTGATTTTTTTTGGATTTTTTTTTAGAATAAGTAAAGGACCCCTTCCGAAGCAAGCATGAGCCGTATTAGCCCTAAGGAACGTATCCTCATTTAGAAAACATTATTTTTGCTTAAAAAACTCAAAACAGTGTAAAAAACAATACTTTAGTTTTTGTAAGTTTTGAGAAGTGTTTTTCGGCTAAAATTTGTTTTGTTTATTTCAAAAAATCTCGGAAGGGTCAGTCTAAACACACATAAAGTTTGGTGAGTTTAACTTTTATTTTGTGGAAGTTATTCAAATTCAAGTTATTCAAATTTAAAGATAGGACCCTCCCTGTATTTCTCATGGGCTATACTACAATCTTATTCAATATGATTGTGTTGTAACCTTTCTACTATCAACAAATTATGTTTAATGTGATTGACATTATCACCTTATTTATTATATTTTCGTAACTAATTCGAATTATTAATAGAGTAAAATAGTAGTTAAACTAGTTACCGAGATGATTAATATATCTTGATTATAAAATGGATTTTTATAAATACTTAAAAGTTTTATTGTTTTATAAATCTTTTGTTTTATTTTTGTTCATATTTTTTATGGAAAGCAAATAAATAAATAAATAAATAAATAAATAAAAAGATCTGTTATTATTTTCTTTCTCATGAAGTTAAAATCTTGAATTCAGCACAGTGTACGATGAAATAGAACAGCCAAGTCTACAGAAAACTATTTTACTATTTGTTTACGCAGTTTACGAAGGTGTGAGATAATAATCTTCGAATCATTTGAACTATTTTATATAATAATGTGTTGTGTTTAATTTTTATTAAGCAAACATTAATAAAGTAGTCATTAAAAAATGAAGTTACTAATTTTATTAACTTTTATTTGTTTTATTGGACATAGAACGGAGTGATGTATTCATAACTAGTGTTTGTAATCAGATTAATAATCAAACTTGTCATAATTTTAAATGTGTGTTTGTTTTAATAAACTTAAAATATATTTCTAAAATATGTATGTAAAAGTTTAAAAAAATTATAACTTCATATTTCGTATAGGTTAATATAATTTAAGATATATTCGAAAAAATATGTAAACATTTACCGCAATAGTACTACTAAAATGTCAGTCCTTTGTATTACAACTTCTCACGCTCAACTTTTTCCCTTTTTAAATAACATACAAAACGAAAATCATATATTCATATTGAATAATTTATGAAACACCAGCAACAATACAGGAAAACAAAAGTAAGAACAGTGAAACAAAAGCGACCGGCTGACCTCCGAACTGGAATCACAAGGGTGCATTAAACATTTTCTCTAGCCAAGTTCTAGTTGAGCACCATTAAAATAATGTATATATACATCAAAGCAATTATATTTTGAACAAGATCTTCCCTCACATACCAGAGAAGAGAAAATAAACCCTACTTTTTCATCGAAGTTGAAATAAACAGGATGAGTTTTAAATAACCTCTCATATTTACAGGCATTCCGTCATTTTGTTTTCAGGAAAATAAATACAGGACCCTTGTCTAACTCCCTACAAGAGGACGTTTAAAACACAGATCAAGCGGCTTTTTAAATACTATATCATGTTTATAGGCATTTCGCCATTTTGTTATCGCCCACCCCCCGTTAAAACAAATCAGGGGGACGTTAAATTTTACCCCTAGAGAATGACTTTAAACACACCTTCTAGCATTAAGACTTTTAGATAACCTCCAATATAAACAGGTATTCCGCCATTTTGTTTCCCCATTTATCCTATGAGAAAATCAGAAATAGTTTTAAATTACCTCTCATATTAATAGGCATCTCGTCATTTTCTTTTCAAAAAGGAAAACAAAACTAGGAAGTATTTTCTCAATGTTTACTAAGGGGACTTACTTAACACCTCTCACCTTTTCAGGTATTGGGCTATTTTTTATAGACATGATAAAAATACACAGACACAACAACAACGTATTTACACAGACAAACATAAAACAGTGTCTCTTTACACCAACAATTCCTCTACAATTATTTTAACATGAAAAAGAATATATCTGCGTTTTCGTATTCTTTTTACAATACACACACAGCCACGTTACTTAAGACAATCAGACCCACTTCCGAATCACATACAACAGTAACATATACAATACTAAATTCTCTATTTTTTCATTATGGTTGCCTTCTTTAATATAAAGTGAAAAGGTTGATTTCTCTCCGTCCTCCGCATAAATCATTGTGCTATCTCACTTTGCTTTTCCTTCTTTCTTTTTCTCTTTCCATTAAATGTCTCACTACATATATCGTGGACCACACCTTGATTTAAAAAAATTAAAACGGTAAGATTTCAGACTGATCACAGCTAACAACCACAATAACTACCAATTGAACTAATATAATTCCTAGTGAAATATGCCGTCTCAAACCATTAGATGTTCACCTAGTTGGCTACGTATTTATCTACTTCCTGTATACTATCTCACACATTCTTCCTCTACTCCCTATTGTTACAAACAGGGTTCTCAGTCAACCTATTCGTGCAATTGGCTCGTAGAACCGACTGTATATCCCGTGCCAGATAGAACACAGCCTCCTTGCACAGGGTTTAATTATCTAACATTTTCGAATGTTACTTTTTTCCAGCAACGCATGTCTCGTGTTTTGTCAAACCATCTATGTCAATCAGCATGAGCCCAATGCAGAATTTATCTATGCATTACCCTTTTCGTTCAGTTTTACTTTAATTATAACGCCATCCTCAATACGTAATGCACCATCAGTCGACGAGCCTGCTCCTAAGTAAGAGACCTCGTGAAATCCTTTAATAGGTCACATATTACGTAATTACTCTTTCATACAATTTGCTATTTCCCTAGTAACCCTACTCTATCTTCTTTCCGCTTGTTGAAAAGAAAAGGGTGAAAAAACACCACGCCCCTGTATGTTTGGGAGACTTATATGTGGGTGAATATATGAATTCATCACCAATGTTCTACCCTTAGGCTTTTATTCCAAGAACGTAATTAACTGGTGCAACACCTCTTCGAACCCCGCACTGGGAAGAATCTCTATACCGCCCTAGAAGGGGTATCTATACCTTCCTTCTATATTCAGACCACACTTTCACTCTTACCTTTTTGAGAGTCACATCACAAATATATCTTATACTGAGACTATCAAAATTATATGGACTACGGGCGGGATTTTGATCCACATAACACAAAAGAGGAAACAAAAAAATCACAAACAAACATTTATTTTCATTATTCATTACTGAAGCTTTCATAAAAAGTTAGTTTTAAGCGAATTCTTTTTTTTTTCTTTTTACTTTTAAACTTTATATTTGCAACTAGCAATTTAGAAATAAAAAAATATTTCCCGTGATCCTGGTTGTAGGGAGGGATAGTCCAGACTATCACAATATAACCTCTCCCTCTTCTACTAAAATGTATATGTTGGTATAAAAACAAAAGAAACTGTGTATTATTAATTATGTGCCTAATTTTAGATTAAAGAGAAATTCGATAAAATTACGTTTTTGCATTAATGTACATGTTTCTACGTTAACTTTAGATAAAAATGGTCTCTATTCTTGATTTTGCAACTAGTCGTTTACGAAAATAATCTCTCTTATTACGACCCAGCCCTCTAGCTTCTTCCCGTTGCGATCGAATCTCAGATCAAATGATCGATGTTTCAGAACTCTTTACTTGAGAATTGATAATTTTCATCGTTTGAATTACTCGAACTGTTATATGTATTTGGATATGTTCATTTTTCACTAAAATTTCACCTTTAAACTTATGTTTCCATAACGTAACTAAATGGCGCCACAGCTCTTCGAACTCTACACTTAGATATTATGTTATTTAATTAACGAGGGTAGCTTGTCATTATCGGGTAGTACTCACAAATATTTCGTAATCGTCTTCTTAGTATAACCCTTCCTTAGGATTGAACATTCAACCGTCCAGAAGAATTAAACGCAGGACTGATTAAACTTAGCATGGTATCTGCTGCGTTATGGGTCCTAGCGTGAACTAAATAAGAGGTTCCGTTGGAAATTCCGTATAGGTTTTTGAATTCGACATGAAGGTCCCCGAGTTCGACATAAAGATTCAACAAGATATTCCCGAAGCAGCCCGGAGGTTACATCGGCCGATGTTTTTGATAGTAACATCCAACATAAGACTAATAGTGAGGATGATCATAATATACAGAAAATGTTCGGGCTTTGAAGAACAGGCTTCCGGAATTATAGGTCGAACTTTTAATTTAAAATGAAGTCCAATATAAAAATGAAAAAGCTGGCGATTTCAAACTAAATTCAGTATATGTAAATGGAGAGTATTTTATGACAATTTGTTTTTAATTTCTCGAATTTTTAATGTGGGCTCAATTAAAAATATAAAACTGATACTATTCCTACATCCTTTTTATGACAAAAAGATTTCAATAATTAATTTCCAGTTAACATTCTTTGGACATGTACGACACAACTCCCGACACAATTATTCCACTGCAATTGTTTTTGCTACATTTGTTTAATATTCTCGGCATGGTGCGACCAGATCAGGTTGTCTGAAGATACCAGCTTGCTGACTTAAAATGCACCAGACTTTTATGTTATTGTTTTTCGTTCCCCTTACAAAACTCAATGATATTCTGCTAAGCTAAAATCAGAAAACTATGATTTTCCTATATAAAACAACAAACCAAACATTTTGAATAAATATTTGTAGATATAAAGGAGCTAAAGAAGAAACGTCCCAACTTAAATGACCGGATTCAGCATTAAAACACCCGATAAGTGATGATATGTACGTCATCTTACTCTAATGAGTATCATCTTCTTCTAATTGACAAACCACTACAATGAAATAGCCCCAAAAGACACAAAGTGTGTTCCTCCTTACAATAAATGAACGTGCTTAACAGACCCTTCTATCTTCGCATTAAACAAGTAATTTTCGATAAATATTTGTATAGTCTTTAATTTTTGTAGTTAATCCAGATTATCAAGTAGAATTATAAAAATAAAAAATGAAAAAATGGAGGGGGGTCGTACACGTCTCCTAATTTTTTATCATAGAAAAAAGTGTTTTTCTTCCACTCTATATAAAAGCTTTTACTGAGGTAATAATATTTTTACGTTTCTATGTTTCTTCATCATAAAACGTTTTCGCCGCATTCGCATAATTCGCTTGTGGCTTATTTATGGGTTTTTATATTTAAGTAGAGTTGACGGATTGAACTATCTCCGCAACATGACGTTAGTCTGGTACAAGTTTTATTTACAACAAGGCTTCTACTCTTTTTTTATACATAGATGAAGTTGTACATGCACTACCTGCTATCCTGACAACATAAACATCTTAAGTACTGACTAGACTGAACGTCGCTTATCTTCAGTGATATTATGGGAACAAATATGTCAATGAGAGTATAGCCTATGTTGCATAATTTTAAATGATGTACTGTGTAAATGTATATAGCTATAAACAATCTGAAACATATTAAAATTAGATCACTGATGTTAAGCAACGTTTACCCTGTCCAGTACTTGATAGGTGACTATTTAGAAATACTAGTGTTGTATGTGGGAGGCACTACTTATTTATGAAGCTCTTTGTAAAAACTAAGGCCGTCATAACTTGCGAAGTGACAACCACAGATAGACGTTATCCTCTCTATATATAGGTCTACGCTTTCCAATTACAACAGCTTAAGAATGACTGTGTACAGGTGTATGATGGTATATTACTACAGCATCAGAATACAGTATGAATGGAAAATACTATGTAGATAGCTTAGTACATATCCCAAGATATTCTTTCCGGGTGGCGTATATTTTTGCTAGTTAGTATAATAGAAATTTGGTAAGTATGTAACAGAAATGTATAAAACTTCGCAAAAGTATTAGAAAAATATTTACAAGTTATTTTCTTGATATTAATAATATTTCATTATCCACATACAGGAAGGTTCGACCAATTTCAAAATATACTAAATGATGTGTGTATACGGATCACCAATTGCAAGTGTATTATCTAAAGGAATAAATAACTTTTTATTTGAGTTAACAATGTGTTTACTATATCTTATGATATGACACAGATATGCTGATTACATTTATAGATTTATCATATGGATTCTTATGATCCTTAACTGCATTAAGATATACATCGTTATTATAAAATTTGAAAAAGAAGGTTCTGAATGAAGAAATAATGTATCCTTGGCTTTATCATGAAATTATATGTATGAAATAGTTGCATACATTCGTTAGAAAAGTATGCGATATTATTCTAATATTAAAAAGCTAGTACGTTACGTCGTTTCCTCATTCTTTTTGTGTCACATTGTCATTACTACGGAGAGTATGGGACTTGATTTTTAGAAAGGAAAGTAGAAGATCGGTAGAGATGATTTAATATAAAGTGAAGGAAGTTTGAGGGGTGAACCAAGAAAAACGATAAAGATATTAAATATGAAGGAAGAATGGACGAGGAGAGTAGAAAAAGAAAACGGAAGGGTTAGGGTAAGGGACATGTTTACTGAAAAACTCGAGTTCATATTATTAATAATCTAAAATATTTCTAGTTGTTGAATTTTTTTAAAACCTGTAACATAATCTAAGTAACAGTTTTATTAAAGTATATTTATACATTTTACATTTTTCTTCAATAATTTAGACCTTGCATTGATTAAGAGAAAAGAGATTAAGATTAATATAAAATTATGAATCTACCGTAAGTAACTTTTCGACTTTTCACGAACCAAAATTATTTTTTTACAAATAATATATCATTATTTGTAAAAAAATAATTTTGGTTCGTGAAAAGTCGAAAAGTTACTTATTATTTTATTAATTAAATAATTTGATACGTTAAGTAAATTAGAATAAATGTATTTCAATACTAAATTCAACTAGTTAATATTCTAAGACTGCTATAAAATAATTATTATTCAATTACTCTGGTTAAATATACCAAATGTTGGTTTTTAAACAACCAATGTAATGGAGTTTTTAAGTGTCATTATACTGGGATTTAGTAACACTATTTTTTATTCTACAGACATTTTCTTTTCAAAGGCAAATTCTTCCAGATGTCGAAAATTCACGGTGGGAAGCAAATCCCGTGCAAGTGAATCTAGTTAATTCTCAGTGTTGAATGTGTGTATGACTCAACAGCCTTAGATCTATTTATATAATGATGACCCAGACCGGTAGATCAGATAAAAAATGACGTTTGGTTCAAAGAGATAATGGAGAGTGATGTGCGGACCATTTCACTCTCTTAGATGTTCTAATCCTCTTTGTTATTAACCTAACCTCAGTAATTTTAAGAAAATATAAAATATAACACGTAATCTTATTAATGTCATCATTTCCTCTATATTTTACGAGCGGATTTTTTTGGTCATTCGATCGATCGGTTGATGACGACTTGTTTATGACTATCATGTTACAGTTCCTCTCAATGTATGTTAATATAAATAAAACTGACATCAAGATATGCTTACATTTTTGTGAAAATTATATTCATGTATTCATGTTTATTCGGGCGTATTATACGAATGGACGTCTTTTGACTTAACATAGACAACCCTCTAAAAGTATTTGACTATCCCTTTCACATGCAGCATTTTATATACGTAGATACATGATTGTAATTTGTGCGAGCTTTTGTAAAACAGTATTACATCACTGGTAGGCTGCAACACTTTATACGTATCAATCTGACACTTTATAATTTAATTTTGCTGAAACATCACGTTTATGACGTTAAAAGATTTAACATCATTTACGTCCCTGTAAGTTTAACATATCATCCTCATTACTAAACACGGAGATTGAATGAATGCATAATAACAATATGTAGGTTTTGTTATTTTTCACATCCAATGGAAAGCCTGTTAATAAATATACATATATATATATATATGTATATATATGTATATATATATGTGTATATATATGTATATATATATGTGTATATATATATGTATATATGTATATGTATATATATATATGTATATATATATGTATATATATATATATATGTGTATATATATGTATATGTATATATATATATGTATATATATGTGTATATATATGTGTATATATATGTATATATATATGTATATATATATGTATATATATGTATATATACATGTATATGTATATATATATATGTATATATATGTGTATATATATGTATATATATATGTATATATATGTATATATACATGTATATGTATATATATATGTATATATATACATGTATATATATACATGTATATATATGTATATATATGTATATGTGTATATGTATATATATGTATACATATATATACATGTATATATATATATACATGTATATATATATACATGTATATATATACATGTATATATATATATAAGAAGAGAAAACTACTCGACTACCTGTCGCCGAAGTTAAAGTACTTGGCAATAAATCTTGCTTTGTTCATTAGGGTGCGAGTAAAAGCGACTCTTCTAACTAGACAGTTTTAAAGAAAAGGTAAAACAGGAAAGAAAAAATCCTACAGTGATATCAAAGGTATGCTCTATGCTGACATCTCAAGTACTTACTTGATGGCGACACAAGTACCTGCGAACGAAAATAATGAGACAACAAGAAAGAAGTAAAGAAGTAGAAATAAATGTAGACACATTTAGAAAAGTGCGTTTGTAAGAGAGAAAGAATCAACGGAATTTTTATCTTATAGTCATTTACGGACAGTGGCAGTTTTGCTAAACTTAAACGATTCATAATATTGAGCAATTAATATAGAATCATGTGTTATTAAAGTAAGGTTATTGTTAAGAAAATAATAACACAAGTCGTGGCAACTTATATTTTAATGTGCGATAACAGTACATATCAAAGTGAATAAACTGACTCTTTTAATATTATTTTCGGTACTCATATCAATCCTGAACCAGTTTTCGTGAGGTTCGACTCGGAAGCGTTCGGCTGTCTTACGCAGACGCATGAGTGTTGAAGAGCCGAATGGTACTAGACAACAATTTTGATACGGTGCTGCGTCCTGCGATTGTAAGTTATATTTTAAAGAAATTTTCTAAAGGAAACAACAAAAAAAAACAAGCAAAACATAGCGAAGTTACTGTTATCAAAAAAGATTTTTTCTTTATACGTTGCTGCGTCCTATAAATGTTAGTTATAGTTGCAAGAAATTTTGCAAACAACAAAACAAGCAAAACAGAGCGAAATTACTGTTATCAAATAAATATTTTTAACCCTTACCTTAAACCCTAACCCTTACCCTTACACTAACCCTAAACCCTAACCCTAACCCTTACCCCAAACCATAACCCTAACCCTAAACCCGAACTCTAACCCCTAACCCTAAACCCTAATCCTAAACCCTAACCCTAACAGCAAAGAAAAAAGCAAAACATTATTATCACAGGACGCAGCAACGTATCAAAATTTTCGTCTGGCACAAATCGGCTCGTCAACTCTCGGGCGTTTGCGTAGAACAGCCGGACACTTCCGAGTCGAACTTCACGAAAACTAGTTCAGGATCGATATCAGCACCCTCTTTTCTATTATTCTATTACTTGACTTTTTGTTATTCTACTGGTCTAATTCTGATGTATTGTTTTTTAAATGTATTAAATTAATTAATGTATTAACTTGAATGTGTTTTGAGTTGTTGTATTATTTGATTTTCTATGCTGTCAATTTTTACATACGGGTACCAAGATGTCCGGCTTACCATGTACCTAGGAACGACAGAGACATCACAAAAATAGTATACTTTTTTTTCGAGAGATATTACTTTGATAAGATTTTCTACATCTATCATTCATTGCGTACACTTAGTTTGGAGCAACGGTGACAGGAAAATATTATTCTCTTTTAGTGTATTATGTCATGCAATTCGAGTACTTGTACGGGTCAAGCGAGGCAGAAAATAGGATCTGTCAGACGTTAATACCGACAGAGAGCGAACCATTCTCTACAGAATGATAAACATTTCACAAGATGAAGAAATGATCACTGTCACTTTGGTTTATCTTCTCGTTTATATTTTATTTATTTACAGTTTTGTCTCTTCTCTGTCCATTCGTTCTTGGTAACATATTACTTAATCGTTCCTTTTTTTTGTATTATTCATACTACAACCATTACTACTTCTACATATTCGGTCATACGTATGTCCGTAACGTGCGTCCGTTTCTGATACTCAAATCTCGGAGCTGTGGCAAGTGTGTGGTTACTCTTGAGTTACTATTATTCGAAGATCCACTTTGACTTTAATTGCTAGTTCCTCTAGAATTTCACATCTATAGGTTGAATGGAATTTGTTCCATTCAACCTATAGATGTAAACTTAATATAAGAAACCATTCAACCTATAGATGTGAACTTAATATAAGAAACTATTGATTAAAATGTTTGCATCGGGTTAACTCTAACCCTAACCCTACACAACGATCTCAACATTTACAGTTCTCAGTTCTCTCTTATATTTGTTCTGGTTGCTCATTTTGTCAAATGTATCAACTACTGAAGATATTCTCCAATCATCATAAGTATGACACAAAATGCCATCCTTCGGTAAGACGCAGATCTGAGAGATTGCGGGGGTGCAGATTAACCTCTAAGATATTAGTATTCCAAGGCCAACTCTGATTCGGAGTTATACAGGGTGGGCCAAAATAAGGGTCCTATCTTTAAATTTGAATGACTTGAATTTGAATAACTTCCACAAAATAAAAGTTAAACTCACCAAACTGTATGTGTGTGTAGACTAACCCTCCCGAGATTTTTTGAAATAAACAAAAAAATTTTTAGCCGAAAAACACTTCTTAAAACTTACAAAAACTAAAGTATTGTTTTTTACACTGTTTTGAGTTTTTTAAGCAAAAATAATGTTTTCTAAATGAGGGTACGTTCCTTAGGGCTAATACGGCTCATGCTTGCTTCGGAAGGCGTCCTTTACTTATTCTAAAAAAAAAAAAAAAAATCAATAAATAAAAAAGTTATGAATTTTTAAAAATAGGACCCTTATTTTTGCCCACCCTGTAGTACCTATTAGTTCGTCATCTATGAGAAGCGGTTTTTTACAAACTATGTTTTACTAAATATACGCATGCAAATTATTATCTATCAATTAATCTCCAAACAAATAGTATATAAGAATATGTAAGCTTTTGGCATACAATAAATCAACTATTCTGAATATTTCGTAAAGTACATCCGGTGGTTAAGCTCCATTCTGAGAGATTATCACCCTTAAGTAACCATTACTTTCAGATACATACAAACTTCGAGTCCTAGTATATGTCAGGTTAACATATATAGGTTAAATATAATTGTTGGATAATGGCCCTATGGGAATATGCGTATCTGTTGGAAATCGTTGGTTTGACTTGCGCGAATTAGCGCGGGTGGACCCGTGCAGTCGAGTGCAGAATAGGGCCTGTACTCACAGTCGGAGCTCACATACGTGACAGGGTAACTGCGTGTCGAGACCCACGATCAAGGGTCAATGTGCACCTGCGAGAGGCTCTGTGACGTCACGGGTCTTTGCGTGGGAAGCAGAGGGGTCCGTGACGTCACTCGTTCTTCGTGAGACGCAAGTTTAAGCAGTCTGGGTTTTGTAGGCGAACCTATCAGACGTGATTTAAGATGTAATCCGCAATTTGATTAAGGGAAATATTTCCCTGGGAAAATACAGGCGAAATATATATTTCCCACCCCCACGAATTGTTAAAGCCTAATTGATAAGTAATTACGAAAGCAGTAATTCTCTCTCTCTCTCCCGACGTTAGTGAATATCTCCAAGCCGATAGATAACTAACGCCTGTAATAGAAAGAATTGAAAGTTGAAAGGAGTGCTTGTCTTCGGAGTCGGTCATGAAGTTTTTGGTGTAGCGGCGATTTTCGGCAGAACGAAAGAAGAAATAATTCAACCACTAGACGGCACGCCCCTCCACGAGACTAGAAAAGAAGAGAGGGTACGAGAAACTTAAAGATATGCAAACTATATGACTTTTTGTGTTAAAAGATGACGAGTGTTTAAACGAAAACTGCCATAGCCCGTTCCGGGACGAATATACAAAACTAGAGATGCCGCGGCCCTAAGTAGGGGTATGCAACAAATACCTTTTTGGTTGCTGTAACCGGGACTTTCTTACAAGAAAAAAAATTGAACTTGGGTTCACAGAATGTATTCATCCTAAATGATAAATGAACGCACACACGTGGTCGGCGAAGACGGAGAGAGAGAACTTTAAAACAGTAAGTAAAAAGTCATTGTTTTGTTTTGATAGACTGTGTCTTAAGAATTTGAGTTCAAAAAAAATTTATTTTTTAATAAAAGAGGTGAAGGTGTCTTAAAAGTAATAACAGTGAATAGAAACAAAACTGAATGGAAAAGAAAAAAGTAAAGACGGCTAACAGACAAACACACGCACACACAAAATCAAATATTAAAAAAAGTAATAATAAGCTTGTTAGAACACATACAAAATAATAATAATAATAATAATAATAATAATAATAATAATAATAATAATAATGATAATACGTGACACACACACACATGAATTTAGAACTGAAATAGAATGTACTATTGCAAACACGCAGTTTTAACTTTTGTACAAACGAAAAAAAATAACTGAAAGAAGACGGAAGAAAAAAAGAGACGGTGACGAATTTACACACATACACGCAAGCAGAACACTTTTGTGTCCATGTTTTAAAAAAATGCATTCAGTGGGTGGGGAACTGGTTGTTTGGTTGTTTATGTTCGGGTGGGGGTGTTTTTCACTTAAATTGTATTGTTTTGTATCTTTTTGTTTGATTTAAATGTATCGTCGAGAGAGAGACTCATTGAATTCATTTTACTTGTTTTTTTGGTTTAGCCGAAAACATTGTTTTGTTTTTTTTGTTTTTTGGTCCTCCTCATATAAAAATATTAGTATATAAAAAAACAGTAACTAATTAAAATTAAGTAGAGCTCAGCCAATTAAACGGAGTTAGATTTGGGAGAATTGACCTTTTGGCGGTGCGGTAAGAATGTTGAGAGGGTCCGATGTTTTTGGGGGCTGTAAGGGGCGGTGGTTCTTCCAACTGCCGCTTGTGGTATAGACGGTTTGTGATTGAGTTATGTTAGCTACGTGTCACCCGTTGAGGTAGCCGGTGAGCTTGCGATTATACGGACAAAGAGTTGTTTCGGTTCCACTCGCGTGAAAAAGAAGCGATTTTGTAGCCATGACAGGATTGGCATGATTTTTTTCGGGGGGGGGGGCTCGGAGTTACCGCATCGGTATGGGTCATTGTTGTTTAGTGGGTCGGTGGGGCTCTCGAGGACACCGCGTCGGTGTGGCGTGTCTGGATGATTGTGAAAGTAAATTCGTGTGAGTGCATTTGGTTCGGCCCGAAACGGTTTAATATGGCGCCAGAGCGATGGGCATATCGGAATTAGTTAGGAAGAGTTGATAAGATCAATGTCGAAATGAGTTGGGCCCCTTAGATGTATGACATTGAAAGCCGATTCGCCGGCCCTGAAGTTATTGTGAGCCCCCTTGGAAATTGGGCGGATCATCTTGGGTAAGGAGTTAAGGGGTCGCTCTAGTCTGTGTTAAAAAAGCGGACGCGGTAGAATGGTATGATAAGACATATCTTACAAAGAAATTAGATGGCTGACTAGAAAGGGAATATCAGAATTTTAAAATGGTATTTTCTGTTTTGCCCTGTGTTCTGTTAGAATTTAATGGATGGGTGTGGTGAATTGTGTGAATAGGTACCGCGTGCAGATGCCCGTGGGGTCAAGTGGTCAAGCACCCTCACGACGCCGGAACCCCAGCGTGTCCTATTATCGAGTGTGACAGGGATGGCCATAGAGCCAATATCCATCGTATGGGGAATTTCCTTACATCCCAGGAAATGTCATAGGACCAAATTTGAAAAAGCCGGGTAAAGAGGGTGGAACTGAGATGTCCAGCCTTCCTAACCCCTGATTCTGACCAGACTCTGCGGAGGGGGAGGGGGAGGGTGTAAAATAAAAATCTTAGGATTGTTTTTTCTTGTATAGCGAGGAGAGGAATGTTGGATAATGGCCTTATGGGAATGGACGTATCTGTTGGAAATCGTTGGTCTGACTTGCGCGAATTAGCGCGAGTGGACCCATGCAGTCTAGTGCAGACTAGGGTCTGTTCTCACAGTCGGAGCTAACATACGTGACAGGGTCACCGCATGACGAGACTCCAGATCAAGGGTCAATGTGCACCTGCGAGAAGCTCTGTGACGTCACGGGTCTTTGCGCTGGAAGCAGAGGGGTCCGTGACGTCACTCGTTCTTCGTGAGAAGCGAGTTTTAGCAGTCTGGGTTTTGAAGGCGAACCTATAAGACGTGATTTAAGATGTAAATCACAATTTGATTAGAGAAAATATTCCCTAAGAAAATACAGGCGAAAGATCGCTTTTCCCCTCTCCACGAATGGTTAAGACTTAATTTATAAGTAATTACGGGAACAGTAATTTGCTCTCTCTCTCTCTCTCTCTCTCTCTCTCTCTCTCTCTCCTTGGACGTTAGTGAATATCCCCAAGCCAATAGATAACTAACTCCTGTAATGAAAAGAAGTGAAAGTTAAACGGATTGTTTGTTTTCGGAGTCTGTCATGAAGTTTTGTTGTAGCGGCGATTTTTGGCAGAAAGAAAGAAGAAAGTATCCAACCACTACATGGCACGCCCCTCTACGCGACGAGGAAAGAAGAGAGGCTACAAGAAACTTAAAGGTATGCAAACTATATGAGTTTTGGTATTAAAAAATGACAAGTGTTTAAACAAGAACTGCTATAGCCCGTCCCGGGACGAGTATACAAAACGATAAATCCCGTGGCCCTAAGTAGGGGTGTGCAGTATAATCATTTACCGACAATTATTTTACAAATTATATGCCCATAAAATCAATTAATCAAAACACCATGTATGTACACCCATATATCTAGTATTCTAATAAATATTTAAAGACATATACATTTAAAGCATGAAACCTTTTTTCCAAAATGACTGGAATTGACACTAAATAATTTTAAAAGGTTTGATATGACGTACAGTAAAACAACAAAATAGTTATCTATTTATCTCTCTCTCTCTCTCTGTATATATATATATATATATATATATATATATATATATATATATATATATATATATATATACTGTGTTAGAGTGAAATACATTTCAGAAAGAAATCCGAGTATGAGAGCTCAATATAATAAACAGAGCAAAAATAAAATAAAGTAAAGTAACAAGGAATACCATAATCACCGATGCAATAATTTATGTCGACCCTCTGGCCTTATTTAGTATCCAAGCGAGGCGATTACATTTTTGAAAATGAATAAAGTAAAACTCACACTCACTATTCAATACACATATATAGAGAGAGTGACAACATATTTAATATTTAAAATAAATAATAATAATAAAATAAATAGTTAATTTCCGTTTCTCTCTATATATGTATTGAATATGTTGTCCCTCTCTCTATATGTTGATTGAAAAGTGAGATTGAGTTTCACTTTTTTTCATTTTAAAAAATGTAATAGCCTCCATTGATGCTTTAATAAGGCCGGAGGGTCGAAATAAATTATTGCGCCGGTGATTATGTGGTTTCCTGTTACTTTATATATATATATATATATATATATATATATATATATATATATATATATATATATATATATATTAAAGATGGAAAGATGAAGATGAAAAATTTCATAAAATTACATACAATTACATAGAATTGATACACATTTTATTACATGGTTTAAGGATTAATGTAACTCCTTGCATCTGAACTTTCGATGTAATAAAATGTGTATCAATTTATGTAATTGTATGTAATTTAATGCAATGTTTTATATTCATATTTCCTTCTTTAAAATTGACTGCTCTACTCAACGTATTGAGCTTTACTTTATCGCCATAGATCGCTTACGATACTTCACTTATTGTTAATTCTATTATCATTAATATATATATATATATATATATATATATATTACATATTCGGCATCTTACTCTTGTAATATTAAATTATTATCTTTTATTATTTTATGTTATTTCATGTCGAACACATTTATCTTGGAAACGATTACGGGTATACGCTTAATTGAACGCAGTATTTATTTTAATTATTACTTAAGTGACAATTCCGATTAATACATTATCAACATCCAGATATATACAGTAAAGCTTTCTGTAAGTGTGTATGTATGTCGCTTTATCTCACTGGATGTAAAAGTCAAAGTAACCGCAGATTTAGAAGCAGCACTGCCGTGCCGATGTCCTGTTCTTTTTATGAAGTTCTATTTAAAACTCATTATGAAAAAATAAATGTACGCATATGTTGTGAAGTAGTCCAACAGTAAAAAGAAGAAGTCAAGTCGAGGTTGGGTTAAGATAACAAGTGTATTAACATAAAATGGTACAAAGGTAAGAAAACTGACTGGCCCTCGGCTAGACAGTTACAATACTGTCCTTTTCTCCATGGTGATTTTTTACTCGCACTATTTATAGTGAGAACCGGTGTAGTTTCTCTTTTGTTGGAACGGCCGGTGTAACAGTATAATAACATGATAAACAAATGTCCAGACATATTTAGCGTTCGGTTTTAGCCGACTGAAAAACCACGTCAAATCATCGTACGTATTTTATACATGTTTTATTTTGAAGGGGAAATATTTATCCCTTTTTATTACAAATGGATAAATAATATTTGATAAATGTTCGCTAATACATTTTTACTTTAACACTTTTTTCTTTAATTTTATATTTAGGTTTAGTCATGTTTTTTTAGTTATTTTAAACAATCGATCTGTTTCAGATCTATGCTGAGAGGAACACTAATTTAAGTAGGTTAAAAAGACAAAATATGTTAGTCAGATCGATAGCCTTGGGATAAAGCGTTAAGTTTCAGTTCCAATATTTTATGTCATCGTGAGTTCGAATTTAACTCTAGACAACTATATTGTTTAGCTATAGCGTACTAGGTATTCCCAACTCGGTAACAATTAACATCACAAACTTGAATAATTGTATTTTCATTAAAATGGATAGAAAATATTTAATAGATCTTCTAAACTTATAATTTTGATCATAAAATTCAGGAAACGTTGAGAAGCAAGACATAGACAGATATTTCATCTAGTTATTAATAAATGTAAGTAGTTATTATTTCTTACGCTAGTCGTTATGAGTAATCTCTCACTGGTAACAGCCTGCATTTTCCCTGGAATCTGAGTTATCTCAAGTCTTCCCGGATTTCATGTCTATTCCATCTGATTGCCTCGATATTCGGTATTGAAAGGCACTTGGTATCCCCACACTAGCCGTTTAGAAAGATGTATTACTGATAAAGCGTTGTATTTCTAGTGGCACTGAGCCTCCTAAAATTACAAGGACACTCCGTTCCCTTCCAGTATATGTATGTATCGTGTTATCCTTCCTCGTTATTCCCGCCTCTAAGACCCGAGCCATTTTTTGTGGTACCAATCTAAGCTAGTTTACGGCGTTTTTCTTGATGGATCGTAGTTTAGAGTATTTTTCTCATATTATATTAGTATTTACTGATTAGGAGTGCAGAATCTTCCATGTGATTCAACTTTATACGAATTTTCTTAAATGCATTCGGAATTTCTCCCAGTTATCCTACACTGATTTGTATTACTGCAGTTTTTTCTTCGTCTTCCATATTACTCTCCGCATTCTGGCCAGCTTCGTGTATTTGCTGAGTGTGTCTGTCTCTTTCATATAGACCCTATGGTTTGCTGGAGCAGAAGAATTTACTATCTACCAGTTTTTACTTTACATCTTGACAATTATCACCTTCAGTTACATTTTAGATGGGTTTGTGGGTTTGTATTCCAAGATCCCGGGGGTGCGCATTTATCTGTCCTATACTATCCCCGATGTAGTACAATGATGGGCATCGCCTTGTTCGGGTAGGAGTTTCCCATATTGAAAGCAGTGTCCCTTGGAGAGGGAAGTAGATCGAGACAATTTTATTATTCCATTAGCGGAAGACTGACGACACTCCACTTCAAATGTCAGCCCTTCTTAGGTGGTCACATTGTTTACAAAAAGAATCGACGGGTCAAACTTATCGATGTGGACAGGTTCATCGGGTAAGACAAACCTGGAATAAACTGTTGCTTAGTGCTCGTGGATACAATACAACCAGTCAGTGACTCTAGTCTTTCTATCGCTTTCTTTTTCAACGTGTATATTCTTGTTTCTGTCTTTCTCTTATGAGAGATAGAGAGAGAGAGAGAAAGGAGTGAGAGAGAGAGAAAAGAGTGAGAAAGAGAATTAAGCAGTAGTATATTTTATTGTCGCACACGAAGAACGCTCGTGCAAACTCGACTTTGAGAGTGTTTAATATGTTTTTCGAAATATAAAAATAAATGCTGCTTTTTTGTATAAAATTTGGTAGCTCCTATTTCCAAAGCGGTCAATTTCCAGCAATGATGTTCCCGATAAATCCAGATACTTAATGTTCTAGATAAAATTAATGACGCCGAAAACCCGTGAAACAAATCGACGGGGATAACCCCTTCATAAAAAGAATTGTAATTATAGTGTATCTCAAGAGCTGGTTGTGCCATGCAAGACGATACGAACTCTTCAAAAGACGTCACAAGGCACAGAGAGGGGAACAATAGAACCACACCGGTTTGTGCCTGTAACATTTGTCTGTATGTACAACATGCAGTCTTTTACATACTTTCCTGTGGAATATTTTCCCGGCTGAGTCATGTCTGTTTTTTATTACTGTATTTTCTGATGATGTAGTTTACCGTAACATTTCTTTGTCAACAATGTCTATATTAACTGTTTGTTATAGGTATTGCCCTTCTAGTTTAATATAGTTTGTTTTGATCGCGTTTTTTCGTTCAGCTGTCAGAGGTGATGTTTGTTTCTTTTATCAAGTGTTTTTTCTGAAGTTATTTCTATGTGTTTTCTTGTTTTTTTCCTTGTTTAGTCTAATAAATTGTTTCTCCTCCTATTCTGCTTTGCTCATCTATTTCTTTCCATTTTCAATACAGCTGGACTTCGAATGTTAATTTTCTGCTGTTTTTTATTCTTAATCATAATAAGAGTATTTTAACGATTTATTTTAATTTTTAAGTATCTTTTACGCTATAAACGTGTTAAAAGTATGAACAGTAAGACTCAATTCATTATTTATTTCTTCTTCGTGTTCTTCTTCTTCTTCTTCTTCTTCGTTTTCCTCTTCTTCTTCTTCTTAATATTATTATTAGTAGTTGTAGTATTAGCAGTAGTAGTAGTATATTCATACCAGAAGAAAGAGTTCTAGCAGTATTTACTGGTATACGAATGATTGCAACCTATCTAACATTCTAAAATACCCACTTTGGCCACTTTTATGTACTTCTGCTTATGTATATATGTTTTGCAGTGTTTTTAGAATAAGTAATTAATTTATTAAATACCAACAAACGAAAGAAAAGGAGAAAGAACAATGATGTTCTGTTTCCTTTGATGTTGTTTAAAAACGTTTAATGTTTCAACACTATTTACATAACTAAATTATTTTTCAATTGTGACAATAAATTTTCTCTCATGAAATGTTACAGGCAACACTTCTTTGAACGCCCATTTTAATTTATTGGTATGCAATTTGCGATGACACTGAGAGATTCGGCGACAAACCCTAGACATGTAGCAGCGTCAGCAGAAGACTGCAAGCAACCAGAGTACGCAGGTCATCTCGACAGATTTGTGTTCCAACCGATCCCCGATCGCCGTATAGACGAGTAGAGCAATAAGCTTCGCCAAGCAAGACTTCCTTAACAGATTCAGGCTATTAATGACACGCCTCACCGGGAACCATCGTGAACTGACTTGGCTTTACGAGCGCTTCTCTGCGTGGTACAGCCAGCAGGTACAGCCGATGAACATTCCTGATATTTGCATTTCTTTTTAAAAGAATATTTTCATATTTCATGTTATTATCACAACGTTTCGGCCAATGTAATCTTCTGCCTTCTTTAGGTGTGTCTTGTCGAACGCGGAAATCTGTACGGAATTTCGAAAAGATCCACAGGGTAGACTCCTCTCGTTCCGTCAGGCATGCCGGGTTATAGTCTCAAGTAGTTCTGAATTATATTCTTAACATCGCAAGTACTAAGGATTTTAGCCTCAACATTCAGAAGACTGTCACTTAGAACTGAATATAAATTAGCACTGTATTCGTTGCGTTACGGGTCTGTGCAAAATCCCGTACATATACTAAAGTTCGACAAGCCCCATCTGAAGGTTTTCGAACATTACGTCGGTTGAGAATCACACAAAAGATAACGACAATAGTCGGAATGATACAAGTAATACACATGTTTAATGTTGTCGTGGTTAAATGCGATTTTCTCTTTTCTTTTATAGTTTTGTTTATCTTTTGCTATTCTTCATTTTCCTCAAAATAAAATGAAACTGCATCCGGTAAGAAGCACTCATTCTGGAGCTTTGGGGAGTAAGGAGTCCCTCTTTTGTTTGCCTTATTCTTAGATCCACTCTGGTATCTGCCAGTATCTTATTTATTGGTTTGGTAAAATTAGTCATGGGTATTATATAAAACTATATCAGATTGTGATACCCTAATTTGTGAAATCGGATGAGTAGTAAGTCACCCTTTGTTACAATTACTCTCAAATCTATTCTGGTAACTGTCAGGATTGGTTTAAGGAAAACTAAAGTCAGAATTGTATCTTCAGAATTATGTGATCTATTCCCTGCTTATTTTACTGCAGCTCGTTTTACTCGTTGGTCTAGTGGTCTTTATCATTTCGCTGTTTTGATACCTCACTGTAATACTGCTTCCTATTCAAGTAGATCCTTTTCACGAACTGCAGGCTTGTGAAACTCTTCCTGATGACTGTTTGCCTCCTATATATAGCCTTGTTTTTTTCAAGAGTAAGGCAAATAAGCATCTGCTGTCTTTACGATAACCATATTATATCCGTATTAGCTCCTTACATCAAGTGTCTGGAGCGATTCCCATAAAAAAATAATTAGGAGATATATAACAACACATGAGAACCATAAATAACTACTAAACGTAAATTACATGGATACATATATGAAAATATTAAGACAATCTTAATACTTTTCTCAAAATGACTTAATTCGGTACTAAACATAGGTAAAAATTTAGATATACCGTAAAATAAATAACAGAAAAAAAGATTCCGTGTTCCTTTTCCTTTCATAATTTCTTTTCTTTCGCTTTTTATCTTTTATCTTTTTTTATTGCATTTCTAGTTCTCGTCCTACCTGCACCCATCGCCTTATCCGACTCCTTTCTTATATATATACATATATATATATATATATATATATATATATATATATATATATATATATCTTTCCTATTATTTTCATCTCCCCCACTCCTCGGTGTCTGTTCCTCGTGTTCTTCTACTCTCTCTTGCCTCTCCTCCTCATCGTCTTTTATTTTCCTCGTAACTTATTTCTCTCTCATCCCCATTTTAAAGCTTCTAATTAACTCGGAATCATTGTTTGATTAAAATGAAATCTTTCTATAATCATTTATGATAAAAACTCCTTTCGTTTTTTTATGGGAAAAACCCCGTTTAAAGAATTGGTATTAGCAGGCTTATACAACGAAACCGAAATCAAGAATTCCAGACATGTAACATCTTTGATGAATTGTTCTTCCTATTAGCAGTCTCCATTTCCCTTTCCGGAATTTTCTGGTAATTGGTCACTTTTAAATGTCATTATTTTGAAACGGTGATCGACGAACCTTACGAGAAAATTCAGCGCAAAAGTTTCTGGAACTTTATGAACAATAACTCACAAAATGTAAGTTTAGCTCATGCAGCTTAACACCTGTCGTAGAAATACATCGAGGAAATAATTTTTGACAGTTTTCACACGTATTTGCCGTGTTTTATTTGTCATTATTTATGAATATTGCTTTTTATCTGAACTTACCATTCACCCGGAATTATTTTTAGTTGGAGATCTTCCTATACTTTGAGTAGAAAGTATTATTATTTACAATTCTGTTTATTGGTCCCTTTGATCTAGTTTTTAGCTATCGCTATGTTTCGGCCGGTTGTGTCGAATCTGGTAGCCACCATAAAATCTTTAACAATTAAGTGGTGTCATGTAATACAACAATAACTATAAGAAAACTAATTCAAAAATTCTAAATAAAAAATATAAAATTTTACTAAGTTGAGAGGAATTTCCATTCTCTGTCTGATGACAGGACGTATACTACACTGATTATTGAAGGGAGGACGAGTACTGATGCGTGTAGCCAGATATGTGTGTATGTGTATGTGTGCGATTATCTGTCTGTACTAGGTGGAAATTAATTTTTTAAATGAAAATTTTCTAAATTAAAATACATTGACAACAACATTATGGCTATAATGTAAGTCAGCCAATTACAGATATGAGATTAACTGCTCCCATTGGAAATCCATATTGTGTCAATAAGCCAATAATACTAAATTGAACATATGTATCTCAAGAATTAAGACGGTGAGTTGACTTGTTTTGGAACCCGGTCGAAAGTCAAGAAATTTAATGATATGACAGTCATGTCGTGATTACATCTTTCTAAAGAATTATTTCCTGAAAATTAAAATTTTAGCATACGAGCTTTTAAAAATACTCATTAAATATAATTACTCTTTGTAATTTAAAGCCGTTTTTAAAATAAATGTAGAGCTGCTGTATTTTCAAAAAAGGTAATATAGAAACCATTAGTTTGAGCTAACTAGTCCCGGGAGATCACGTTGATTCCGTTCGTTTTTCAAGGAAAAACAGACAGTTGCACCCTCCTTATTTATTATGGAAACGCATTACGTATAAATGAGTGAGATACGCTTAGTTTTTCCTTTGCTTATGAGGTAGATCGTGGATTTGTTAAATTAGTATGCTGATATCATACTATATAATTAAAGTTAAGACGATTGTTTTTTGTGATTTGGTAGAGGGATATCGTAATATATATATATATATGTGTATATATATATAAGTATAAATGTTTATTTATACAAACATTATTGGTTACATATGTGTATACATGTTTTGTTTGCACTCTTCGCAAGAAGGCAACCTCGTCAGACCAAGGATTCAGAGGAATGGGCCCATTCCTCTGAATCCTTGGTCTGACAAGGTTGACTTTCTGCGAATGAGTGCAACCGAAACATGTATGCACATATGTAGCCAATAATGTTTGTATAAATAAAAATGTATACTTATAAACAGCTCTACTTGTTATTGAGCACTTTTTATAAACACTTGAGTTTCAACGGATTTACATCTACAGAAACTAATACAATACATGTACAACATATATATATATATATACATATATAGAACGTAGAATGACTGTTAAGAATTATGTTACTATAAGACGTTCACTATTATTTACGGGGGCATTGTTTGTTAATACGCACCCCTGGTATTATTAATGTTACGTTATTAGGTGCGCGCTTGTATAGTGATAACGACTTAGAATTCCCCCTTTGTGTAATCGTTCTGCTTCTTTGTTATTGTAAAAAGAAGCTAGTTAATAAATACAAAACTATTTTGAATTCTTTAGAAAGAGGTCCTTGTGTTTGGATAACATTTGTATATTCACTTCTACTTCACGTTTAGAATAAAGTTTTATAGATAGAGCTTTCCTAATATTCTTGGTAGGGAATCAGTACCAGCAGGTGATACCCAACTGATCGTGATCTGACACTCAGCCTGATAATATTTACATACGACTGTTGTGTAATGCTTTTCAGTGATTAATCTTAGTGGTTTTATTTAGAATCTGTACGCGTTTCCGGCGTAACATTTTATGTTATTATAATGGCTGATATTTGTATTTTGAAAAATTCATGACATTAATACGATAATATTCGAAATAGTCTACGAAAATTGTCTTCGTATACTAATTACAACATTATCGTATTAATGTAATCCAAGGAACAAACGCCGACTGATTACTGGTGGAATAGTGTTTTTAGTCTTTAATTAGCATTTAAATATGTAGGGCTCAATAGGGATTAGCGATCTGCATGGCTACCTTTATGCTTGCATAGTATTTCTCATTCTCACACATTTTACGCTTAAATATGATGTTCTTTTTTTATCGCTAGTGTCTTTATAATCCATGCGCGTGTTTCAGGCTATACCCCCGTGCGCGACTGTACATTATTCAACACTAGTTCGTAAGTGAATGCTATAGATCCTATATGATTTGTCTCGTCTTAGCAAATACCATTATTCAATGTGTGTAACATCCACATAACTTTACTTCAGAACTGGTTAGAATGTTGTTCTCCGTAAAGAGCGATGTAACTAACTTGAATAAATTCGCTGTATTTAACATCAAACATAATCAGCACATTCAGAAATCGCGTCTGGCATAATCAGCACATTCAGAAATCTCGTCTGGCATAATCAACAACTTCAGAAATCGCGTCTTGCATAATCAGCACATTCAGAAATCGCGTCTGGCATAATCAGCACATTCAGAAATCGCGTCTGGCATAATCAACACATTCAGAAATCGCGTCTGGCATAATCAGCACATTCAGAAATCGCGTCTAGCATAATCAGCACATTCAGAAATCGCGTCTGGCATAATCAGCACATTTAGAAATCGCGTCTGGCATAATCAGTACATTCAGAAATCGCGTCTGGCATAATCAGTACATTCAGAAATCGCGTCTGGCATAATCAACACATTCAGAAATTTAATAAATTATTCTATACTAATCTGATTATATTGCGAACTAAAAATGCTTAACTCATATTCCTCAATAATACATTTTATTCTGTGAACATTTGTTTTAAATATTGAATGCAATAATATAGCAAACAATAATTCTAAAATTGCGATTATTACATTATAGCATTAACAACTATAATAACACATTTCGCAGAGCCTTTCTAAGTCTAATACTTCTGTAGAAAATTCTTCTAATTTATTCTCCCGGAGAATAATTTAAGTTTTGCTTTATTTTATTCTCTAAAGTATTCCTAGCTCACCATAATAGTGTTTCATTTAAAGATCACATCACTCATACACACACTATCTAAGTATAACCAATCAAATAATTGTATGGCCTTTAGTCAATGTAGATGTAGCTTTATGACGTTTTTGTTGATAATAGATGTACCTAATTACTATGCAAACATGCATCGATTCTTTGTTCTTCCTTACACACATTACTTTATGAGAATCAGACTTTTTTCCATTACGAATGGCCGGAATACTCTATATGAATTACATATAATACTGAAAACTTGTCCTATCTAATAATAGTGTACACTTTGAAAATAAAATATAGATTTTAATAATTACCACTTAGACGTATCCGTAAATATGTTAAATAGATGATGTGAAAATAATTGAGATATTCATGAAATAGGTCCCACTTATGTAGGTGTTTAGTTATGAAATGTTAACTTAAAATATTGCAGACCAACGAAAATCATATGGAAAAACTAAAGAAACTGGAATTTAAATAAATAGACGAATTCTCAACTGTATTTTAAATATTCTTTTTCTCCAGCTTTTTATTCATTTTTGTAGTAACCTGAAGATGATTCGACGAAGAATCGACAGTGTGCTTGATACTCAACGTTCATTTTCTTTTTATTTTGACACAAAAAATAATATTATGAAAATTGAAAATACAAAAAAGGTATACTCAAGCAATATAATTCTATTATGTTTAACAATGTTTCCTTCAATGAGAGAATGCTGCGCAATACATACATATATATATATATATATATATATATATATATATATATATATATATATATATATATATGCATGTGTTGTTGAAAACGACAGAACTCTTCTGTTTAGTGATTCCTTTTTTATTTTTTCATTCGTCGAATGATATTTTTGACATTGAAATTGAATGAATTAATGAAGGATCCGTGTGTTTGACTAACGCTTTAGATTCTCTCCGGAATCTTCTTCAGGTCTTTAATGGCAAAAATAAATAAAAAGCGAGTGAAAGAATGGAATTCTTTTAAAAATCAAAAATGCTGCCTAAATACACACACAATATATATATATATATATATATATATATATATATATATATATATATATATATATATATATATATATATATATATTGGGTAAGATACACGATAATTCATGAAAATTTAATGCCGTGGTAGACAAAATTCGTGTTTATCGTGGCTAGTTCCTCTGTCTTCTTCCCTCTTATCGCCTTTTACACTCTCCGCTAACCGCCTCCCTATACTAGCTGAGTAGGTGTGAAAGTTAAAAACAAAAAGAAAATAAATACAAATATAAAAAGAAGAATAAGAAATAAAGAAGAATGTGTCACCCACTTGTCATATTTAAATGTCACTCAAAGTCTTCTCATATGGTCCAATCGGATCATCTTTCCCCCCCCCCCTCCATGTGTGTGCCTGCAAAATAAAATTATTTCATAATCTTCACTTTTCTGAAACCGGTCAAATCTTTTTTTTTTGTTTTTCTCCTGCACTTTAACCTGTTTTCCGTTTGTCATTTTTCACACACACACACACACATCCACACACATATATATATATATATATATATATATATATATATATATATATATATATATGTATATATATATATATATATACGAAACTAGTTAACATTTATTGTAATATATTTGTGATCAATTAATTGACAGAATTGCTGACGTGTACGTGAATTTAAATGATCGTTCTTATCGTATCAATTGTAATACTTTGTGTTAAAATCTGATCAAGAGACTAGATGTTTCAGAAATGACGGGTAAAAGTATTAGACGAATGAGAGATTTAAAATGAAATATAACCTAATGCCGCTATTTTAGCCTTATTTTATCTAACCTTTGTGGACAGATCTTCGCGATTTAAGAACCAGAATTCGTAGTTTTACACGGATGGCTTGAATGAGTTCTATTCTAAATTTGATGAAATGCTGACAACTAATTTTGAGGTTATAATTGTTATAATTGTTTATTATTATTGGTAGTTATAGTCGTTGTAGTAGTATGTTATTTTTGATCCAATATGACACATATTTCATCTTAAGGACTCTTAATGCTAAATTCAGTGTAATTCTATTTAATAAGAATGGATTCACTAAGTTTTCAGTACTGGTATTAATGGCAGAAGCAGTAGTAATAGCGAAAGCAGTAGTAGTAACATGCGTATCCTATATGACATAATCGACATCATAGGAGTTTTGCGTATAGATTTTAATATAATTAGTGTTTACTGATTACGCTATTTTTGTAGCAGTAAGGTAGGTAGAAGTAGTAGGGCATGTAAACGGTTGTTTCGAAAAACATTCGTGTCCACAATTTTTTATTCTATAATAAATCTAATAAAGACACAAAGGAAAAAAACAAAACATGCTCAATTATAAAATGGATCATATGGTGAGAAAACAAAAATGAGCGAACACATATTATATACATACCAATGTAAGCAGTTAAGCGGTTCGTAATTTCGTGTTTTATGTTAAAGATATATACATAAAGCAGAATAATATTTTAGGTTAGAATTGGATTAGATTTTGTGTGCTAATTTACACATAAGGTCCGCTAGACTACAAAACACAGTGTGCAGATAGCAACAATTTTTTAAAATCTACGTTTAATTTGACCGATATTGGAATTCTGAGTGATATGTGTAAACATCTTCGCACTGACAGGCGTAAAGGAGAGTTTTCTAGAAGTTCGTATATCGATAATTGATTATCATGATCGTGGAATAATATATCCGGTGACAACAAATGAACCCAATATTCCTATCGAAATAATTAACCTCATCATCCGAGAATATAACTGCCTTGAATATGACGTCCTTCGAAAGTAAGATAATGACATCTAATTCCAACCTTAAAACTACCTGAATGATCCCCCTGTCTAATAGATAGGAAGTAATTCGATACTTCAAAATTATGGAAATTAGACAGGGAACCTTTGGGTTAAGTTTAGCAGCCTCGTAACTATCGCTCTCTCACATTTCTATACTTTAGGTCTCATATTTCATGAGCGCTGTTTCTAACAACTGGGGAACATCGTTGTTTTATAAGTCAGCTCCTTTTTGGAGTGGGTTATATGTAAATATTTGCAATCCTCTCATAGTATCTATCATCATTCGGCTGTCACTCTATACATCTTATTAATCCAGATCCTTCTGAATATTTTAAGTCCTGCTAAGTTGTGTCTCAATAGTAAAAAGTAATAAGCAAGGATAAAAGAGCCTCAAAGACTACATATTTGATAAACCGATAGACTATTCTATGTACACATTGGCAAAACCCATATTCTATACCATAGTCACACAAAATATTGTTTACATATAGTTCATAATCATCGCTGTTTCATTTAAAAGAATATATAATGGTATTACGAGTCAATTTTGTTTTGGGTGGAAACTCTTAACACATGATTGGAGAAAAAATGCATATCGTATAATATCAATACAGCATGTCAATTGTTTAATAACTGGTGTCAGAATTCAAAATCATATTCTTATGTTCTCCCCGTGTAGAGCAGTTCTACTTGATCTCACTCTAGTAAACAGACTAGTGTAAAATTACCATTTTCTCTTTTGATCAATATTCTTGAGAGTAAGAAATTAAACCTTTACTTATGTATTTATTGTTGTTCCTTCCCTTCCTCCCTCACCTTCTCTTACTGTTGTTCTATTCTCACTACGACTTCTCCTGCTACCAGTGATATTCCCCATTCTTTTACCATTATTTTACTACTACTACTACTACGACGACGACTACTACTACATCTATTACTACTACTACTACTTCTATTACTCATCTACTAATAATTCTTCATTTTCTGCCATTCTCATATTACTTATATATTTTTTCTCCTGCAATTACTTCTTAGATTGCCACTACTTTTTCTATTGGCATGGATACTACTACTACTACTACTACTACTACTACTACAATAAATAATTCTCCCATTCTACTTCTAATGTTCCTTCTATTTCTATAGCTTTACTTCATTCTAACACCACTAATTATTATACCTTTTTACTAACCATTCTTTTTTGGTTGCTAATACAATAACTCGCTATTCTACTATTACTTCCTCTTTTATTTCTTTTCATTCTTAGTCTTTCTTCTTCTTTTTTCTTATTTCTTAATCCTTAGTTTTTCTTCATCTGGGATTCATATTAAATCCAAGCGAGAAAGATAAAGAAAAATAACTGCGTAGGTGCACGTTATCACAGGTTTAATGAATAGTTAATAGAAAAATAAGAAAATAAGAAATGAATATAACGAATTCACCGATTCCAGATATTAGTTTGATAGGACAATAATGTAAGGTTTTCTATATTCAAATTCTCAACTGCAGTTAAATATATAAGCTTAAGTTAAGATGACAGTTTTATACACCATTTTAAATAGCGAACATCTCTTCTGGACTGCAATCTATTATATTTAGATTATATATCTTATTATATATATATTATTATATGTAAATGATGGCTATTAAAAGATTATAGAAAGGAAACCAGTTCGATGAATGTTCTTGTATTCGTTTAAACAAGTATAGTCAATTAGCATATACATCAGCGTTGGTTTTAAGATGAAATAAGATTGTGGTCGCTCGTCTGCAGTTGACACTGATGAATTGGGGTGTTAGTCACGGAAAATCTACTAATATAACTGCTTGAGAACGAATAGTTTCTGGTAAGTTAAGAATAAGGCTTCTAAATTCCAGAACCATCTCATGTAACGGAGAGAATCGAAAAAGCTGGTTAATGAAGGAATTGTGCATTTTTCCGAATCGTATTGTCACGTGCGATAAAGTGTTGTCTATTAATAATAATCGTCGACAATTAATCTAGTGGTTGTCTCAAAATAATACCTATAAATATTCTCCAATACTCATAAAAATCAACAGAGATTGTTTAGTAGTATATCGGACATTTAATCCACAACACTTTTTTGTATCCCGACGTAAATGTTACTGCATCGTAGCTTTGGAAGCAAATTAACCACATGTACTTAAACGGTAACGTTTGCGTCCGACATTGGACAAGAGAAAAATAGTCCACGGTAATACTTTCATAGTGTAACATTTTACGATTATCTATCAGATTCTGTTTCACCCACCATAATCGTAAGACCTTTCGTCAACAGAATACTACTTGCAACCTCTCAACGTATCTGTATTGTTCCTGTTCGTCAAGATCTCTGATGTCAGTATATTCATATATTTTCCGTTTGGATCTTGTTCCCAGCTTTGAGGGAGCGCTTGGCACATATGTCCAGGCTAAACTTAATTCGAATAGCCTTGGTAGACACTGGTTTCTGTACATGACTTGCTCATTCAAGTGTTTGGCCTGTAAATGTTCTGTTGTGGCCAGTCAATAATGCCAAAACTGTATCTAATCACTAATAGTAGTTACTTTTCTTTTGTTTGTTTGATATTTGCTTTTGTTTGCTGGATGCAAGAAAATAGTATACTCTGATATCTTCTTTCGTCGAACCGATTTCTTTTGCAATATCTTCCCGGCTATCCGTTTCCCTAACCGTACCAACGAGCAAACATTTAAATGCAATTTGAATATACATCTTGCTGTACTATTCCACCAGGTTTACCCCTATAAATATTGCCACTATCACAGTAGTCGTTTAGGTATCAGTGACAATATGCCTTGTTTGGGTTAAATGAAAGAAGTAAGCTAAATTTTTAACACCTGATTAAAATAATATTTCAAACTTAAACGTTACCGCCAAAGCAACGGACTGGTCGTATTATAGATACGTATGGTCACATTTTTAATCCGCAATTTTAAATTAGCAATAAAAACTCTTTTTGAAACGTAATCAATATACGAATATGTATTTGTTACTTAAGAGTGGCCAATTAATACTAATGCTATTTCAAACTAAAGCGTTAAAGACAGACCGACAGCCGATACGTGGACGAATTTTAAATACTATGCGTCCATTCAATATGCTCGTTTATAGCAAAGAATATATTGGAAACGTAAACGCTAACAGACCAACGAACACCTATTTTCAACTAAAGCATAATGGTTTTTACTTACTTGATAGTCCACGAATAATAAAAAAAATGTTGACATTTTGGTTAGAAGTAAAGTGTAATATATGTTCTGGTACTGCAGTTCATATTTTCTGTCCTCGGTCAGTGAACGGAAAATCATTCTGGACTGAATTTTTATTTTTGTCCTAATCCAGAGTGCTTCTTTTTTAAGAAGCTAAATGTTATCAATAGTTAAACCAACATGATGTCTAACTATTTCGTCGTAAGTAAATAGATACTAACAAAAATGATATTTCAAAATTCGGATTGAAATACTAAGGAAAACATTTCAAACTTCCCAGGTATCATGAACTAATTAAAGTACATAACTGATTTGTCCAAGGCCGCTGCAAAGACAGTAAACTCTCTCTACCGCGATAGAAAACTTCTCACATCTTCCTGTATCCTATATTTCTACAAAGTAACCATTCGCCCGTCGGTAGAGTACTATTGCTCTACATATAGGGTGGTGCACCAATTATAAGCCTCTCAATCTTGCACGGGTTGAAAAAGAGCATTGCAAAACCTGATCAGTCCGGCAAACTATGCAAATTCTTTAGCAACTGCCGCATCCCCTCAGACTTGCATCTCTGTGTTTGGTTTATAAGTACTTCCACTGAATGTGGTTCGATAAAATTACTTCACGTGCTTTCCCTAAACGAATATATACACGACCCACCTGACTAGCATGAACATCCCATCATTTCACTACAGTGGTGTCTAGATGCGTGATGATAGCTTTTTTCCTCGGACCGTTTTCCTTTGGAATTCCATTTCCCTAACATACAAATGTTGAAATGTACTATGAACAAACATCTGATTCCTTCACTTCCTGTACAGATTTACCCTATAAATCGGGCACCTACCACAGCAACATGCTTTGTTAATGTTAATAATCTTTTTTTAAAAGCATTACGGTTATTTCGACGGATGTATGGTCGTTTGGTAATTTATAAACGCACGTAAAATGAGTTGCGTCCATCCAATCCGCAATTTTAGCGAAGAACACATTATTTCAATCAGAAGTGTTACGAACTAAGGGAGAAATATTTTCAGAAAGATATGTTGACGCATCTAAAAATACTTTTATTTTGCTCCATTGTTCAATTCACTTCTATTATTGTCGCATTTAGAGATGTTACTTTTGCTCTCTTCAACTCTCCTTCTCTCATTACTATTCTCTGCTTACTCCAAAAGTTTTTTTTAAAACATCGCAATACCACAATTTGCGCTAGAACCAAATTTAGTTTCAATCTTCAGTGTTTGCTTATTTTTAAATTCTGTTTGACAAGGGGAATTTCATTTAAAGCTTACAAAAGAAATGTACTCAGGCCAATTTGTGACACCTGAGACCACATGTCATGGAAATAACATACGACCCTCTCTCTGTCACTTTTGCTCTTTCTAAGATGTTCTCATTTTCTCTCCTCTCTATCAATGCTTTTATTTTTCTCAACTCTTTTTCTCTTTTTCTGACAGTTCATCTTTTACCGTCTGTAATTATTTTACACCCTCTTATTCTTTTCTCTGTCCTCTCTTTCTCTTTATCTTTCACCATGTCTATCTGTATCTCTTTCTGTTATTGGCTCTTGATTTTTTTTTTTTGGCCATGCTTAGTGTTTCTCTTTACTTATTTACGATTCTCTTTCCCCTTTTTCACTGCCGACTTTTATCACTTTATCCCTTATGTTTTTTCTTCCGTATTGTATATATAGCAATCACCATTTTTTCAAATGTTTTTACTTATTTATCTAGTTCAAGCAATCTTACTATTTTCCTTTCTCTGTGTCCCTTCTTATTTATTCGCTTTTTCTTTGTTTAAATATTAGTATTTCTGTTTGGTTTTCTCCATTTATCGATCTCGCCGCTGCCATTGCATCTTTTTATCTCTGTTGTTTCCGTCTTTTCGTCCTTATTTCTAATCATTTCTCTTTTACTACTGACCTTTTTCATCAATTTTACTCTGTCTTTGTTCTTTTTATAACTTTCGATAATTGTGTCTAAGAATGTCGCTATTTCTATGTCTACCGCCTATATAAAGTGTCAATTAAATAGCCCAAAAATAGCTCTCATCAATCTGAGACATAAAAAGACGATCTTTCATACCGATATCATTTTAATTCAATTATGTATACAGTTCCAATGCACGTTTTTTCCGTCTGTTTCAATTAAAAATCTTTCAAAGCTTTTTTTTTCAGGATAGCCGCCATGACAGTCATGTAATTTATATTTTCCACAAAGGAAATGTTTTGATTTTCCTGTATACAAGAATAAAACAGTTTCTTTTAATACTGTTTTCGTATTTTAATGTTGTTCTTTAAATTTATCGAGAATCTGATTATGGGTCTAACACAAAAACAACGAAATAGTGCAGTTCTGTCAGTGATTCTTACTGAAATTTACAATTCTGCCAATTTCTCTTTTTTCATCTGCCATTTTCTTTACAATACTTGTCTATAGTGATTGTTTTTATATTAGCTTATTTTCATAAATATTTTAAGGATCAAGAATAAGATTTTAATTTTATTTTAAGTTAAAGACGTTTACTTTTTTTTCTACTTCACCGATAACTTTTAAATTGATTCCATTCTCGTAATAACGATTTATGAAATTTTAATTTCAATTTTTAACCATTTATTTGTACATATAACTGTACATATTAGCAACCTGTGACTTTTTCGGATAATTAATTAGTTCTCTTGCTTAGTCCTGCACTTTCTTTTTACTTTCATTTTTTTTTAATATTTAATTTTTTAAGTCATAAATAAAATAGATTAAAAAGTCGTACTCTCAGGGTACAGACAGTTCTAAAACGAAGTTGAAAAAATCCTATTCGAAAGAATCATTTCCAAATTAAATCGATAACAGTTTCGGTTTATTCGTAAACAAGTCAGCTATTTATATATGTTTAATAGCTGAGAAAATAAATTGCTTCGTCATTCTTCAGAATTTAAAATGAATGTTGAAGCATATAAACTGTCAGAAAGCCATTTTGTTTGTAACATTATTCGGATATCGTCATGCATTAAATGATTGAATGTTTGCTAAGCTATTTAGATCGAATACTTTCATAAATAGCGAAGGAAATAACATCATTGTGCTAAAATTACTTACAGGTTCATAACAAGTCTGTTGAATTAAAATGTAATTACTACAAGCTTTCGAAATTATTTAAATTAAAATTCAAAATCGTGTTAATACAACAAAATGGAAAACCGAATCCTTAAAGCAAAACAAAAGAAAACTGAAAGTAAACCGATCCCCATGCAGCTCCTGGCATTACAGTAAGTTAATAATTAAGATAACAAAGAGATAAGGGTAATTTTGATTTTTAGATGAAGTAGCCTTGCACTTCACCGGAAATTAAAAAAAAATGAGTAATGGAGTTCATAGTTAAAATGTAGTAACTCTATCTCTCCTGTCTATTTGTCTGTCTGTCTGTTTCTCTCCCTTCCATTGTCTTGTCCAAGTAAAACAATTGAAAACATAGCCCTATACAAAGACACAACACAACTTATATCGATGAATCCATTGAATCAGTTATATTTCTTTTATATTATTGATTTTTACAATCATACTGTGGGATTGTGTTCGCGTCAGACATACAGAAAGAGCAAAAATAAGTTTATCTTACTTCATTTACACCTAAAGATTGAATTATAAAAAAACTCAAAGACAATAATAGAATAGTAATAGATGGTCAAGAATTTGAAGAGGACGAACACAAACCTTCCCATGCATTTTCGTTTGGTTAGCTGCTATTACCTTATAAATAGCGCGAATTGTTTAAAAAATAATTGAAAGAAACATCTGAAATGTTTAAAAGAAATACGTAATGGTTGTAAAAAAATAAAAATAAATTTCAAAACTGAATAAGGAGGGTAATTTTTCATTACATGACTACGAAAACAATTTTGTCTGGGGATATTTGTGCGGAAAAATAGGGGTGAGACAGGCTCAAATTTACCCCTACACTGAGAAGATTAGTGTCGTTTTGATCACAATTGTCGTATAAAAAAGTTCCATTTATTTTTTTTAAATCTCCATCTCTGTCATTCGTGTGTCATTTTTTTAACTTTTCACCACCGTCGAATATCTTTCCCCAAATGTCTTCTTTTCAATACTAGTATGTTCTTGGTTATTTTTTCTGACAACTACTAGTGTCTATGTATCTACTTATGTTAACACATGTCACAGAAAAATGATGAGGTGATATTTCAATAAAACAGTTATATTTGCCGCTTGCCAAAGTTGGAAAAATCGTTAAAGAAAGAGTGAAGACACAGAAGACATAGATAAAGAATAATATGTATTAATATTGTTAAATTAAATAACAATCCTGAAAATCTTGCCAGACTAATTGTCTCTGCGGCTTTCAGAAGTCCCCAACTAATAATAAAGGAGTAATTAACCTTCCTAGAATCGCCGGCGCCCTGAATCGTTCAGATTTAGCAAGTCGTCGAATTTAATTAAACAGAATGTTTTGTTTCTTGTTGACTGGATTACGACCAGATTCTAAGGATAAAAATGATTGGGGGGGGGGATTCAGCCCGCCAAATTAAGTGTAGGTTGATTGGTCAAGGGGTATCGTCTTGGTCAATCAAATAAAGTTGTTTCAGAATCAGAGGGGTGTTGTGATGGACAAGAAGAAAATTATTTAGGGGGAAAGGGAGATACCCTTATTTTTTATAATGTTACAAAACACTAACTCGTAACGTTGCAAATGAGTTGGCTCGTTAAGTCGCATTGTATATTTAGACTCTATACAGCATACAAATATAAAAATTACAACAAGGAGCTTCCCCAATAACTGTACACAAAATGGCAGACCTGGAGTGTTTGATCTGTCTGTAATAACACATGAAGTTGGCGTACCACAACATAGTTTTTCTGCGTAAATGACAAAAAGAAAAAAGTAAAAACTACATTGAATACCCAGCGATTGCTTTCGTTAAACCTGCCTTTAAATCGATATATACTTTTCAACTGTCTGTGTGCAGGCGTAGGACACGTAGTTGCGGCTATGGGGTTTCACGTACTGGGTCCACAGCTAATGCGGGGGCATATTACAAACAGTGGAACACATAATAACAAACTGACTCGGTTATGATCGTGACTATTAGGAGAAGTTGAATGCGTAAGCGAATGAACAAACTGCACAGCACTTTTCCCTTTCCGTAACTTTTCTCCCCTTTACTTCAGTGAAATGGGGATCCCAGAAAAGGGATACCGTAATCCAATAGAGAAGAATACAATTGTTGTATTGTAAACTATGCTAAATCCCGGGCCAAACATTGTGCGACACTTTCAAAAGACGTTTAATACGAAGTCAGTTGAGGAAGACATTCGGAAGTTGTCGCCTTCGGCGAGAGACGCTTCTTAGGAAAAGTGCGGACTTGTTTACTAACCGAACTTAGAAACGAGATAATACGGGTTAGTTTTCTGACATTAAATTAATACAAAGACTAGTTGATTATCGA
>OY744530.1:85995951-86033451 GCA_963556195.1 Sepiola atlantica
TTAATGTGCTCGAATCAAAGAAATCATTGTATATTCTGGAATAAATAATTTCCCAAAGCATTGATATACCATGAAAAAAGATCAATTAATGAATCATTTGCAATAGGCGACGTTTTGAGGACATATATTAACCTAGAAACTTATCTTTTCAAAAAAATAAATGTTTCACCTAGTTACAGATAATGTAGTTTTTTATTTTTTATTTTTAAATTTTATTCAAAGCTTTTCAGATATTATATTTTATTTACTTATTTCTAAGCCAAGTGGCACAAAAATGGGTTCGCCCATACTCGCTCGATAACAGCCATTGAATACTGTATTTCCATGTTTCAGATGTTTTCAGATTCCTTTTTACACCCGAAACTGATAACTATAGGGACCGGCCCAAACTGCTTTATTTATATTGGATCGCAATGGAGACTTAAAGAAAACTACGTACTCTAAGAAAAATACGTATCTGGTGTATATGCTACTGAAAAATGTACATTAAAAATGTATGTATTTTTACAGACGTTTTTATTTACAATGCTTATTAATAAAGCGTAAACGAATAATCACTAATTTCAATGGCTACTTGTAGCATTTAATTAAGACAATACTGTAGATAGGGAAATGTAGAATGTTTTCCTTATTTTATTAACGACGTCAGCAGCCTATGCTGGAAAAGTTAATGATGGAAAATGTGTTCATGTTAAAATAGTTCCAATCCGGAATAAGTTTTAAGCGAAACAACTGAAGTGAAATGCATTTTCATAAAAAAGCAATGTACATGCCAAAAAAAAAGAAAATTAGTTAGTCAGAATCAAATATTAATGTACTAAATGAATTGCTATCTATGACAAACTCTGCAAATCTGACACGATAACTTTACATGATTTATATATATTATATATATATATATTGTACTATCTTATAGCATGATTACTCTATTGAATATATATATGTATATTATATATATATATATATATATATATATATATATATATATACATATTTTGTACTATCTTATAGAATGATTACTCTATTGAATTGTCTACTCATTCGTTTTTATTATTCTAAATTATCAGTTAGCCGAACATAAAACCAAAGTAAAATTCCGCCTGGGAAGTTTTACAGCCCGCCCATAGCTCGGCCTTTAAGCTTTTAAAGATACGAATTGCTTTGAGCAAAGGCGTTTTATGGCTTGAATAAATCAGCATTAAATATATTGGCTTTTCAATCCTATGCTTGGAACACATAATTTCATGTATGAAGCAGACATTCTTTGTAACAGTGTCTGCCTCTCATAACGACGGGTGTTAGTTATAAACAAATAACTTTATGTTAGACTGTCTCTAGATGCGTCCATGATAATCCAGGTGATCTTCACACTTCCGTTTGAAATATAATTTTCCTCAATAAAGTTATAGATTCGAGTCGGTGAAAACGTCACGCTTCAATTTTCAAATAATATTTGCATCGGTCTATATGGTTCAAGTTTGAAATAACATTTTCATTTGGCTGATTCGCTTTAGTTTGAAATAGGGTTTTGTTAGTTTGTCAAGTTGTAAATAACATTGTAATTGGATGTTACGCTTAAGTTTAAAATAGAATTTTTGTTGGACAGATTAGAGCAAGGGCGGGCAACCTCCAACCCCCAGGCCCGCGAAGGCTTATTGTCCGGCCCGCTACCCTGTTATGCTTTATTATTGCAATCCGGCCCGCGGACCTCCCAGTAAAACTCATATCATTTTGTGACATAGACGTAAAAGTAGGTTTCAATTAAGATGTACAGTGAGATAAAAATGTATGAATATCAGCGAGCGATGATGCATGTATATTTCATTTTTCTTTAACTATTAAGAGATAAAAATAGAAAAAGAGTAATAGCGAGGGAAAGAGGAAACGTGAGACGAGGAAAGGGTATGAAAGAGAACCTATGTGAGGTGTGTCAAAACGTCATTGTTTTTTTTATGATTCCAAAATGGGTCTTCGTCGGCGCCTTTTATAATATCACATACAGAAGTCTCCTGAGAAAAAATATCAGATTTGTAGAGTGTTCAATTCAATGTTTGTACAATTTATACATGTAAACAAAATATAGTAATTCTGAGATTTCGTTTTTCACTCCGGCCCGCGATCTTCTTCTAAAAGTCTCATCTGGTCCTCACTCTTAAAAGGTTGCCTGCCCCTGGATTAGAATGATGAATTTTCTGATAGACACGACAAATATCAGAGGCTACGTCTCTAGGTTTGCCTGTCACATTTAAATTTGAAATAGAATTTTCATCGCTCTAGGCGCATATTAAATAGGCACTTCTTATTTTAGATGAGTCAAAACTTCCTTCATTATATAATAAAGAGCAATGTGTACTAATTTATAGATATATATATATATATTGATCGATAACATCGACATGCCAGTGTCGCAGATTTTGTACATGTCTGTGTAAATAAAATTATCATATATATATATATATATATATGTATATATATGATTATTTTTATTTACACAGACATATACAAAATCTGCGACACTGGCATGTCGATCTTATTGATCAACAGCTATTATAAACTGAGATCTCCTCAGGGAGAGGTAGAATCCGATCTTAACCTTAGATCATATTCGGAAAGAATGAAAAGAAATTTAAAATTTAAATTTGGAAAGTCACGTGGCTGGGACCGTGAGGAATCAAAATGAAAAAATAAAAATAATAATGTAAAAAAGAACAAAATATTAATATAAAATATACAATATAAAATATAATATATATATGAAATAAAATGAAATAAAATAAAGTGAGAAAAGAGAAAAATAATAAAAGGTAGATATATGAATACATAGATAGATAGATAGATAGATAGATAGATAGATAGATAGATAGATAGATATAAGTAGAGATAAAATAAAATACACTTGCTAAAGTAGCGTGAGTAGACAGATATAGATATATATATATATATATATATATATATATATATACAGTAGGCTGAGTAGACAGATATATATATATATATATATATATATATATATAGTGTGTGGATTTCAATTTTGTGTAGTGAATCTGAATAACAGAGCTCAATGTAATTCAAACAGAGCAAAACAGAATTATAAAAAGAAAAACTATACACACATTAAGGTTGTACACATAATAACTTATTTCGACCCCTTTAATTAGGTCTCCTCAGATGTATGGACAACCACGTCAAAAAAACGTGGTTGTCCATACATCTGAGGAGACCTAATTAAAGGGGTCGAAATAAGTTATTATGTGTACAACCTTAATGTGTGTATAGTTTTTCTTTTTATAATTCTATATATATATATATATATATATATATATATATATATATATATATATATATATGTCTACTCAGCCTACTTTAGCAAGTGAGGCAACTGCAAGACAATATATTTAAAGTATTGTGACACATCGAGAAAGCAAATACAATGTAAGACATATGATGCCTCATTTTCTATACCGATTTATACGTTTTATTTCCCTTTTGTCGTTGTTTGAGACGTTTTGTTTTTTTAGTCTTATTTCCGTTTTTAACTTCACCTATTCAGACGGTATTTTCTATTAATATAAATATTAGTGCGAACACTAGCGAAGGATAATATTTTACCGTTATTGTTGCCAGAAAAGAGTACACTCGTATCTTTAACAATATATGTCGATCTATCAGTTTGTCACGCGATAGTTAAAATAGCATTTTAGAAGCGACGTAAGCACCTCTACCAAAAGCTCCATTTACCGATTGGTCCAACTGTCACGCTTTAGTTTATAATATAATTTTTACCTGCAAACGCACATATTGAATATACAGGACGTGTTAGATGCGTCCAAGCATCTCTATACGATATTCCGTCCGTCTGTCGGTCAATCGTCTGTTTTAAATAGCATTTAGGTTATTTGTTACGCTTACGTTTGAAATAGAATTTTAGACTGTTATAAAATATTATTTCTGTTAATCGACTGTCTGTCCCAACTATGTTTGAAATAGACGTTTCTTAAATGTGCGTTTTGTTTCAATCTGCTTATATGTTTTTGTTTTTGTAAGAGTGGTGTATAGCCGCATCTTTGGTGGTGTTGTTACTGAATCTGTAAATTCCCATTTTTACTTAGCTTCTACCGATTTGTTACTATTCGAGATTAATATTTATTAAATTTACTGGAAAAATATGCTACTAAGTTTTGGCATTAAAGAGTAAGTAATTACGATGAATGTATTGTTTTATTTTCAAATAACATCCGACATCATGGTTTTTAAACAGAAAACCATTTGCTTTAATATTGTGCCGAATATTCTTTATATCTACTTATTTTCGGATTATAAATGAAAGATAACTTGGTTTAGAAATATTTATGTAATGTTTCCATGTTCTAATGATGTTTTAACTTTTTTAAATTTATAAAACACGTATCCAGTTAAAAATTCTTCAGAGTTACCTGAGATTCGAAGTTGGATATTTACATCGTAAAAGAACTACTACATTAGGAATGTATAGTCTTCCTATTCCTTTTCATCAACCAATCACATGTTTCTATTTTCGTACGAACAGACACATTTTTGAAAACCACCATATTTTAATAGTGTATAGAAAAAAGAATGTTCTCGTTTGGTCGATCGGTATGTCACACCCAGGTTTAAAATTGACGCTTCTCAGATGTCCGTCTTTGTTTCTATCTGTCGATATCTGGTTGAATTGTATTTTTTATAAGATTTTTTTTTTCCATGAAATAAACTCCTTTTTTATTGTTGTTAATATTATTAAGATGATTTAACATGAGAGAAAAACGTGTTTATATCTTTCATATTTCTCCACGTCTCTAATTTAATTAAATAAAACTTTTTTTTATTCTCGTAAAGAATTCTTCTGATAGTTAACATCATTCGAAACTGCCAGAGACGCGACCATCATCACAAGTCCTTCCTTTGTTGGCCAATGATGTGAATAAAAAGAATGTGTCGCGCCATAAAAGTCTTCTCACTTGGAAACCTCGAGAGTTTCATTGTCACTCGATGTCAATGGAGATTTCACATCCTTATTTTAAAAGAGTCTGATGATAGAACCAGTTTTTATGATTAGGTTTAATCTTACGCTGTTTTTTTTTTTAATTTCCAATGTTTTCACTTTTTGCTCAGATTTTATTAATTTCAAATTCTGTCAGCAAAAGCTCTATTGAAATAGTTTTTTTTTATCGGTTTGAGATCCATTTTGCATCCGAATTAAAACAGTCAGAAACATTATTTAACTTTCTTTAGAATTTTATTTTAGAATATTTATCAGAATATTTCAAAATTAATATTTAACAGTTAACTAGTCTTTTAAAGACACTTTCTCAAGGGCTGTTTGCCAACCGTGTAAAGCCTAATAGATGTCACATTATGCAATCGGCCATGTCGAGTTCAAATCCGATTAGTCATTTCCGTATTCGTTCGATTAGAGACGATACAAAACCGTAATTGCAGACTTATGTTTAATCAACCTTATACAACACATCGTTTACATCGGGAAGTTCGGTATTAAATAACACAAAAAAGCAGAGTTTCCGTTAAACAGACTCATCAAAACACTAAATTAAACTGTTTCAATTCACCCTCTCTATTTTTCTCTATCTCTCTCTCTCTCTCTCTCTCTCTCTCTATATATATATATATATATATATATATATATATATATGAGGAAAAAGAAACAATGTTTCAGACAAAATATGAAAATAAAAATGGAATAAAGGATAAGCAAATCAACAACTAGCAAAAATAAACTGAAAAACACATATTCAATAGTTATACCAAAATATTTCGATCGTTTATAATACGACCTTCTTCAGTAGGTAGCAGAACTTTAATTGAATTAAATTTCTGCTACCTTCTGAAGAAGTTCGTATTATAAATGATCGAAATTTTTTGGTAAGAACTGTTCAATATGTGTGTTTGAGTTTATTTTTGCTAGTTGTTGATTTGCTTATCCATTTTAATTCATATATATATATATATATATATATTAATTTTATACGTACATAAAAGTAATCCATGGACACGTGTTTCTGGCTAACAGCCTCCATCAGCATGGCTAACTAACAAAGAGATCGAACCCTCGACGTTGATGTATATAGTCCAGCGTTCTACCACTATGCCAAGACACTCTGTGTAGAAATATGTACGATTTTTATCACCCGAGTATTTAATGTACTTCTATGTACATATATATATATATATATATATATATATATATATATATATATATATATATATAAGAATGATTATGTTAATTTTTATTCACACATAATAACAAAATAAAATCAGGCATTATAATTGGTTTCTACGTTTGAGCACGTAAAATATGTAGCAAAGAACATCTAAAGAATATAAAAACATTGACGACACCATCAAAACACTACAGTACCCAATGTATTTTATTCAAAACTCCAAAAGAAAAGCTCTGCAAATTCACTCAAATCTCAAACAAGACAACTCATCAACCGGCCCTATAATAAATAGACATATAGCTCTACCTACTAATCTAATAACAACTCCATTTACACAAAACTTAATAAACTAGGCATAAACACAGCACAATTAACTCTAGCAAGTATTATAAATTTAATCAAAACATCTCAACTTAACACTACACCTAATGTCAAAGCTGGCATATACTCCATCCCTTGTCTAGATTGTAATAAGATCTACACAGGGGAGACGCAGCGTAGTCTGGACAAGCGGATTTGTGAGCATAAAAGAGCGATTAAAACCAACAACACGCTTAACGCCTTATATGCCCACACTATGGAGTATGAGCATTGTTTTGACTTTGATAAATCAACTTTAATCAAGATAATACATAATAAATCAACAAGTTGACTAATTGAATCTGCACTCATAGCCCTTTCCACAAATAAAATTAAACAGAATGGGATTCTACTTCATGCCCCCTAACCTATCAAAAGCAATTATTCATGAAAACTAGATATATTTATACACTGGTTGAATCCCTGAGTTTTGAATTATTCTTCCTTTAGACCCCCTTTTTACTCTTTATTCTTTTCTTTTCTGTCCCGTTCCAATTTTTTTTTACTCTATACACATTTACATATCTTCCCTCTCAACATGAACCCTACCACTATATATTTCTAATAATGTATAGACTTTCTCGCCTTTTGTCATTTTTTGCATTTTTTCGTTCGCTCTTGACAAAGCCCATTTGGGCGAAACGTTGAGCTTTTTAGGTCTTCCGCTTATTAAAATGTATATATATATATATATATATATATATATATATATATTTATATATATATATATATACATTTTAATGCGAGCTCTTACTAACCAGATTAATTCTCTCTATTAATATATCCTTTTTCTAAAGCTCAATTTATTAATAGTATTACTTATGTAGGTATATTCCCTATTTTCTCTACAGTGGAATATTCGAATATTCTGGGTTTAGTTAGTTTCATTACCTTTGATTGCTAATAAACAGAGAACGAAATCGAGTAAGGGGAGAGAGGTGTATAGCAACTGTTTTAAACATAAAACAGTGGCTAAACAACATACAGTTAGAGATAGTAAGAGTTACATACAGACAATTTGTTAAGAGATGGGTGACTTAATTACAGCTAATTAGATTACATTTTAGGTGAAATATATTGTTATTACTGCCGCAAACGAAGTATTTGTGAATGTCATCGTACAGCCACTGATAGTGAAAATAGCAGTTAAAAATAAAAGAAATTCAAAAAGTTCTCCGAAATTAAAAAAAGGTTCCTTTAAATAAATATTTAAAATCATTATAACGGTGGCTTGAATTACACAGCCATCTGCGTCAATACGTAGCGAACTTCTATAATTTCAATGCAATCTATCATTAATCATATTCTCAGCACTTAGAAATAAAAATTAATTCTCTCAAGGATTTGTTTAAAAAAAAATCAACCTAAGCAAATTCTATACTTGTTATTTTTTCTCTCGATATTCCCACTATAGGCATTCGTTCTCCTCTTGCTATTTTCCTCAATTCTGCTCTCACTTACATTCTTTCTACTACAGTCTGTTTACTCCCTGCTCATCTCTCTTTCCTCTTGTCTTTCTTCCGTCTTTGTCTTTGTCTTTCTCTTCTGTCATTTTCCCTCTCTTTCTACAATTATACAGCTACCTCCCACTCTATTATCCGCATTTCATTCTGTGCCTCTATTTTTAATTCTCTCATCCCTTCTCTTTTATCTTTTAGACTCTTAATTTTCTGTTTCGCCAAGTCTTATTTCTCGCACTTTCGCTCTCGCATTCTCTTTTTCTATCTTGTCTCTCTCGTTTTTCTTGTTTTTATTTTAATTTCTCTTTCTGTCTATTTATATATGTGTTTCTTATTCCGTTGTTTTTTTATTTATTTAAACAAAAACTTTTTTAGATTTCAAAATGGTGTCTCAAATAACGAAAGCAACCAGGAATATTTATCTCAAATATTCCATTGACTCAAGGCGCAGTTTCAAAAACGAAAAAATAATTGTAATCTTCTTTTCTACCTCTCTCTTCTTATATATATATATATATATATATATATATATATATATATATATATATATATCTTTTTAGTTCAATGCCTCCCTCCTCTATATATGTTGCAATAAATATTATCAGAAAATTACTAAATATGCAGATGTAGTTACACAGGATTAGTGAATAATTTTTTTATTTTATAAATTATGTTGTCTATTGTAATAAGGCTACGGTTCCATTGTACGTAGCTTGTCTAAAACAAACTCTTACACTCCGCCATAAATATAGTAAATTAGCCGAAAATTGAAGAGATCATCTCCCCAAATAGTTCAGAGACACACTAAAGATATTGTGTGAAAATATAGATTATACCAATAAAATTATTTTTTATCAGGTATTTTTTTTATATTCGTATCGAAATGATATTGTATTATTTACATATCGCGCAAAACCCATCAAAATTAGGGTGTATGCTATATCAATCATGAAGGAAGTCTGCCGAAAATATCTATTTATGCTAATGTTAACACTGTGATAAAAATAGAGGTTACAAAACTGATTTGATTATAGGGATGAAATTGTCTATCTTGGGTCCGACAGAAAACAGTATTCAATGGCGAAGCATTAATGGAGATTTTGTAAGTGTCTAGTCATCCCTTTAGCTATCCACTCTTCTAGATGTACTCTCTAATGTAGTCTCTGTCAAGGTCCCTGTCTACGAGTTTTAATTAAAACTTTGGTTTGCAGACTATTTTTTTACGGAATATACGTTTACAAAAAAAATACTATTTCCAATAAATCCGATACAAAATTTATGTAATGTTTTGGTATAAACTGACTATATGACGGTTGACATAACCCAACAATCAACCAACTATTAGTTTGTCTTAAATATATCAAATTTTGTAGGCTTTACTTAATTATTTTCTAGTGAACATATTATTCGAATTTTATTGAATTCAGTAAATATATCTGGGAGTTTCAGTGTGACGAGAATATTTCAGATTGCAAACCCGATTACGGTTGCCAACACATTAGATACAATCTGTTATCTGGTAACGTTTCACTGCAGCATAAAGTATGAATTTAAATTGTACATGATATGATAACTGTTGTAGACCCGTGCTAGGGGTCACAAAGATAACAACCACAAATTGTGACAGGTTAAAATATACACTGTATTTATTCATAGCAATACAGTAACGCCACTAAATGTGGTAGGAGATGACCGGATTCCTACCATGCGGTAAAACATGAATAGGAATGTCCTCTGTTTGAGTCTTTGCAACCATGGTATTTATTATAGATACTTGCTTCCATTAGTTCTTCAATAGGGGTGATTTGTACCCCACAACAATAACCAACATGTTACACTAACAAGTGGGGTAGGCGTTTTGAGGACAGTTACGTTTCAAAAATGCTGTTGGCGAGTTGACAATCTGGTATCTGTCGAAAAGTTGTTAATTAAGGGGATTGGGTTACTTACACAAATACTACTGATAAATACAAACATACCTTTTTTCATTGCATTTGGGGGCGAAATAGTTAATTATACCTATATAACACATATAATCAGTTACCGGGCATATATCGATTAGCTGTAGAGTCATCACTTGCATGGTGGAGAGGATGATTTATGTTATCCATTTAAAAATGAATGAAAGCGGCTCAGGTGACAGAAATTAAATCTACCCTCTCGAAAAGGGAGTGGTAATGCCTGGGTGGACGATATTCCTAACCTTAGCAGCTCTAGTGAATTCTAAGTGACGCTAGAGCGCTGTGTTTCCATATTCTTTAACAGAGACCTTAATTTCGTGTGGCAATATGTAAATAGCCTTGATTGATGCGAGCGCAGTGTGCGTAACAGAGTATTTACAATGCAATGCTTGGTTGTAGAATACATAGTTAGAATGTAATTTTGCCCAAAATAGTATAATCGAAACCGTCGACACTCTATCAAATATGTTAGCGCATGAGGTTACAGGTATTAAATGCATCCCTGTCCAAAAGGAGATGGTAATGACTGGGAATATGATCTCGTGTTTGTAACTGGACGTATCGGTCTGTAAGTAAAATAAAGTTTGTATTTTTTCAAATAAGAATTTTAATCAAGAAATAATTCAGTTAATCTAATAAAAAAGAAAATATTGATAGGGTACGCGTTCTGTAGGCGTAGCGGGGCCGTTAAAGATCAATTAAAATTCTAAGGAACCGTTAAAAGTCAGTTTAACCCCAAATATTCTGGTCGGTCTCATAGGAAAGCTCTCACGGGTTAGATCGGATCAAGCTGTAGGCAACTTCACCAATCGTAAAGTAGGTGGTAAGGCTTACGATGACAGCCTTGCTCTTGCAAGTGCACACACTCGTTTTTAATTAAAGAAAAGTTTTTTTAAATATTTTTGTCTAAGTAAAGATTTTATTTTGGAAAATAATTCGTGAATTTCGATGAAATGTAATTACCACGAAAGCCATGTGTTTTAGGATACCTTCTTTTACAGTCTCGGCGAACGCTTAGTTTTTTAAAAGTCAACGTAACAGCAGATACAATAAGCAAAAACGTAGGTTGTAACTATAGAAACCACTTTAACTTTAAGGAGAGTAGAAGGTGGACCTTGGGTTTACTTTCGGTAGTATCGTAATTCTCGCGTCCCTTATGTTGTCCTTTAACCTTTACATTCGGTAGCGATGTCTCTGAAAAAGAGGGGAAATTGTTGTTCTCGGAATTTGAAACCATTCATCTAACACTTAGCGTTTGCTAGTTTTTGACAAAGTAGTATTGTTTTCTTAGCTTCTTGCATCAAGTGAATTCATGCCGTGCCTGAAGCAGTTAAGTCACCGAACAGCAGAATGGAATAATCTGTAACTCACTGAGTATTTTTTTAACGAATGACACTAGGATATATATATATATATATATATATATATATATATATATATATATATATATATATGGGGTAAGGTACACTATAAGTCATGAAAATGAAATGCCGTGGTAGACAAAATGTTTGAAAAAAGACAAACGGAAAACAGGTAAAAATGCAGGAGAAAAACAAAAAACAAGAGATTTGACCGGTTTCGTTCGTATTATCGAACGTCTTCAGAAAAAGTGAATATTTGGAAACAATTTTATTTTATTTTGAAGGCACATAATGGGAGAAGGGTCTTCTCATATGGTACAATCGGATCATCTTTTCCATTCTCCCATTGTGTGCCTTCAAAATAAAATAAAACTGTTTCAAAATCTTCACTTTTTCTGAAGACGTTCGATAATAAGAACGAAACCGGTCAAATCTCTTGTTTTTTTTTCTCCTGCATTCTAACCTGTTTTCCGTTTGTCTTTTTTCAAATATACATATATATATATATATATATATATATATATGTATATATATATATATATATATATATGTATATATATATATATATCCTATTGAAGAACAGAATTGAGAAATATCACATTGATATATGCTAAATAATTCTAGAAAAAGCTAGTTCAATGTGTTATAAATGACGATAATAGCTCATGACGGCTAGAATACAATTAGATAATGAAATACTAAGATGAAACTATACTAACAGCAGTTCATATTGTAGAAAAATAGAATCGGTTTACAATAAACAGATACGAACAGTTTCCGCTCAATCTAAATTCTGTTAGACCTATATTCTGGAATACCGGGAATTATACAGTTAATAGTTTGCATGTAAGTGAAATACTTCGATTAACCTAAGTATCTCTAAGACATAGGAAATTAATAGATTATGATAAATAAAACAAAATAAAATAATTTAGGTTAACCGGTGTCTACCTTGAGTAAAAATGTTGTTATTATGTGCAATGAAAGCAAGATTGTTAGTGTAAGAATAATTTTGTTAAACGAAATCTGCTATTCCGTTATTCCGTTTGTTGAGTATCTCGAAAAAAAAGTAGTTAGAATCACAACGTCCTTCGAAAGAACAAATTGTACATGAAAGGAGCACCACGTATTTAAGTTGGAAATGTAGAATAGGTAACAGACAATAGCACGATCCGAAAATGAAATAACACTGGTGCTACAACGAAGACTTATTTCAGTGTAAGTGGGTGGGACTTGTAGTAGATATGATGCTGATAGTGTAAATGCCCCCGGCTTTCTTTATGATTTTTTCAGAGGAAGCTGTCGAGCCGGAGAAAATGTAAAAAATATAAAAGGCAAACAAGATGAATGAATGCCTATTGTCTGAAAACATGAAACAAGACTAATACCAGATCTACGTATGTAGGTTTTGGTTAAACAGATATAAGTGTTGATGAGATCACATTAAATATAACTCTTACTTAACTTTAAATATATAGATAATATAAATGAATGGATTGATAAAATAAGTAAAAAATACATTACTAAGATTTTTTAAATATAACATAATATGCAATAGCAATATTTAAAATAACGTTTTAAATATGAAAGAACTGTGTTTTTGTAATTAAAATCAGTATATAAATAAATCTTATTTAAGCATCTGTAAACCATGATGCAAATGAATTGAATTGGTGGTAAGGTAAAGTAGATAAATCAGGGCACTAATAAATAATAATAATAATAATAATAATAATAATAATAATAATAATAATAATAATAATAATAATAATAATAATAATAATAATAATAATACTATTAATAATAATAATAATAATAATAATAATAATAATAATAATAATGTGATATATTATTCCTTGATAATATAAGTTAAAAAGTAAATCAATGTGTAATACGATGAAAAAATGCGTAGTGAAGCTTTTCTAGCTTTAGACAAATTTACAGAGAATCTTTATTGTAATAAGATACAATTAATTCATGAAAATGTCTAAAACGCAGCAAAATACATACATGCAGTGTTCGTCGTCAATAATTCCCCGTGTTCAGATATGAAGAACCACATGATCAGATGATGGTGCTTACTATTGATGGCAGTCGTTTCGACACCTCTCATCACACCGAACAACAATGGCGAAGCCACAACGTTTTTTTGGTGAGTTATGCATATTTCATGCCGAGGCGGTTAAGAGTTTTGATTGTGATCTTGCTTTCCTAACAAACTGTTTGACCTCCTTAAATTTGATGTTTTTCAGTTAAAATTGAACACCTGGGCTTGCTGGTGTTGGTAAACATTGCATTGGTAGAATCGGAGAGAAGTCTATTGGGTTGTTTACTGCATCACTGTTTTTCTTACAGTCAGTTGTAATGTTTCAAGACAATAATATTGATTGGGTTTAATCTCTATTTAAATCTCTATGGAATTTTTCCCAAAAGGTTCATGAAACATTTAAAAATTATATTTTGCTATCAATTGGAAATCATTTCTAAAAACTTTAAGAATATGCATATCTGATTCGAAATCGATAATACTAATACAACTATTTTACGCAATCTTTGACACTTTTTCCTTTCTAGTTAGAAATTAATCAATGTCTTCTTGTAACTAATACGTCATATTCACAGATGTTTAAATTCGAGAAAACGTCTTTAGCAGAGGAAGATTCTTCGTTTCTGGAAAGCCGTTGACACGTCACATCATTAGTAATGGATTTTTTCTCTATTTTTCTGCTTCTTGTTTTGTTGATAGAAGCAATCACGCTCGATTTGTTGCAGTAATAACAACAGTGTCATTCTGATTCTGCTGTTCCTAATCTAAGTCGTAGAATAAGAACAACTTCGATTTCGGCTTTAATCGTATTCTTTGTTTAATTCTTTCTTTAACTACTGTTGCAAAGCCGTCCCGGAATGGGCTGGGGCAGTTCTCGCTTTGTATACCCGTCCCGGAATGGGCCGTGGTAGTTCTCGTTTAAACAACTGGTCATTTTTAACACCAAAAATGTATATGTTGCATACCTTTTAATTTCTCGTACCTTCTTTCTTTCCTCGTCGCGTGGAGGAGTGTCGTCTCGATGTCGTCTAGTTTCTCGTACCTTTTCTTCTTTCGTTGGGCGGAGGAGCGTCGTGTAGTGGTTGAGTTCTCTCTTCGTTTCTGTACTGCCGTTCGCTATCTGCAACAAACACTTTATGACCGATTCACGAGACAAACAATATTTTAAACTTTTAATTCTGTTTATTTCAGGCGTCAATCTACCGTCGATGGAGATGCTTCACTAACGTTGAGGGAGAGACTAAATTCCTACTTTATCGTAGTTACGGCCTAGCTTACGTCCTTAACCATTCGAGGAGCGGGGAAGTAGAAATCTCATGCCTGTATTCTCTTAGGTAATGTAATTCTCCTATACATGTTGAAGACTATATAGAGAAATCATCCGTTCGGCTCACTTCCAAAACCCAGACTGGCAAAACTCTATTTCCCACACAAAAGCCCGTGACGTCACAGAGCCCCCATGCGCAGGTACACCTTGACCCTTGATCTGAGGTCTTGTCAACGTGGTGGCTCCGTCAACGTCCGTGAGCTCCGACTGTGAGAACCAGTTTATTTTGCACTCGACTATACAGGTCGACCCGCACTAAATCGCGCAAGCCAAACCAAACGATTTCCCACATACGCCCACTTCAAGATGCGTCCGGCCCCCACAGGGCCATTATCCAACACTACCTCACAAAGAAAACTTAGAAGTGCCCCGACAACATGTCTGCTCGTGTCCTAGACTAAAAGCCAAGTTATAGATTAGATAAGCTGATTCGCCACGTTTCACTCGATACTTTGTCGCAGTAATAACAACAGTGTTATTCTGGTGATGCTGTTCTTAATCAAAGTCATAGAATACTTCGATTAGGGCTTTAATCGTATTCTTTGTTTTCTTTTTCTTTAAATACACCACAGAGAAACTTTGTCTATGACGAAACGCCAAGTAACAGCTTAGATAAGCTGGTTCGCCACGTTTCACTCGATACTTTCTTTCATGTCACTTCAGCCAAACACAGTAGCTTAATTTCTAGTGGGGATTTCCTATGCTTATGTAATCTAATTATTAGTATAATGTTTTCTTTTATACATACCCTAACGCACCTCATACTATATTACTACATTCATCCCTGTAAAATGCTACTTAAATATATAAAACTATGTTAATACCATTAAAATAACAATTGGTCTGATGTATTTTGTTATCAATTGATAAAAAGTGAATAGCAATGAAATCTTCAGCGGCAGATCAGCGTTAGCAAACAAAAGTAATCGCTTCCTTCAAACACAGTAGCATCAGTAAATGCACTTTCATCCTAATTTGATTTTAAAGAATTTGTAAACATAGCAGTGATATCAGAGAAGCACTAAGCCCTAACCGTAAGTTTGTTGTCATACAATGATACATGCACTGTCTCTTGTTTAATTGTATATGGTAGGATATAAAACGATTAATAAAGAACACGACGCCCATTCCAGCCTAATAATCACCTGAAATAACACAAAGACACACAGAGAAAAAAATCTAAGCTTTGTTTGTCGCCTCATTTCGACAAAAAATCGCATTCTTTATTTTTTGTTTTAAGACTTCTATTTCCGGATAAATACAATTCGTCAGCGGTGCTTCTTTTTCGGCAGAGACTCCTCTCAATTATCGTAAATCCTCACAATAAAATTAAATATTAAAAATTCAATCTGAGCGGTTTACGCTTACCTAACTATATATCTGATTAGTTCATTCGGCAAATATGGTTCGAGACGTAAACTAATTTGTACACAACAAAGCAAAGAAAACTCCACAAAGTTCAGAAACGTTTAAAGAAGAAACACTACAAGACGATATACACATAAACTGCTATATAATTGACATCGAAATCAAATGTTATTTGTCTGTCCAACGCATAAACTGCTATATAATTGACATCCAAATGAAATGTGTTTTTCTGTCCAACGCATGCACTGCTATAGAATTGACATTCTAATCAAAGGTTATTCTTCTGTCCAACGCATAAACTGCTATATAATTGACATCCAAATCAAATGTGTGTTTCTGTCCAACGCATAAACTACTATATAATTGACATTCGAATCAAATGTTATTTTTTGTCCAACGCATAAACTGCTATATAATTGACATTCAAATAAAATGATATTTTTCTGTCAAACGCATAAACTGCATTACAATTGACATTCAAATCAAATGTTATTTTTCTGTCCAACGCATTATCTGCTATATAATTGACATTAAAATCAAATGTTATTTTTCTGTCCAACACATAAACTGCTGTATGATTGACATCTAAATCAAATGTTATTTTTCTGTCCAACACATAAACTGTTATATAATTCACATCCAAATCAAATGTGTTTTCTGTCCAACGCATAAACTGCTATATAATTGACATTTAAATCAAATATTTTTTCTGTCTAACTCATAAACTTCTATATAATTGACATTCAAATCAAATGTGTTGTCCTGTCTAACGCATAAACTGCTATATAATTGACATTCAAATCAAATGTTTTTTCTGTCCAACGCATAAACTGCTATATAATTGACATCCAACCCAAATGTATTTTTTCTGTCCAACGCTTAAACTGCTATATAATTGACATTCAAATCAAATGTTATTGTTCTGTCCAACGCATAAACTGCTATATAATTGACATTCAAATCAAATGGTATTTTTCTGTCCAACACATGAAATGCTATATAATTGACATTCAAATCAAATGTGTTTTTCTGTCCAACACATAATATGCTATATAATTGACATTCAAATCGAATGTTTTTTTCTGTCCAACGCATAAACTGCTATATAATTGACATTCAAACCAAATGTTATTTTTCTGTCCAACGCATAAACTGCTATATAATTGACATCCAAACCAAATGTATTTTTTCTGTCCAACGCATAAACTGCTATATAATTGACATTCAAATCAAATGTTATTTTTCTGTCCAACGCATGAACTGCTATATAATTGACATCCGAATCAAATGTTATTTTTCTGTCCAACGCATAAACTGCTATATAATTAACATTCAAATCAAATGTTATCTTTCTGTCCAACACATGAAATGCTATATAATTGACATTCAAATCAAATGTGTTTTTCTGTCCAACACATAATATGCTATATAATTGACATTCAAATCGAATGTTTTTTTCTGTCCAACGCATAAACTGCTATATAATTGACATTCAAATCAAATGTTATTTTTCTGTCCAACACATGACTCGGGCTTTGGTTTTGCGTACAAGTGTTTTTTGTAAGTTGTTATACGTGTAAATAAATAGAAATAAAAAATAACAAAAATCAGAACAGAGAAATAACAGAATGATGAGAAAAAGGAACGTTAGAAGAAAAAATAGTTGCAAATATTAATAGCCAAACTAGTCACGCACGCGCTCACACACTCACCTACTAGAAAGAGTGACAGTATATTCTTCGAGTATTTATTTACTCCTCTCCAGGAGTTAGGCACAAGGCCAGTTTTATCTTACTCCCACAAGGTAAGATGTGACCCAAGGTCGGGTCGGGAAAGTGGGGATTGAAAAGCCAGCGCCCGAGAGGGTGATCACTCTGGCCATTAAAAATTGCCTGGGCAGCCCCGTCGGCATTCCCGGTAGGGGCGCCTCAGGCAGTAAGCAATAAACTTACTCCTTTCCAGAGAGTGGAGGCGAAGCCTGGGAGGGTGCACCTCCTAGAACGGCGTAAATCAAGCCCCGAAGGCCAAGACAATACCAGTCTATGGGGTGCAGTATCCATCGGAACAGATATTCTTCGAGTAGCGGTATACGTCAGCATATACTCACATATAAGAACCGATAATACCACGTTCAGTGGTATTCGCCTGCAAGGGTAATTTATGAGAAATGCAGATTCACATGCAGTCCTAAGTTAGTATGTATACCCTGGTCAAGGTAGATGCCATACAGCGCCTAGTATTTTCAAATAGTCTCCAACGTAACTTGCGTACTCACATATTAGAATGGATGATGCTGTATTAATAAAGCGCCACTGTGTTTTATTCAATATTCATAAAAATTGTATTAAAACCTAGGATAAAAGTTGTGTGATTTTATTTTGTGTCTTGTTTGTGATTAACACAGGAAACTATAACAACAATAGCGTTATGTTTTAGAACAAGTTGTAATAAAAATAAAACACCGGCAACGATGTATAAAACTTAATAAAATTCGAAGACACCAAGGTAACGCGACAGTTGTATATATATATATATATATATATATATATATATATATATATATATACATAGTATAAATATATGTACGTAGTTGAAATTATATATATATATATACATAGTACAAATATATATATATAATATTTATAAATAAATATTAATTATTTATTACCTACAGACATCGATGTTTCATGATACTGACAGAATACAAAACCTAATTAATTTCTATGATCAACTAAAGAATTACAAAACATACTTAATTTCTATAATTAACTGATGAAATACAAAATCTACTCAATTTCTATTATTTATTGACAAATAAACAACTTCCTTATCTACTATAATTTACTTAAGAAATACAAAACCTACTTAATTTCTATAATTTACGGACAAAATACTACACTTACTTAATTTCTATAATTAACTGATGAAATACAAAACTTACTTTATTTTTATAATTTACTAAATAAATACAATACATACTTTATTTCTATAATTTACTGACAAAATAAACACTTACATATAAGATCTATAATTTACTGACAAAATATTAAATCTACGTAATTTCTATCATTGACTGAAGAAATACGAAACCTACTTAATTTCTATCATTTACTTAATAAAAAGGCGTGCTTTATGTCTATGATTTACTGAGAAAGTACGACACATGCTAAATCTCTATTATTTACTCATAAATACAAAATCTACTTAATTAGTATAATTTACTGACAAAATATAAAACATACTTAATTCTTATGATTTACTGAATAAGAGCAGCACATACGTAATTTATATCATTGACTGACGAAATACAAAACGGTCTTTATTTCTATCATGTTCTGAAGAAATACATAACCTACATTATTTCTATCATTTACTGAAGAAATACAAAAAGTACTTAATTTCTATCATTTTCTAGCGAAATACGAAATTTTATTAATTTCTATCATTTACTGAAAAAAGACAAAACATACTTAATTTCTATCATTTACTTACAATATATTACAATTAATAAATGTATATAATTTACTGACAGAATACCAAAACCTACTTAATTTCTATAACTTACTCATTAAAAACAACACATAATAATTTGTATCATTTACTGACGAAAAAGAAAACGTACTTAATTTCCATCAGTTCCTGAAGAAATACAACACCTACTTAATTTCCATATCATTTACTAAAAAAACACTAACTTAATTTCTATGATTTACTGATGAAATACAACACATACTTACTTTCTATCATTTACTGACGAAATACAAAACTTACTAAATTTATATTATTTACTGAAGCCATACGAAACCTATTTAATTTCTATTATTTGTTTGATAAATACTAAACATATTAAAAATGTATAGTTTCCTGAAGAAATACAAAACGTACTTCATTTCTATGAGTTATTAAATAAAAATAAAACATACTTTATTTCTATAATTTATTGCGAAAATACAAAACCTTCTTAATTTGTTTCATTTATTGACAAAATACAAGACCTACATAATTTACATAATTTACTAAATAAGAACAACACATACTGAATTTCTATCATTTACTGAAGAAATACAAAACGTACTTAATTTCTGAAAACATATAAAACCTACTTATTTTTTATATTTTAATGACAAAATACAAGATTAGCTTAATTTCTATAATTTACTTAATAAAAACAACACATACTTAATTTCATGAATTTTCCGACGAAATAAAAAAACGTACTTAATTTCTATCATTTACTAAAAAAATACAGATCGTACTTTATTTCTATCTATTACAGAAAAAATAGAAAATGTATTTTATTTCTATCATTTACTGACGGAATACGAAACTTTTTAATTTATGCTATTTACTTAAGAAATACAAAACATAGACAATTTCTATCATTTACTGACGAAATACAAAATATACTTAATTCGGTTTATTTACTGACGAAATACAAAACGTACTTAATTTGTTTTATTAATACTTATGTTTTTAAAAGCTGAAACTTGATGTGTGAGTCTATCTCTGAAAATCCGATTTATTTTAACCGGAAAGAAATTGCTGTGTATGTGTCTCAAATACATCTGAAAATATAAACAGATTTAAGTATCCTCCAACCGCTAGTTCAATTTATCCTTAAATATTTGAAATCATCTGATAGTCATAATGTATACTTTTGGGGGGCAGAGTCTCTCTATTAGAAATCGGAGTAAAGCATGAGAAGCATGACTACCAGCAATTACGGCTGTTGACGTTATATCGTCAAACATGTCTACATATATTCTAAAATCGATATTGAGCACTCTCATTTATTATTGGTACAATTGCATCATTTTGTATTCGCTGAAATAGTGCCTCACATGAAAAAGACAATTTGTACAAATATCATTTATTTTATTATTTTTTTAATTTTTCTTATCTTTCTGTTTTTGCCAGAGATGGGGCATCCTACCGGATGCTTAACATTCACCCGCTATTTCAGACACTCTAGCCTAGAGATCTTTTTTAAGATTCTAACCGTCCCTTAAAGTGCAATTGTTTGCATTTCTCTTACACTCGGTTGACCGAGTATACTCGCTAGATAGCTTTTGAAATTCTTTTTCGTTAGTCCTGTTGTTCCTATAATTACTGGTATGATGGAGATTTTCCTAAGATTCCAGTTTCTTTTCATGTCATACATAAAACCTTATTATAATGGAGCCTTCACTGCGTTGAAAGGGGTTAACTCTAGTCAACAAGTAGATGATATATATATATATATATATATATATATATATATATATATATATATATATATATATATATATATTTATATTTTTTTTTATTTTTGTAAAATTAATATTATTTTTGTAAAAGTAATATTATTATTGCTCTGAATTTTCATTGAGCACTCTCATAAACCCGGTTTCAACTTCCTTCGGATTTATACCCCCTGGATATTTGTAACAAGTCAATTATATATATATATATATATATATATATATATATATATATATATATATATATATATATATATATATATATATACGCTTTTTCTTTCAATAAAGTTATGAAATAACATTCTAAATAAAGGAAAAAAAAGGTTTCAAGTTCAATTAACTAATTCAGACTAGATATGCTGTGAACCAGAAAATAAAAGTAGAATTTGTCATTTCTTCTCACTGTGGCAAACAAGTTGGCAGGCACTTTTCACTTTCATGTTATCTCGCTCAATAACTACGAAAATAGTTATAAGGAAGCAATACGGATATGTCTGTTCAATTCCTTAAAACTGAAAGACCCTCAGCATTTGAACAAAAGAGGTCGACACCGACTACATAGCTTCCTTTACTGGGTAAAACCAAAGTCAGCAAAATGAAATACAATACAGGCAATGATCTTAAAATGCTAAATTTCTGAAATGTTTACTTTTTCACCTGTGTTAAAGTTTCAGCCTTTCGTTCTGGGTGGTCTCCTCTATGCATGCATTATATTATAATATTATGAAGCAATATTATTAAATCCACCTTTTGAGACTGTCTGAGAATTGTACGCTTAAAAAGGATATAAGACTAAAAAGAAGACATTGAGAAACATCTGATTTGTCGCTGACATGAATACAACAAACTTTACTCCTGCACTTAGTAGAAAATTGGCTAGCAGAAGGGAATTATAGTTACGTGTTGTCCCCGGGGCTTCAACAGAAACAAAACACGCAAGAACTCTAGACAAATGTCCAAGGCAGAATGATGAATACACAAAAAAGAAATGGAAACTGCAAAAGAATAAGAGAATAAAGAAAACAGCAGCCTTGCACCGAATGGAAGAATTCGATTGACTATTTGGAAATGTATCGATTTTTTTTACAAATCCCCATTTATTTATCTTATTTCTTCTGATTACTTTTTTGGTCATTTGTTTTGACTTTCGTACAATCGACCAGTGGCTTTTTTCTCAGAAGACACTCAGAATATTGTCTGAACATGTATTGATAAAATAAGATAAGGAAAAACAACCTCTATGTTATATTATACAAATATATACTCTCTTCTCTCTCTGCATATATATATATATATACATATATATATATATATATATATGTATATATGTATATATGTATATATATATATATGTATATATATATATATATATATATATATATATATATATATATATATACGGTGTATACTACTAATAATAATAATACACAATAAGAACTTCCAAAGTTATTGGTCAGAATATAAATAAAGTTAGCATGAATATTCCTTGAAATGCTAGATGTGAAAGTTATCAACTAAAACAAACAACTACTACTACTACTACTACTACTAATACTACTACAAGTAGTGACAATATCATTATTATTATTATCATTAATAATAATAATAATAATAATAATAATAATAATAATAATAATAATAATAATAATAATAATAATAATAATAATAATAAGTGAATGTTGCTTACTTGCCCCCAAAGCATCACAAACAGATAGGGCATGGTGAACAAGGCAGTCTATTTAGAAAAATGGCAAACTCCTGCACTTTGAACACGCAGACTAATCAGATACATTATTGCAAAATGAAAATCACAAAATTGTCTGAGGCAAGGATCGACAAACAGACACAATCTACCCAAGCGTATGTGATCAGATTATAGAATGAAAACTAAGAAGGTCGAAAAAGAAACAAATACATGGATTTTGCCAGAGAACTGAAAAAAAGTATAGAACATGAAGAATATCATTATTATACCAATAATTTCAGGAGCATCAGGAACTATCTTGAAAAACTGAGAAAAAGACTCGAAGAAAAGGATGAATTGATACCATTCAACGCATGGCACTGACAAACACAGCTGAAATACTAAAAGAACTGTCTCATCTCCTGCAATTATTGTTATTAGAATAATTTATTTCATGTTCCACATTCTTTTCAGCTGTTGTGTAATGTCGATGTATTTACTACTGCCACCTTTACCGTAACTTTGTGCAGCGCTGGGACGGTGAAATCTACGATTTGAAAAAGGTTCTTTATTCTTATTGATTATTATCACGTCACGCATTTCTTAAATGAGTATTGCTGCTTATACTTCTAGTTGTGTTCCCTGGAGTCTGCGTGAAAATAAGTCTGCCCAGATTTCCAACAGTCTCTTCCCTTTCGACAAACGTTACACATCATTATTTGCGTTTAGTATTGTTTCTTGCTAGCAACGTCTGTTAGACTTCTCCGGTGTTTGAATGACAATGAAACTAACCAAAGTTCCAGTGCTTTCCGGATTGTTCTAGTAGAGTTCTGGTTGGTTCTATCCATCCTCGGTCTGTCTATCTTCCTTAACTGTTAACGACATTATTTCGTAGTACCAGCCGAGGCTGCTGGCATCGCATGTGTCTTGATGTATGTTGAAGGTTTATAGAATTTCTGGCATTATTAATATTATCCTTTACTTATTGATTAACAGTTCTCATATGAGTAACTACTAGTATCGTTCACGGGCAAAAAAGGTGTTTCATTGCACTCTTCTTAAACGTCCAGCACGTTTCGTTGCAAATCTCTTCATCGTTATTTGTTTGTTGTTGTTTGTACTGCTGCAGTTTACGAACTGTGCTGAAATAATAACGCTATTATTAAGAAACCGATTCTTAACATGAGCAGGGATGCATTGTTAACTATTATGTACGTTCACATATCAATTTTCATGAACTAAAGATACCATGAAAATTGAATTTTACTTGAAAATACTATCTAAAATATAACACGGTCCGTAAAATGCAGAAGCACCCAATTTATATTACAATCGCAGAGATTTCTAGAATTTGAGCTTATTTCACTCATTTCAAGATATTCTGATGACCAAAGGTTACAAATTAATTATCAAATCTATATCCTGAACATTGTTTGTGTATACCATATATGCACACTTATTATGATGGAATTGCTGCGTACTATTCACGTCCTGACATCCGTTCATAGATTAAAGTGTTATTGTGTGTTTAAATATGATACGCTAAGCTATAGTAAGATGTTATTTATCTACCTCCCACAGCGATAAGATGTGACACAAGGTCGGGAAGTTGGATTTGAAAAGCAAGCACCCGAGAATTTGAGCACTCTGGCCTCTAAAAACTGCCTGGGCAGCCCCGTCGGCATTCCCTGGTAGGGGCGCCACAGGCGATTAGCAATAAACTAACCCCTTCTCAAAGGGTGAGAAGGCAAAGCCTGGGAGGGTGGACCTCCTTGAACTGCACAGGGCAGCCCATAGACAGGCGTAAATCAAGCCCCGAAGACCAAGACAATACCGGTCTATGGGGTGCAGTATCCATCGGAACAGATACTACACTTTGATCCCGGCCAAAAGGCCGACGAAAAGCTATGGTAAGATATTCCAGTTGTCTACCTCATAAGCGCGTATTGTCTGTCTGCTGGTCTGTGTGTTGGTTACATAATCCCAAACCTATTCGACATTCTTAAGACATAAGATAACAGTACTACTACTACTACTGCTACTATTACGACTACGACTATTAATAATATTAATAATAATAATAATAATACTGATTTGACTACCAATAAAAAAAATAATTATCATTGATATATCTCAAAATATTCATTAGACTTCCGCAAAAATTGGCATAAAGAACATTTGGAAGTCTAGTGCTTCATAGAAGGTCAACAATGCGACAGCTTAAATTGATTAAGTGTTTTGAACAGAATATAATACCACAATATATTTACACTCAGATAATAATCATATGTGTAGTATGTACCTACGAATAAAACTATAGTGACGGAAGTATTAGTATCTGATAAGTCAGTTTCAGATTCTATCGTATCAACTGTTATCGTATTACAATGCCGTTACAGAATGTGTGAATACCATCGTCTCCCAATGTATACGTGAAAATATGACTTTCAGGAAACCAATAGAATACAATTAATCGTAGTCAATAGGTACTGTGAAAACACATCAAATTCAAGGTGTATAAAACAATTCTTATGAGATTCACTACATTATTCGCGCAGTTAAATATTCGTACATTTTTCTAGTAAATGCTAAACACATACGGATTGTGACATGGCTGAAAACATGTTTGCCAAAGACTCACCAGTTTGCCAATGATCTTCAGGTAGGGACCCAGATATTTGCTGACAATGAGCACCTCCAGAATGCGGATGTACCAAAGTACAACATCCACTATGTAGATGATGCGTGATGCTTGCAACGCGCTTGCATTGAACCTCAAGCCAACACCTAGCGTGAAGAAAAGGATTGCACAGGTGTCCCAAATGTTCAGATGTTTTCCACGTACACCCGTAACTTCATCAGGACTTGGGCTGGCTCAGCAGCGATCTTCTGCAAAAGAGACAAGAAAATGTTATATCATAATAAAATATAAGAAATAATAATAGAATATAAGAAATAATAATAAAATATATAAAATTAAAAAATAAAATATAAATAATAGTAAAATATAACAATATATAATAAATAATAGTAAAATATAACAAAATATAATAAATAGCAATAAAATATAAGAAATAAAAATTAAAACATAAATTATAGTAAAATATAACAGAATATAATAAATAATAATAAAATATAAGAAATAAAAATTAAAACATAAATTATAGTAAAATAGAACAAAATATAATAAATAATAATAAAATATAAGAAATAAAAATTAAAATATAAATAATAGTAAAATACAACAATATATAATAAATAATAAAATATAAGAAATAAAAGAATAAAATATAATGAATAGTAAAATATAACAAAATATAATAAATAATAGTAAAATAAAACAAAATATAATAAATAACAATAAAATAATGGAGAAATAAAATTAAAATATAAATAATAGTAAAATATAACAAAATATAATAAACACTTGGAATTGTAATTAACTATTCTTTCAGTATAGAAATACTAATTTATACTGTGCTCAGCGACCATTTTTCTGTGTTCAGGGTCCCAATCCGTACCGATAATGCATGCGCAACCATGTATACACTGAACACTGAACATATATTCCTTTTTAGTTCTATAATTTAAACATCGTCCATGATGTTTATGGATGTACTGGACTAACACAGATTTCACCATATCATTGTAATCAAACGTATTTTAAAATTAATTTCTTATGTGAATGTACTTAATAAAAGTGATGTTTCATCTTTGTATAGGTTTGGTTTGTAATTTAATCCCGGACAGAAATACAGAAAGAAAGAGAGAGAGAGAGAGAGAGAGAGAGTGGGAGAGATCCTATTTTACATTATGGATATTGCCAATTGAATTTCACAGAAATGCATGAAGTTGTTAAGATAAATGTCCTTGACAATACTCTATTCATAATTGATGTGATATGTCTTTCGTAAAATAAGTGTGATCGTAAACCATCTTTCTGCATTCTGTGTCTTTTATTTTGTAAAAGTCATACAATTCTCACTATAAAATCGCTGAATAAATGAATTTCTGTGTCCATAACGAAATTAAGTCTATATACGTGTCTCAATAGTATTAGTGCATGAAAAAGTAGACTGTTCGATCCTAGTCGACGGCAAATCAAAGACCCCTATTATATTGACTACGACACCAAGCTATAGGCAACGACGCATATCCTTCCCATGATTACTCTACTTGCCCTTGATTCTTACCTAATAATGCTGATTGTTGAGCAGTTTTTTCTATGACCTAGCCGAGGAGTCAACCCCGATCACCCAGCCCATTAGCGGGCATTAATAATTAAACTAAATTAACAATATTAATGCATACAGTTACAGAATTGATACGATTGGATTCAAACAAAGCATAGGTGATTCCATGAATCGCAACGATATCCGTAAAATCACGGAACCAACCCCACATGTGATTAGTAAGTAACTGATTAATATTAAACGTAACTATTTATAATTAAGTATTTTTATTATACTTTATTAATTATTTTCAGAATTTATACACTATGCAACCCTGAAGCATTTCTAAAGAACGAATTCATAATCCCAAGACACCTAAAGCCTTTAATCAACTAAATGCGGATCGACACAAACTTATTTTAAAGTAATCTATAATAAACTGATATTATTAAACAACTAACAAATATAAGCTCCCACCTGTCGCATTTGTTTTAGCGGGTAAAGATGGTATCATTACGAACGAATATACACTACACAACTCCAAAGGCAGAGGTAATGATAAACGAACATATACTACACTTACCCCTAAAAAAAGAGGTGATATCTGGGAGAATGGATTCATGACAACAGAGCTGATACTATACTACTCGCTATTCCCAAAAGCTGGAGTTAATGCCTGGGATAATGATATTCTTGCCAACAGAACAGATACTACACTATGGCTGAGAGGGGGGTGTCATGACAAATGGGCATTTACTACACTGCTCACCAAAAGGGAGGTAATGCCTAGTATGACTATATCATTTACAAACATTGAACTCCTGAACTCTGCCTAGTTGTCATTTTAGTCAGGAATTGCAAAATGTCTTGCTAAAAACAGAAATGCTCATTATTAAAAGGTGGTTAGAGTTTTAATGGAGAATTTTCGCCAACTTGGTGCGCGCATGTTATCGAAAATGCACTTACTCCGGTCTCATCTGAAATATTTCACAGAGAATTGTCGAGACTCTAGTAAAGACCAGGGTGAGCGCATTCATCAAAATATATGTGCTGTGGAGGAACGCTATCAAGGACGATACGATTGTAACTCAATGCTGGTGCTTAAAGAGAGATGCGCAGTCTGCTCAGCACAAATAAGAAGCCCCTGAAGAAACCATTAATTTATTAGTAGTTTACTGAGTTTATTATACTCTTCCTGCTATCTATTCAAAATATTTTGTCACCCTTCTGTGAATAAATCAGTCTAATGTTTTCAATATTTCATTTTATTCACCTACAAATAGATCGGAGTTTATAATATTTTTAATGTGCGAATAGTTAATTATTTAGATCTGATCGACTAAAATGAGCATGTATTTTTTGGATTCTGGGCAAAATAATTGACCTAAAATTATGTAATATATACATGTAATATATAATACTTTGAAACAATCACTGACCAGTGTAATCGTTGATGGTTATTTCGAATAAATGAATTAGATGTCTATGCGCCATTTGAATCTAAAGATCTATAAAGAGAGTATACTATCAAATTGTATACTATAGTGTATATGAAAGCAACGCACAAAACAATATGAATAATCCGGGACAATCGTCGAACAATCAATTGTTGTTCCTGCCGACCTGCTGTTCCTTCACAAGTCCTTTCGTTTTATCAATTCACTTGGACGCTATGCAAATTTCATGCACGGCACACGCTATTTTTGTGGTGTATGTCGGGTAGATTGGCTCAGTCCATTACACTATATTAAATGCTATATATTAACATCATCAAAAGATAAGCTTGGTAAAAATGAATATATAATGATTAAGTTTCTGATTTAATTTATTTTGAATGTAAATTGGTTTTCATTCAAACTCCACTCTTCTGTCATCATTATTTGAGGATTCACTTGACATTACATAATGAGTCAAATTAGGCAATACATTTATATACATCTACGAATACTAGTGGTATACTAGTCCCAGTGTGTCAATTATATAATTAATTCAGCCAACAGAATAATTTTGCAACACTTTATGTCTCCTTACGAACATTAAACTTAAAGTATACGTGCTACTAAACCGACTGTTATGTGTCAGTATTACAGTTCTTGTCAAAATTTATTAAATAATCTCGATTCCAAAAAATTGTCTAAAATGTTGAGTAAAGCTGTAGTATCTCAACAAATTTAAAGCATCTTGATTAATCGGTGTCTAATAACTATTTATCAAATTGTATGCAAATTAGCAATAGTTGAATTTGCAAATAGCAGATTGTGCCCGTATTGTGATTTCTAACAATTCTTTAAAATACCCAAAAGAAACTGGAAATTTGGAAACATTTATAAATAAATGTATATTATATATGTTTAAATTAAATAAAAATCGAGGGTATTTGGATTTCTGTGAAAAACTTACACCACTTATTTTTCTTCATAAATAAAATACTAAAAAACATATAGCCAATATTATCCAAATAAACTACGTTCTAAAATGTATAAAAATCAATTATTTATCTTTAAGTTTCCAAACAAAGCGATATATATATATATATATATATATATATATACATGTAAAGTTAATATTCATAATTTATCTTTATATATACATACATATATATATATATATATATATATATATAGAGAGAGAGAGAGAGGGGGGGGGGGAGAGAGTGCGACATATAAACATATACTTATAACTCACTTCATGTATCAAGATAACTAATATTATACATAAAGTATTGTGACCTTAACGAGGCAAATATTAAATAATGCAAAACACAGATGTATATTTACAAAAGTGTGTATTTACAGTAATACATCATTATAGAAAGGATGCGTTGAGACTTCCACGAGATTTAGTCGTAAGCTCTTCTATATATAGTGTCTAGAATAATCCATATAGTCAAGCAATAGGGTAAATCGTATGGACTAAATACGTGTACCTCATAGCGTGTATTACAATTAAATTCCTAATCTTACGATTTTTTGTTATCTTTGTTATTCAGAACTTGTTTTAGGGAGTGGTGTAACATGTGTCGAACACGTGCCCTAGAGTATTATTTTCGACAGCATCTGAATATCGTTATCTCATCTGGTTCATGTGTCGTTTGTGGATAAACTTGGGCCCCTTTACTATGTCAATCATGTTTCCAATCCGATTATCCACTCTCCTTGTTTCCCAGTAGAATGTATTGTTTTAAAAAGAAAACCTTTTATTCACACTTTGTAAGGTCATTTCGTGACATATTTGTCACGTCCTCGTTTTGTATATGTTGGTAATAGTTAATCACACACTGTCTTAATCATTATTGTAAACATTACTTCTGCTTGCGTCATAGACGATGGAACATCGTAATTTAAGTTGATCATATATACCTGTAAAAATTATTTAATAGCCTTTTCGATAAGTGTACCCCTAGTATTCTTCAACGCTTTTTCAAACGTATCCACGAAGCGTTCTGCCTGACAATTGTTTCTCGCATAGTACGACACAGACCACTACAAAAGTTTAAGAGAATATTTTGAATTTACGAGACGTAACTTGTGAGCTGTAATCTGTAACAGTACAGCAACGCCCCCAAATCTGGCGAACCCATTAATGTAAATAATGTAAAGTACCGTGGATGGTTTCGTATGTTTTAATATTTTTGACCAAAATCGGAAATTTATAGAAGGTGTCTTCGCTGCCAAAGCACAACCTTTGCATAGTTCACCGCATTTCTTGTTCTCTCTTCATGCTTGTTCTATACACATGACTACCCATGAGATGTTCTCATTATCGAAATTCTCAGGTGACGGACATGACATTCTGTTAGTTTTAGTTTCTGTAATGCTTCTAAAATAACCACTCGAGCACAGTACATAACTCTTTCATCACAGATTGAATACACTGTCGATGTTTTTATTTTTTATTTTTTTATGTTTTTTATCTCCGTCTTGCACCTTTTCATTTATTTCTTTGAGTCTTACCGGAAGCTCTCTAATAGAGGTACGTTTTACCTTACCTTAGTTTTGATGGAGACAACCACTGTGTCTTCAACAAAGTCAGCATCTTTTGGCGAAGGTCTAAAAAATCAGTCAGCATGACTAATTAGTGTCGATAAAAAGTACTAAATTTCATAATTGTAATTGAGAAGAGTTCTGCCCCATCTCTTTACTTTGTCTTCAGTATGCGTAGGTAATCCCTTTTTTTATCCTTAATCTTTAGCAATAGCTAATGGTCTGTTTCCAACACAAAATGTATTTCGTAAACTAATCGATGCAATTTTGTGACTGCAAACATAATAATACCCAATTTTTCCTTCTTCATTTATTAGTAACTTTTTTATTTCTGGATGTAACAATGTACGAGACGCATGCGCAATAAGTTTACACTATCCGTCTTCAATTGTGTGTAATATACAAGATCTAATGCGGTAAGAGCTCGCATCAGTACCTACAATGATTTCGAGATCTGGTGTTTAGTTCATCAAAAATAATTCTGATGTGATATTCTTTTTTTTTATACAACTCCTGGCATTTTCTTTTTCAAGCACAATATTTTTCTTTTTTAATAGCTTATTAAGTTGCGTTCACAAATTATGCATGTTTGGAATAAACACATTATTTCAATTTTCTAAACCAAGAAAACTTTGCAGTGACAATACGTTTTCCGACGCCACATATTTCTTATCGCTCTGTGTCTCGTCTTCTACGATCTTTGTATATAGTTTGACCGAGATATTTTAGGTTTTCTATAGAAAAATCACATTATCCTTTCTTTAATTTTAATCCATAGTCCTGAATTCTCTCAAATACTTCGTGAACATTTGATCTGTATTGTTCATTGTTTTTACTGATCACAAAAAGGCTATCTAGTGAGACTGTCGCAAATTCCAGTCTACTAAGCAACGTTTCCATTATTTGTTAAAAATGGTTAGTACAATAGTAATAGTTGGAATTTGTATGACCCCTACGGGTATTCATGCAAAAAAGCATTGAGCACTGCTCGCAAATAAAGTACACACGTTTTTAGTTTCTAATTTTCATTATTTTCCTATGCTGAAAAACTTTATAAAAAATCATCAGCAGTTTATTTTATGTTTCTTCTTTTGAATGGTAAAAGAGTTATGATGATAATATAGACCTATATTGAAGTTAAATCGTGTTACATATGGGGGGGGGGTAAATCCTATGATTAGCTTTGGAGGTCCTTAATGATCATATGCGTTAATTTTTTATACGAAACTGATTCCCTACTCTAAAGTTTAAAATAATTGTTTTTTTGGTGGTGTTTTTTAATGTTACCACAAAGTTCTTCAGTGGATTTACGTGTAATCGCCTAAAAAAGTAGAATCTCACATTTTTATTTGGGATGAATTTAGCATATGGTGTAAGGGTGAGAAATTACTCTCTTATATATAGTTTAGCAAATGTTAAAAAGCACCAAAAAGTGCTTTTAATGATCTGTCAATATTATTGGCTTGGTAAAACCCGGTAACTTCTATGGCGAGCTGGCTTGACTCGAATGTCATTCGGAGTTCGTTGACTCAGAATAGTAAATCAATTTTATTTTTTATTAAAATTCTACTTGATTATTTTGTAGATAAGCATCACTAAAATAAACATTTGAAAAAAAAATTCCTTCGTTGACTGCAGCGATTATCTCTTCTGGACTAACAGAGGGGACTGGTAATATTTTAGTGCATTGTTCTATCCCATAGAGAAATCTTCAAAGACACGGATCGCTTTTTATTTGTTTAATCGCACTATGTGGAAATCTCACTCGCTATTGTTTACTTTAGATAATATACACATTTTCTTCTTCGTCAACTTGATTTAATGACGCGAATGCAACATTTCTTTTGTTTTAAAAACATGTTGAACCTAAGGTTTGAATTCAAAATTGGCAGTAATTTTCTTACATCTTCTCAGTCCACCAGAAATAATAACTTGCAAAATGGGTTCATCATTTTTTTCTTTAATCTCTCTGATTCAACATTCAAAGTTTTAATATTTCGACATAAGTAGTTTATGCGCATATTCAATTGTTTACATTTTTTCATCAAATGTATTCCCACGAACTTGTTTGAGTTATTCATTACAAACATTTAACATTACTTACTAACCTGAATAGCGGTAACACGGCTATTAATAACAGTCATTTACAAAATGACGTTTTCTTATTCTAAATAAAATGAAAACTGTAATGGGGAGTTAATCAGATGAAATGAAATGTATTTGGTCCACTACTCAGAGTTGAAAGAATGCTCTACCACTGAGTTAAGACGGGGCGGCGAATTATTATTTCTGTTTTATTTTTCAACAACAGTCCAACACGCATGTGAAAGACGCGGCATTCACAATCAAACTTCTAGTCGAAAATTTATTTATTTTTTTGTTTTGCTCTTTCTTTCGTTCTCTTTTACTCGGCACTCGACGTGGTCACGACGTCAATCTTTCTCTTCCGGTCACCAGAGAAAAAGTGTATTTTTTATGACAACGAGTATTAGCCCATACACATACGTTAACTCTCTTTGCTAGACAAAAGTTATAAGGTTCCATTTTGTAATCGAAACACTATGGACAATACACGGCGCAACCCTCACTCGTTTTCCCCGTGGACATGCATGATGGCTGTTTCCAGCGATATTTAAGAATATACGTAAAAACTCTCTCAATATTTCTTTGTTCGCTAAACGAAATTCCAAACTATTCTCCATTACGTTTTTCTTTTCATTGATACGTTTGGTAAGCATCAGTTTGAAAAATCAGATTGTCTCTATGAATGCGTACACAGAAACACTTGGAGAACATGACTGGTTTGCTTGTGGTCGCACAATTAAATTTATTTATATATAACATACAGACTGAAATGATGAATCGTTTACGCAATTACATGTATTTACTTGCGTGACACCACAATATGCATTACGGTTATTTTGGAAATAAGCGATTTTGATACATAGAAATATGCCTTCCCCATTCATTAATTCATAATATGCATTAAATCTGCATTTTTATATCTCAAATCGGAAAGATGTGTTGCAACATGTTTTTAATTAATTTCAAAATAATAAAAAACAGAGCATCTAATATAACTCCCACCCTGGGCGATACCATGTATGAACTTTTAATATTTATATATAGCTATTCTCTGCCATGTGTCATTAAGAAAGGTAATTCGGTATATATTCCAGCGAAGCCAAGAATTAGCACATGCTTACTAACGTATTAGTATTTTCCTAACGTAAACACGGACACAACTGGATTTTTGATGTGAATGCAATGATACAATCCGTACACTGGTTATAAACGAACACTTTCTGTACATTAGTTATAAACGAACACTGTCAGTAGAAACGGGATTTTTGCTTTGTTTTACTATATTTTTTAAAATATGTGTTTGTGTACGTAGAGTAAATTCTTTATGTATAATTTATTTGTAGTGACAAAATATATTTATATTTCTATGTTTATTTATCTGTTCGCCAAACATATTTTTAGAATACACCTAAACACTCTCCTATGATTTCTTTGTTCGCAAAAGTATATTGTTTGTAAACACGACCACTGTTCATCCAATTGACTTTCCATCTAAAATGAAAACATACGGCGTTAGTTGTACATCACAAGTTCACTAATTTTACATAACGAATAAATACAAATAATAAACATGTTAATAATTAAAATTTCAAAATAATGAAAGTTAATTCATTTTCTTTAAAATGTGTGTTTTATTTATAAATGCATAACTACAGATTGCCTAAGTTTGACACAGAGAAGTGAGAAGTGAGAAGTGAGCTAATTAGATCATGTTGACCTAAACGTAAAGGGCATTGTGAACCTTCATCTCATAAGGGGCGATGTTATATCTGCTTGATTAACTCCTGTCAATTGTCGCACTGCTCAATTTCGCTAACTTCATTTATTCTTCTCAAGCGAGTACGCAATTTACACCTAAACCACTTAAAACTTGTCGCTGGCATATAACATCTGACTCTGGAGACATCCTCCATTTTTATGTTCCCTTATTATCTTGTAGGATGAAAAGACGCATAATATGACATGACACCTGCATGTTCGTGCACACTATACACATATTATTATTTGTTAATTATTTATTATTAATTATTAATTATTATTAGTAGTAGTAATTATCATTATTATTATTATTATTATTATTATTATTATTATTATTATTATTTACTCACTTACAGTTCTCACGAAAGTAATTGCAAGTAATCTGGAGTCTGAGTTACAACAAAATCTCCTTGATTTCCACTATTCTCCGATTCGTTCTTTCACCATTTCAAATTGTTGTTCTCACAGAACCTGTTTGCTCGTTAATAATGGTCATTAGTTTTCTCTGGAATTTTAGTGATAATAGAAATTAGGATCCAAGTACTATTTGTGTTCGTCCAGTGGCGTCTTGATAGTCCTTTCTTGTCTCAGTCTTTTCATTTCACTAAACCTTCACGGCTATATACAAGAGATACTTGTTTTACCGTTATTTTTCTGGGCGATGGAATAGATTTCGAATCTTTCTTACATATCTATTCTGACAGTTTGTTTACTTTCTCTACCGATTTTTTTTTCTTTATTTTAAACTTTGTTAAATAATAAATATATATGGAAATCTGTATTTTATTACGTGTCTGTTAAACTGACTTTATGATTCTGTTTGGTGTTATTGAACTTTTAAGCAATTGTTTACTATTTTTCGTAGTTTTCTAATGTTCACGATTCCGAGAATATTGGGAACAGAGTCCTGAACTAATTATATTTTCATCTTGAGTATAAGAAATTATATCTATGTTTACATTTACATGCTATAAGAATCCGGTTCGTTAAGATGAATCTAGCTAGATCGCGAACACTCGACTGATTACAAGGTTAAAGTTATTTAATGGACGAGCCATTGTCATTACATAGAATAAAACACAAAAAATGTTGTAGCATTTTTACAGTCTCCATCACCGAAATTGAAATTTATAGACATTAAAAGAAATTCAAATGTTAATATGATGTTAGGACTTCATGAAAAAGTACACATAAATCATATGTCATTTTTGAGTAATTCTGTGTGTAAGTATATATATATATATATATATATATATATATATATATATATATATTAAATATAGAAAAAAGGAAATGCTTTTCTATTGTTTGCAGTGAAGACTGTTTTTTAGCAGACGTTTTTCGTGGATGGCCTATACAGATGTTTTTTGGTTGCATTGTTTAATTAATATCGAATATATATATATATATATATATATATATATATATATATATATATATATATATGTATATATATGTATATATATATATATGCGAGGCCTATATAAAAAGTATCCGACCATAACTGTTTTCGTGCGAAAAAGAGACGATATGGACGCGCAACTCTGCACGGTGAAGGAAGACAGCTTTATGCGAACGTGTAAATTTTATGACCGCCTTCCTGCGCATTAGACGCTGCCTGTCGGTCGATGAGTGACTTGCTAGACAACGTTTTCGTAGGATTACCTATTCTCTTAAAATGACTGAGCGTGTTCAGCAAAGTTACTGCATCAAAGTTTGTCAAAAGCTTTGTGATTCTCAAAGCAAACAATACGTAAGATTTGACTGGAGTTTGGACAAGATGAGATGGGTCTCACACAAATTAAGGGGTGATTCAACCGATTCAAAATGGCCGCACATCAGCGGAGAGTATCTAGCGTTCTTGCAGGCCACAACTGCTTGGAATGCATCTGTCCTTGAGAGAGTGCGAAATTTTTGTGATGGAAGATCGTTGTTCAGCCGTGTTAGAGATCGGGTAAGAGGTCGGAGTGGGTCAAGTTTTCGTACATGCAATTCTGCGTGATAATTTGAACATGCACAGAGTGGCTGAGAAATATGTGCCCAAGTTGTTATCGCAGAAACAATAGGACCTCCGTTTTCAAGTTGCACATGACCTCGTGGAAACCGCCAACACTGATAATTGATAACACCTGATAACTGGCGAAAAGTCATGAGTATACAGGTACGACCCAGAAACAAAAAAACAGCCTTCGCAATAGACGCATCCTGAGTCACCAAGGCCAAAAAATGCGCGAGAGGTGCCAAGCAAAATCAAAGTGATGCTTACTGTCTTCTTTGATATCCGTGGAATCGTGCCTCACGAATACGTACTGAAGGACAAACAGTGACAGAGGAGTACTATCAAGATGTTCTCTGGCGTCTCCGTGACGCTATTCGGCGCAAAAAACAGACATGTCGACGGAGAAAAAACTGGCAACTGCATCACGACAACGCCCAGCACATTCATCCCAATTAGTCAAACTTTTATTGGCCAAACATGGAATTCCAGTCGTTCGCT
>OY744530.1:86043451-86095951 GCA_963556195.1 Sepiola atlantica
AATCTGTAAGATTCGCGTATAACGCTATGTCTTTCTTCTATGTAATTAAGTACAACTAGTCTATTTCTCGGTGTTTTAATAAATAGATTGCGTCCTAGACAATCAATATTTAATTTTGACTACCCAGTGAATTACAGCAACTATCAGTCTACCTTCTTAAAATAAAGAATGCAAGTTCCAATCGAGTTCATAGATTACATACTACATCCTGCTCCATATTGCCTTTAGTAACAGACTACTCAATATACATCGGTACCTTTAATTAACTAATAATATATGTTCATAAAATAGTTGTGTTTTGTTTAAATACTGATGTTAAAATAGCGTCCATAATCTGGTCGCTGCGTAATACTAAAACGTTCATTTTATTTACAAGACGACTTCCAGCTTTGGGGGAGTTCTTTAATAATGATTTTAATTGTATTCTCGGCTATAAGTAAATCCGTACACTATAAACTAGAATTGCTTCCTAATCAAACATATAAGACTAAGTGCATAACAGCTCTGACAGAATAAATGCAAGCACTTATTGTTAACTAAAAGTGTTTTATTGTATTTCATTAGTTTAAGACTTCAACGACTGAAATGTTATTATCTGAGCACTAGGGAGCACCAAAATACATATCACTTATATATATATATATATATATATATATATATATATATATATATATATATATATATATATATGCAAATATGGTATAAGTGGTCCGATATATATGTTTATTGTTTTAAGAGATATTTACCATGTTGTTTTTCTTTAGATCATAATTTGTTGCTTCTTTTCTCGGATAATTTCTTTTGTAAATCAATTTATTAACAAATACATGATATTTATTTCCAAAATTTATCAAAGAGGATTGTGGTTTTTCTACTATATTTTTTGTTATTGGTGTAGCCAGTAAAAACAGAAAAAAATTAGTCCCAAATGCACTCAATGAAACAGTAATAATGAGCGAGAATACACCTTCTCGACGGGCGGCACCACTATTAAAAGTATCCCCCCACAATATATTTTTTGCCTTTTTTTGCTGTTTTGGGACACATTTTTGGCTGTTTCGCCTAGTAGCAACAATGTTGTGAAAATCGTGCTAGATATTCTTCTAAGACATTCTTTATTTTTTTCCTTTTTATCTTTTTATTTTTGATTTTTTATTTACTTTTTCTTCCCTTCTTAAGTGACCTCAATTAAAGCAACACCGCATTGTGTATTGACGGTTGTTGTAATTTTTATTCAAGGTACTTATTTTCCTTGACGATTTGTCAAGCAAGTACTTGATCGGTAGTGAAACACGTGTAGGTAAAAAACTTTTTAATTTGAAAAATGATAAATAAATAACTTTTGAATCAAAAAATCTTTTGTGGTGTTGATTGATATATTCTTAAGCCCGTACTTACTTTTTATTCGGCTAACTGTATCTCTGATTCCTATAAATGAGTGTCTTATATAGCAAAATTATCTCTCTCAAACGATACGGAGTTCTTGGCTTCCTTTGACAGTAATAGTCTGTTTAACAATGCACCATTTGATGAAACCATTGCTATATGTGCAGATTATATTTACCGTGGCCTCTTAAAATCTCCACAATTTTCTGAAATAATTTTTGTTGAACTGATGGTGGTTGCTACTAAATCAGTTTCCTTCAGTTTTAACGATATAATGTATTGGCAAATTGATAGTATATTCATGGGTATCCCCCTTGCTCCACTGGTAGCCAAGATTTTCGTTGGATTTTTGGAAAACCAAATATTTTCCAAAATGACCAAGCCGGTTTTTTACACACGTTACGTTGATGACACTTGTGCTTGCTTCCCCTCACTGAGTGATGCTGAAAACTTACTTCGTCTTTATTGTGACTTGCATCCATCATTGCAATTCATTCACTATGGAGGTCGAGGATGGTGGTTCCCTCCCATTCCTTGAAGTTTAAGTGTATAGAACTGGTTTAACGTTTGAAATATCTGTGTATAAGAAACCAACATTTACAGGTCTTTATTTAAATTGGTTTTCCTCCACTCCTGAATCAAGAAAAATAAATCTTTTTGGTACTATTACCCATCGAGCACTTATGATTTGTTCACCAACCCGACTCGATGCAACAATATGTCTTTAACGCACTCTTTATTTAACAAGATATGTAACTTCTTCATCATTATACGTCCATGCATTCGTTCAAGCCACCCGATAAGTATTCAAATGCTCGGTTTATATATATTAATAACAGTCCAAATAGTTTTGAAAGTAATGCGATTTTTCCATATCGATATTTTGTCAATTTATTAAGATATTTCCGCCCGACAAAACATTACTCCTTTTGCTAGAATAACTTCATGCTAAGCAATAATATAACACATTCTCATGTAAAAACGCGTTTACATAACAATTCACTATATATAATTTGTCATTTGACTTAATCCGGATCATTTTTAATTTGGTCATAAGGCCTAGACATATGCCGACTCCCTAAGAAACAAATATATAAAATATTTATGAAAAAGCTTAAACATTGCTTATTTTTTCTTGTTTTAGTATTTGTAATTTAATTTATTTCATGTAAATACTTTTATGGTTGACACAAGAAGGCTATTACATAAGCACTTGTTTACACTGGAGGTTATTATGATGATTATGAAAGATTATATAATTTACGTTATAAAACAAAGTATGAATATGTATTATAACTAGCTTAATACGCGTATTATGTATTAGGTAATGTGATTAATAAACCTATATTAATAATTTAATATGTTGTTATCATGTTTTAATATATACGTAAATGATATTACTAAACAGATTCAAAATATGAAACACCCATACATGTAATGATTAATAAGAGAAATGAGTTGATAAAAACGGTAGGCCTAATTATTGAGTTTACGGTTTTAAGAGATGGTCTATTGTCATTACACTAATTTACACAAGAAAGCATTCTGGCGATTTCTATAGTCTCGTATCCCGAAATTGAAAATTATAGAAAGAATAACAATTGGAATATGGAGTTAACACTGGATGATGCGTCATCAGTCGTGTGGTAATGTTATTATTCAACAAATTTACGACATGAACATATTCGTCATTAAGGAAGACCTTTAACTATTAATAATAAAAATAGGTAGACAAATACAGAATGCCGAATTAATTGAATCGTACGATAAGATTACGTCGATTCTTCAGATGCATCACATTTGTCGAACTTTAACCCTGGCATATTCTGATAGATATACATGAAAATACTGATATCGACCTCTACGGAGATGATGAGATAACAATAGAAATATTCAAAGATGGTTAAATTTGAAATCTAAAAAAATTGTATGTATAAAAATGAAAAGTATAGGTATGGAAGTCGAAATATTAGCAACCATCAAAATTAGAAACACTTTAAACAAAGTTAAAATACATATGAACCGTATTTAAAAGAAAATACCAACATAATATGCATAAAGCAGAAACCTGGCCAATTCCATCCACTTTAAAACATTTAATAGTTCGATTGAAGGTAGTCGCAGTAATAATTCTGCTAATTCGAATATATAGCAAATAATGCATATATTTTTAAAATAATATAATACAACTCTACATGTTATTGAGCAATATCTTATAAAGACTGTAGTTTCATTTGGATTAATATATGTGAAATAACAATCATACACAGACTATATGTGTTTATATGTATATGTATCTTTATGTGTGAGTGCATGTGTATTTGTATACGTATATGTATGCGTGTCGATATATATATATATATATATATATATATAAGTAGATTTAGAATATATACATAAGTATGTAGTGTATATATGTACTTATGTATGTGTATGCTAATATATATATATATATATATATATATATATGTGTCTGTTTGTACATATATGTATATATATATGTGTGTATATATATATATATATATACCATTAGATAAAATGAAATAATAAAATAAGTTGTTAATCAAATTTTATTACAAACAATTATAAAATTTGATTCACACCTTATTTTATTCTTTCATTTTATTTAATGCTATTAATGCTCTATCCAGTATATTGAGCTTCATTTTTACTCGGATGTTCACTAATTAAAGATATAGGTTGTCTCTTATATCTTTTGTTGTATTAACTATATATATATATATATATATATATATATATATATATATATATATATATCATTAACTAAAAAAGAGAAATTATTAATTAGAAACACTATATACACCCAATTCTTATGCAATAAGCTCTGTCCTATTTAATCAGTAGTATACAGTAATACAAATGTTCTGACTTTTAATAACAGTTTGGGATGGATAACTTCGTGTACGATTGCTTATATTCTGATCACATGTAACCTAACTTTGAGATGTAATTTTCCTCGAGTTGATATTCATATTCGTTAAAGAAATCTAGCCGAACGAAGCTTAAGCCTGTTTTAGAATACTGCTGAAACATATAGGTACATATGTATCTAAAACTCTTTTCATAAATAAAATAAATACTAAACTAGTAAAATCCATATTCCAGCGTTAATGGAGTAACAAATATCCACAACCCCTTGAAGTAAATCTACAAAAATACTTTTTTTTTTACCTTAGATGCTATCACTTCATCTACACGAAAGAGAATATTAGTGAATAAAACTGTGGATAATACTAAAATAAGGACAATAATCGAATAAGAAAATTAAATAATAATTTGTTACTTAATAGAATGTTCGTTTTGCAAAGAAATATACAATTTACTAAACCTTCAAACGTTGACTTAATTGACATGGCTGAGTATAATCGAAAGCTGTCCTTATTCTACTATGAATATGAATTTGGGATGTTGATCTCTTTGTCACTGCGAGAAATTGGTCAGCTGTTAGAATATAACCTATATAAATACATGTCATCCACAACTATAGTGTTTCGCTGCATAATAAATCATCAGTGTGGCTCCATGTTCGAACAATTTTGCTCGAGAATTTGAGTTTGTATCCACCGTGTTATATTCACTAGCTATTATGCAAAAGAACCGTAGCAACTGGCGAACAGTGATTTGTTTTAATAAGGGTTTAGCATTATTACTAATAGAAGCGATATCATATACCACTGTGCTCAAGCCACCAAGCGATGGGTGAATATATGTAGTCATTCCTAACGTATTTATATATATATATATATATATTTATTTATATATATATATATATATATATATATATATATATATATATATATGTATATATATGTGTGTGTGGGTGGGTGTATTTTTAACGATTACATATATATTCAGATAATATTCTAAATAGCGAGTATACAAAAAGTATTAAGGTTGTTTACAGCTGTGCCCAAGCATGTGTTTATTTTTAGTCATACAACGAAATATGCAATTGTTTAAAATAAGATCTCATCAAAATAGCATTTTCGTTAGTAGTCAGAAAAACAAACAAGCTGACAACAATATTCAAATAGGTTCAATTACCACTAAAAACAAAGCCAAAATTCAACTAATAGATTCATCGTTTAATACTTAGGTAAGTGGTCAAAATAATTTTACATCACACTATATATTTAACGCAATAGAAAGAAAACCAATTTTCGGCAGTTTGTAATTCGAAAAATGCAATTACATTTAAATCCTTTTATATTTATCTTCTTTGAATCAAGGGAGATAAATGCGAATTTTTATTATATTTCCTTATATATATATATATATATATATATATATATATATATAACATTTATACACGTCATTTTAATACTGGCATTACAAATAAGATAAACCCCAACAAATACACTCAAACTATTAAATATAAGTACTAATGTGTATACATGCAAATACACACACACATATAGATTACAGTATATTATCATATCGTCTCTCTCTATATATATCCTTCTCTCTCTATCACTCTCTTTTGAAACAATGATAATTCGAAGTAATATATAACCCATATTGGTTCCTTGTTTGCTTTGCAAATAGTTTAATTGCTTACATATTTAACTCGTCCTCCCTTATATTTTGAAAAGCAAAAACAGGATATAGTCTCTCTCTCTCTCTCTCTCCCTCTCTCTCTCTCTCTCTCTCTCTCTCTCTCTAAGGAGATCATGTGTAACTAATTATTACGACAGATTTGCTTTTTGCTGTCAGGATTAGTAATTACATAAAACCTATTTCGTTTTAAATGTGCTTACACAGGCGTTATACAGATAGGAAGACACGTATACATCGATGCATAATTATGCTAATTATTAATAAAAAAAATTATCTGTGAAGCCTTTAGGAAATGCGAATGAATCCCAATGTATTATGAAGATAAACTATTTCTGATGAACAAACATTATCCGTCACACATGTCCTTTTGATGTCTGATGTGTGTGGAATCACACACACAAGGATAAATATGTTTATACTACGTATGATAATGAGTATCCCTTCAAACACTCCCAGCAGGTGATAATGGGTATACATACATTAAGATTGCTCTTATTTTCCTGTATGTGCTGATAAAAAAAGTGAGTCCGATTTTTGACAAAGACTCGGTTCTGATCTCAACTTGAAATACTCGCCTGTTACAGTCTCTGTATGTGAAGTATTATATATATATATATATATATATATATATATATATATATATATATATATATATATATATATATATATATATATGTATATCTAGGCAGCATCTTCTCTTGCATGCAAGTATTGTTGAATATAAGAGACAACTTATGTCTGGGTATCCTTTGGTAGATCCTTTCAATAGGACACTAATCAAAACTATGGCAAATTCATTAATTCCCCTCCGAAACTAAGATCCTGATTCAGACTATTGAAAGGATCTACCAAAGGATATCCAGACATAAGTCGTCTCTTATATTCAACAATATATATATATATATATATATATATATATATATATATATATATATATATATATATATATATATATTAGCGGGTACCCGTCGCCCTGCGTTGCCCAGCATAAATTTAAAAGAATGAAATAAAATGTGTAAACTGCCGACCGAACGCAAATAGGTCACATCTCATAGTTGGAATGTAAAGAAACAATTGTCGCTTTTAGGTTGTGGAAAATCTATGTACCCAAGAAAATGTTTTACCTTGGAGTGTAACAAAAATACAAATCGCCACAGGGTAGAAAAATATCTGCAGTGTAGAAGGATATCTCCTTCAAGGCTCGCGTCTACAGAATTTAAACCGAACTGAACCAAACATACTTTTGCCGAACTAAACTTAAAACTTTGATTAGGATTGGTTTAGGGTTATTTTAGTGTTCCCTAAAAAGCAAACCAAAAAAAAACCCAGTTCGGTTCAAATTCTGTAGAAGTACAAAGTTATTTGTTTTTTGTAAATAAATAAAACGTAGACTTATTTTTACATTTTCATTCTTAAGTCTTCTTTTGTTCTAAAGCAAATTGTTATTGCTATTTTGTTGTTAATTCAAGTTTATTGGAGTAAGAATTACCCCCTGTCCAGCCAAACTCCACGGAATATATCAGCCACCGACAAAAAATAAAAATTAATAATTGTGGATAATTGACACCTGAAATGCTGGGATGGGCCATGAATGTGAGCAATTTTGTGTAAAATTTAGACGTGAAGCTTATTTCTGATATTGATTTATTTATTTTCTATTATTCTTATCTATTCTATCAATTGAAGCAAAGTGTTTACTGTGTACACGCTATCGCTAAATAAACCAGAGCAAAGTTAGGTGTTTAAATATTGGAAAGAAAAATAATGTTTATCTTGTTTCTTCTCGAAAGTGTTATTTTTGTTTTAAATGTGACGTAGTGTTATGGCGAACGATGTGATGCGTAATGTCGATTTAAGCTTTGCTGTGATTGGATGTTTTACACATTCTGAAACGCTGCAACTTGATTGCAATTCCTTGGTAAGTAATTTCCAAACGGTGTTTAAAGGGGGGTAAGAGTTATTAATTCATCGATAGAAATTAGCGTACTACCCTCTCTTTGGTGCAATTAGTTGAGAGACTTACAGTGAGAAAAGAAAGTAATGTTTTAGGTTTAGCTTATAAAACGTATTTATAGTTTCTTGAAATACGAGAGAATATAGTGGGCGACATAAGATATGTGGTTTGATGCGTTTCACGAATTTGTTTCATAGTCTACTTTATATATATATATATATATATATATATATATATATAATACATATATATATATATATATATATATATATATAATACATATATATATATATAATACATATATATATAATATATATATAATACATATATATATATAATACATATATATATATAATATATATATATATAATACATATATATATATAATACATATATATATAATATATATATATAATACATATATATATAATACATATATATATATATACATACATATATATATGGACTATCGTATATATATATATATATATATATATATATATATATATATATATATATAAATGTTTACACAAAAATATTAGCTTGTACAGCAGCATTTCATCCAACAAAACCAACATTAGATAGTGGCTCTGAGTGCACGCATGGTTTCTAGGGCCGAACCCTCATTACCTCTGATTCAGATCGCCCCAGCAGTATCTCACGATACTACCTGACTTTGTGTGATTGACGGCACTCTGTGAAATTGACATATCGTTGCTGATGCAGATGCTTGTATTTTCTTTATGTATTTTTTTTGTCCGATGGAGAATGACTAAGATTATTCAACAACGCGGATGTGGAGTTTGCAATAAAATCTCGGCATCCGACTTCGATAGGAAATACAATGGTTTTCTAGCTATTCCATAGACATTGTTCTTCTAGATCTTCATATATTTCAAACTTCCGCTGGTAACTCTTCCTTATATGGACCCGTTAATTAAATGACGAAAACTCTCTGTCTGTCTGTATGTCTGTCTGTCTCTCTCTCTCTTTCATATATATATATATATATATATATATATATATATATATATATATATATATATATATATATATATATCATTATTTTTGGGGGGTACAAAACTTTATTAATGCAATAATGAAGGGAAGACGTGTATAATCTTTCATGATTAAGAGATTTAAGGGAATTTAGGGGATGAGAAAAATAAATTTGCCAGTCGACTAGTTTCGCCCACACTTTACAAGGCTGATATCGTGGGATTTAAAAAAAGAAAAGAAAATCTTTTATATTTAAAATTAAATTAGCGTTATGTTATGAAGGGGGGGAAAACAAAAAGTTCGAATTTAGAATAAAATAAGCGTGATGTTATATGGAATGGAGGTTGTTTCTTAGAGACTAATAACACTCAAACCCAAGAGACACCCCTTCTGTTTGCAGAGGGAGGGCCTCTTGAGGCGTACGTGGATAGTCTCTAAGATAGTCAAATGATACGATGAGTGAGCACAGCTTAAGATTGAAAATGGATCTGTGCTAAAGTTCGTTGCGCACAACAGGTTATTTATCAGGTGGTCAGTTATCGAAGAACCGTATGTGTTTCTTAGAACGTCTCGTGACCGGAAGGTTCCATTCCTGATTTTATTGGGGATGTGTTGCTGCACTCTGTTGTCTAATCTCAACGTCGTCCGGCCCACGTAATTGGCACTGCAATTACATTTAAAAAGATAAATCACATTATTTTTATGGTGGGGGGGGGCAGGTAGTCTTTTGGAGAGGATGGTACAGAGGTGTTATACAGAACACACCCCGCACATTAGATCAAAAATAACAATTTTCAACCGCTGAGCTGATTTGTTCGGTGAACTTCTCACTTACTCTACCTAACCAAGGTTAACGATGATACATTGGACATTTAGCCACCGTACTAGTTTTTTCATCGGAAAACTTGGCCACTTTCCTATTGATGACTGACCTAATCACATCCATGGGGTAGCAATTTTTTGACAGAGTATCAATAATTATTTATATTTCTTCGTCCAATTTTGATTTTGAACAGATCATAAGTGCTTCATAACATAACGCTAATTTAATTTTAAATATAAAAGGTTTTCTTTTTTTTAATCCCACGATATCAGCCTTGTAAAGTGTGGGCGAAACTAGTCGACTGGCAACATTTTTTTCTCTCATTCCTTAAATATCCTAAATCTTTTAATTATGAAAGATTCAACACGTCTTCCCTTCATTATTGCATTAATATATATATATATATATATATATATATATATATATATATATATATATATATATATATAAAGTAAATTAGTAGTTAGGATATTTGAAAAGTTTTTATTTGAGAGAGGAGGTGAAATAACAGAAACCTATAAGATAGACGTGATTAGATGTTCGTTTTATTTTATATGAAAAAAAGGCGTTTTGTTTTTTATCTTTTTGCCTTTCGTTTTTTGGTTTTTCATTTTTTTGTGTTGTTTTACAACATACCTTTTTAAATATTTGTCTATAATTTTTGTTTTTATTTTCATTTGTATTTCATTTTTGTTTTTATTTTTAATTGTTTCAATTAAATTTTTATTACCAATATATAATCCTAGTTTATAATAGTGTATTAAAAACTTGGTTTAAGTTAAAATAGATTTTTCCATAAGGTTATATCCATGAGGGTTGTTTTAATACGAGAAAATGTAAATTTTTATTATTCCGTGAATTTAAATAAAACATTTATAAGTAATACGTAAAAATCAAATTTAATTAGCTATATATATTTTTAAATTTTATCTATGCAAAATATAAATATAAAATATAAATAAATATACAATCAAACGCTTTGTAAAAATAGTTTTACATTAGTTTTGGTGCGAATCTATGGTTTCTACGTAGTTTTTTTTTAAACAATGAAGCGTTTGTATGAATTCTATTTTTGAATATCGGATCTTTGTGGAGGGGTAACTTTTTTATTTCTTATTCTTTATCTTTTATTTTCTGTATCAATAATTGACTAATCTATAATTTTTTACATGATGAGTTTTGTTATTGTTTTGCAATAGGGCGGAGTGTTGCTTGCTCAGTTTGATTTCAATTGCTAAAGTCGATTTAACATACCGCTTCACGTTTTGCAGATGTTGTTCCTTTGGTGTGATTTTGTCTCAATTTCTCAAGTAAGTTTTTTTAATGTATATTTATTTCAAGTGTTTGGAATTGGCGTTGTCTTTTTCGGGAGATAATTTTGAACTTTTTTATTCTCTTTTCTTATGTATTTAGATTGGAGGTTTCTTTATTACTACTGGATTTAACTTTTTCTCTGGTGAGCTGCATAGATTATATGAACGACTGTGTATTTTCCCTCAGCTTTGTTTCGAAATACACGTAGATTGTATGGAAACCATTTATTTTGAAATAATAAAAAATATAATATAAACATATTAAGAGAAGTGCTGTTGCCTGTAAGACAAGGAATAAGATTCGAAGAATAGAACTAAACTATGTTTGTGATCATTCAACAAAATATGACGACTAAGAAAATTAAAAAGCAGATGAAAGGTATGGATAGATTTCCCCGTTTGGTCATTGGAATCCACCTATATATATATATATATGCAAATAATTCATGTAAAAAATAATTTTTAAATATATTAGTTTTATATACATTTCAAATGATTGTTTTGTGGTGTGTAGGAAAACATGATGTATAGTCTAATAAGATATATACATATGTATATGTGTAAAATAGCATACGTATATGTCGCGTATATATTTACATACACAGAATAATTTAACTTAACAAATAGAAAGTTATTCCTAAGATGTGAATGTATATGCCGAAGGCAATTTGTCTTAGTATTTGATTGGGAAGACAATGAACTCAAGTCATAAAATAATCTAGAGTTCTAGATCTTGAGATATAATCAAAAGCTTCGGGCAGCGATCTCTGTCAACATCGCTTTTTTCCTGCCAGAGGTATAATTAATGAGAAACAACCACTAAAAGTATCGATTATTCACGATATGCTTTAGGTTTTTATACGTTAAAAATAGAAAACCTATTAAAAATACTTGCATATCGACAGAAGTATATATTGGATCAAAAAGTAAGTAGCGTTTCTATTACATTTTGTCATGGTCTTCATCGCAATACTTGTGTTTCAGTTGATCATTGGGCACCGAAACTGTGGCAAACCATAACTCAGTTACCAGGACCGAATTTTAAACAAAAATCAGATAAGATGGTAATACCTGATAGAACACAGTATTAATGAATAGGAGAAGATCAGTACAGGTTGTTTATTACAGACCGGCTAAGTAAAAAAAGTAAAATGTGTAGTGGCTTTATTTAGTATCTCAACGTTTCTAATGTTTTCATGACCGCCATATTTTCCTCCTCATTAAAGTTTTTGGCAGCGATATAATGAAATATTTAGAACAATTGAATCTGTACTGTTTAGACTATTCTTATATTGGGTGTTATTTCCACAAAGTGTTGGCCGATGTAATCCCTTATTTTCTACATGTGCATTTTTTTAACTCGGGAATCTTCACATCGAATTTGGTAACCTATAAAGAATTTCGAACCGAACAATTTATTTAATCAACGGTCTTTGCCTCTTCTCGTTCCGTCGACTATGATTAGGTACAAGTGTTAATTAACTATTATGTTATTTTTTGTTAGTATCGCTTGTAGTAAGGATATAACTCTCAACCGTCACACAACTGTTAATTAGAAAGAGTGTTAATCAAAGCTTTAATCCTATGCGCCAGGTGTCTATGTAGTAAAAATAATCAACAGTTATACCCAGGTATGACTGATTGGACGAGAACAATCTACCCTGTGAATTAAATTGTTCTATTCCAAATCCTGTATAGGTTGTTGAGTTTGACATCAATATTTCCAAGCTCAGAAAGATGCACCTGAAGACGGTTAGAGGTTACATCGGTCAAACCATGTGGAATTTACAATCAAGATAAAGAACTGTAATATTGGTACACTCCTGAGTGTGACACTACCATCACTCACAGAAATCACTATTTCAATTTCTATCAACGAAACAGATGCCCTGAAACGAAGGCTGTTTATAGAAGTTCTCGCAATCTCTGTAAATGAGCTCTGTGAAATAAAAGAAATAGTCCAATTCTCAATCCGTTAAATCTACAGTTGCTGGGCAAAGATCTGTGACTTCTTGAGCATCTGACAGGGCTAAATATTTTGCAAACAACTTTTGATTATAAATTTCACAATTGGTGATCAGCAGTACACACTTTCCTATAACTGAAGATATTCTGTGATATAAATATATTTGTTCGGGATGTTACCAAACTTGTCAAGAACCTGGATGCTAGCAAAACAAATTGTCCTGACAACATTCAAGTTATTATCTTAAATAATCTGCTGCATGAAGTTCTTCCGATTCGTACTAAGCCGTTACTTAAAGGAAAACAAACTTTTAACCACCTTGGAAAATTACGTAACTCTACCCAGAAATCAAAAATACTAGTGTGTTATATTATGCTGTTAAATACAGACAGACTAATCTCCGTTGCGTCATAAGTTGAATTAGTGGTTAAGTTAACTAAGAAACTGTCAAGTCCCTCAGCAAAACCAATACACTTAGTTACTAGCAATACTGACTTATTGACTCCAATAAGGTATTTGTCTCTAGCGCCAGAGCTACTGACATATAATATATTTGACAGGGTTGAATACAACAGATTAATTCATAAACTCAATTGTAGTATATATATATATATATATATAGCAATATCCTTTCTGATAAGTCTATAAAGATTGTTGTTGATGGCAGAAATAGTCTAATTCCGGGTAGAGACTCAGGGAGCTCTTCTGGAGCATTAATATTATTCTAAATAATATACTGAAATCATTTGTAGACATCTATGCAGACACCATAACTGACTATGGCTGCACTTCGAAGAGGATTGCTGATAAACGTATTCTCTTTCATCTTATCTTTATCCTGTGGTGCTATAGAGAAACCAAACTTGTTACTTTTAACACCTCTACCTATGTTTAGATACTTGTTTTTCTAGAATTGAAATCAGTAGTCCTCACTTGAGGAAGCCCCTTGTTTAGATAAATTCCTAGAAGTAACTTTCAGTCCAGATCTGATTATAGAAGACTTATAATCAAAACAGTAACTGCCTAAACGTAAACGAAATTTCCATGAACAATGTTTTCTTCCAAGAAAGTTCAATATGTTAATGTTAACTAACTGTGCCAGAAAAAATAAAATTTTAAAAAGTTTTGACTGTAATTCAACCGAACCGAATTTCGTGCAACTCACTTTCTGCCTTTTCTCCAAACGTTTTTACTGTCTTTGAATTTCCAACAAAATTTCGTACAACCCACTTTCTACCTTTCTCTCTCTAATCCAAAATAGCTTCTGCTCTTTCCCAGTTGTCCTCTTCATTTATCTCACCTGATATCCACGTATGCAAATCACATAAACACCTGCACCTATGAAGAGAAGTCCTTTTAAAATCTGCATACGACATGCAAAGCACTTCCTTCTTTTTCCTGATAGTGAGTGTTCCTCTTTATTGTCACAGTTAAACATGTGTCCACAAGATTGCTTCTGTAATAGCTAAAATATTGTCTTCTTTATATCTAATGTAAATAAACCGTTCTCACTTGTCCGGAATGGGTTTTTTTTAGCTTTGATACGTGGTGACACTTCAGTAAGATAAAACCTCGACTGACTGACCGATAGCTTTTACTATAGCACTGTGAATAAGCATATAAAATTCTACTTCCAACGTAAACGTGATAGATAAAGTAAAATTATATTTTGTAGTGAAGTTAGAAATACTTATTGACGGTCTTTAGACGCATTTCAAAATAAATATACTTATATTTTCTGTCAAAAGATGTGGTATACGATGAGCGACCGAAACATTATATTTGACAACGATTATATTGCTCTCCTTGATATTAAACTACATCTTCTTTTGAGGTTAAAATATTGGCATACCCCTTTCAAAATTAATAGAAAAAAAGTGCTTTCTGAGTTTGAAATATTTTTTCTAAACTAAATACGCACATATATTGCTCATGTAAGAACTTTGCTGCCAGTAATGCTTGTCTTGTTGATTTTAGTCATTCCCACATAATCTGGAAAAATGAGTTAAGTAATTGTGTATAGAAGAAAATATATTAACAAACTGTAAAATGTTTAAAATCCAACAAGAAATTTATAAACTCAAATAGGATGCTCGACCGTAACTATGACGTAGCATGTATGCCATTAGCATGTATCTGTGTATAACAATAAAACATGGAAATAAAATGTTTTAAATGTTATAAAGTGTGTGTAATGCAAAGTAGATTAACATACACAGATTCAAAACAATCCCTGATGTTCAAAATAAACACTAATGTTCAAACCAAACCCTAATGTTCAAACCAAACCCTAATGTTCAAAACAAACCCTAAACTTCAAAACAAACCCTAATGTTCAAAAGAAACCCATGATATTTTGACATAGTTCATTTACTGATGTTCTGCTAATTCCTTGTATCGCATAGTTTCAACTTCGACTACTTTCCTAGTAAATAATTGTGTCTGACTGATAAACGAAGCGAGCAAGTCCTTATACGATGATATACATATATGGATTAACATAATTGTAAACGTAGGAGTTTCACATGTTGGCCGGTCATAATTCAGGAATGGGAGATTTTGTATTTAGAACCGTCCTCTTTCGGAAGACATGCGCACGGGGTAACTGTCGTGCCTCTACACCGCCTGCTTGCCCAGAGGCGGTCTTTTCGAATCAGTCAACATGGGAGTGTGACGTTTGTTCCGCTTGTGATAGACGTTAGCTCTGGAGAAAGTACCTTGGCAAAAATAGAGGTAAGCAACGCATAGTTCTCTAAACCTATTTGAATGTTTACTCTTTTATAATTTGCATTTGTTTTGTCTTAGAACATGTTTGTAAGACTTGTTTATTTTCAAGTATTTCCAGTTTTACAGTGAAAAAATGTTATAGTTCAGTGTTGACCACGTACGCGCAAATAAATACATATTCATCAGTATAATTCGTGTCCGAAATGTTTGCTCCATTTTGCTTGCTGTTACAGTAATGAAATTAAATGTACACTTATGCATCTTTTAGCTGAAATCTATGTATGCTTAACATACTTCGAAACACATTTGTTATTTTAGTTAAGTGGAAGACGTTTCGATTCTGAAAATAAAGCTGTAGATTTCTAAAATAAATGCAATAACTTACACTAGTCTTTCAAATAATCATATATAAGCAAAACCTACATTTTATTACAATGTGTGTAAGTGAAAATCTTAATATCTTCGTAACCAGTATTTTGTGTAAATGGTCATTTACTATGCTGTTCTTTAATAAAAATTATTTGCGCTCATTATCAAGAACGATCTACCCAATTAGACGCTTCTACACCGTACATTTATGAAGTGTTGTACGTGCAAGTTGTCTGGTGAACGTGGCAAGATCAAAAGATATCTCAAGCGTTATCCAGATATTTTGGCATGGTTATCAGTAACAAGTTCACTAATTTTAATAACTTTAAATTGTCCTGTTTACATATCAAACACGTAAGTAATACTAGCCTAGAATATTGTCTGAATAACTGTTCATATATATTGAGAAGTATCTGAGTAAAACTGCGTTAAGTGCCAGATAATTGTACTCTCCACCCACAAGGATAGTTTCCTTGCTTTTGTGTGTATATATTGCAGGATCCAACGCGAGTTGTTTTTGTTGATCACTCTTCGTCGATTGCTGTGAATACCCGCCGACTTCGTATTTACAAAGTTAAATTTCTCCTAAAGTCCAAGCTAATTTCTAGTGGCCGACTGGTAAGTCTATACACTGCAAATCAGTGGCGATTTGTGATCGGAGTTCGCGCCCGCCGACTGACGGGAATTAGCTTCCTGCACTGAAGATTGCGTAAGCATGAAACATTGATGTTTGTAGGGTTAGGGTTATAAGAATAAATAATTAATATTTATTTATAAACATTATATATAAATACTTAATATTTACTTATAAATATTATTATATATGTATATATATATATATATATATATATATTAGATGCAGATGTGATGAAAACTATTAAGTCGAACCATTTAATGTTCAGTAATGAAAGGAAAGCAATATGCCCATTGTGCGACATGACAATATTATATATATATATATATATATATATATATATATATATGTGTGTGTGTGTGTGTGTGTGTAGTTCGGCAGTAAGTCATTTCTTATGCAAGCGTCTGTAAAGACTACGGAGTTTTCTCTTTACACGATCATTCTTGTCAATTTTTCGACGCGCCGAGCGATTCTTCGATTTTTGCGTGTTAATATATATATATATATATATATATATATATATATATATATATATATATATATAAATGTTTCCGTATAAGTTCTCGAGTTCGACATTAATGTTCCCAAGTTCGAGAAGATGCACCTGAAGACGGTTAGAGGTTACATCGGCCAAACTCTGTAAAAATTGCAACAGTAATCTGCGTACACTACTGAGTGCGCCACTACCATTACACACAAGCTATTTAAATTTCCACTAACGAAGCAGATTCCCTGTAACAAAGCCTCTCTATAGAATTACTCGCAATCGCTGCCAATGAGTTCTAGGAAATTCAAATTAGCCCTGTTCTATTTCTCTGAGGAGTATTCGTGTTCTGTTTGGAAGAGATCAACGCATGCTTTAAACCTAGACTCAGCATTGACTTACACCTTCCGCTAAATTAGTGGTTGCTTGAAACCTACAAACTTGAATAACATTCAGCTCTTTACTGCCATTGGCCCATTCAGATATGAGACGGGAAATTGTCAGCCGATTAGAGATAACAAAGGTTTTCAGTGATGTACGGTCCAACGAGTGAAATCAAAGAAAAGCTCGCTTACCTATGTCGAACCCCTTACAACATCACAGGAAGAGACCAGCCGACAGATGTTGACCAGACGGATAGGAAATGCCCAGCCTACTGATATGGGAATATCCCCTTCTGATGGCCGTCCTTCTCGGTTCAGAGGTATACTGGCTCCTATAGAAAACGCTCAACCACCTAAGAACGCTCAAAAGCTGTTATAAGTAAACTGTACAACAATACTGACAAACCAATCTGTTATTGTTTATAGGAAGATTATACGATGCAACACGGCCTGATCTGGCCCCTACTGCCCAACCGACACAGCTTGCAAGACGTTGGACAGTGTAACAATAATGCAAAGATGCATAAAAAAGTGGTAAACTGTCGTGTAACAACATACTTAAAAACACGCAAAAAAGAAAGTCCTACAATGAAATAGTCAAAATATATGTACGCAAAGAAAGTTAATATGATGCTATAATATCTTATGTTGTCAATAGCGAGTTTTTGTGAGCCAGAAGATAAGGTACTTAAATACTGTTCACTTTGGATATGACCGAGCATTCGGTGTTCAATTTCTTGGCTTAGGTACACGCCACGTCTGGCCACACCGATGAGTTGTAGACGATGAAATGCTAACTGTCGATGACTATATGTATATATATATATGCATATATATATATATATATATATATATATATATGCATATATAATACTTTCATGTATATATACATATAATATTGTAAAATTTGTTTATTAAAATGTAGATATACAAGATAGCATGCTAGTAGTGTAACTTTGTTTAACAACACTCCACACTTCATACAATGTAGGTAGAAAATTCCAGAGTGTAATAGAAATAGTTGTAGAAGGGTGAAGTAATAAATGATCTATATAGTAGGTATGTGAGAGGAGAAGAAAGAGTAGGAGTGTCAAGAGTACTAAATAAGGAGTAAAACGTAAGATGGGCGGCATAATAAAAATAAATGAAACCACTAAAATTCCATAGGAAAGAGATTATAAGTTATCGTATTTAAAAAAAATATATATATTGACAAACTATGATCTTGGCTATGAATACAGAGATGTGGTAAACACCCAGCCTTTGTGGAATGCATATGCGTAACGAATGAGTGTAAAATATACCCAAGCTTCATTGCCCTATCATGTTTATGTATCTTTTTTTAAAGACCGTTAATATTTAGCAAACTAGAGTTTCTCACAATCATTACAGAGTATGGTATATATTCTCGTGTGTGTGAGATATGTTCGTTCTTCGTTTTTGTGTATTTTAATGTTTTATAGTGAGTGGGATGAATTGGATAGTTCTTAAACCGTGTTTGGAAGGCTGGGAGATGACTGATTTGTGTGTTGATGGGGGACGACCTTTCTTAGTGTGGGAGGTGTGGTGTTGGGAGATTTTGTTTTTGTGTTAAAGAGTATCTGAATATATTTAGCATTATAGCTTGTTGTAGTATATAGATGATTATATATATATATATATATATATATATATATATATATATATATATATATATATATATATATATTATTCAGTAGGACATAAGTACCGTCTGTTTCAAGTACGGAAGGTGTCTGACCTACCCAACTATTTCAGCTTGGTTGTCACTTTAGGAAAAAAAGATGGAGGGTATCGCACGAGATTACAGTAGAAACATAATTATTTTTAAGGGTTAATTAATTTCCTTCTATTTTATGTATTAACATGAGATATGTAGAATTAAAAAAATAGTATCCCATAATAAATTTAGAATTCAAGCATTCTAAAGAATCAGAAAAGAATGTTTATCTTCACACATCATAAGCATACATCCAACTAATAAATCAAAAACGATCAATACACGGTTATCTCCCCTAAACCATAGTTCTTTTGTTGATATTCAGAGACATTGAGTCGCTAATCCCGTCATAAAAAAAAGTTTTTCTAAATAGACTTCTTTTTAACTTTTTACTTTTATTAACACTTTTTAAGCTCGCATAGGTAAGTTTAATACATAAAATAGAAGTTAATTAATTAACCTTTAAAAACAAACAACGTTTCCAGCCTAATCTCGTGCGAGGCTCTTTCATCTTATTTCTCCCAAAGTAACTACAAAGCTAAAGAGGATCAGAAATCGGATACTTTCCGAACTTGAAACAGACGGTACTGATGTTGTAAGATAAAAATAGAAATAATGTTCCAACATACTTGAAAATTTGAAAAGTGAAAAACGAAGATTATTTATGTATTCATCAATGCTTCGTCTTTATTTACAGATTTCTTCGGGATAATTAATATTTCAGACATGTGTATTGTGTGTTATTTCCTAAATCAATAATTCCTAGGAAGTCTTGAAATAAAGACGGAACTTTATTTATACGTAAATAATTTTAGTCTCTTTATATATATATATATATATATATATATATATATATATATATATATATATATATATATATATATATATATATATATGTATATATATATATATATATATATACAGGGTGTTTCAAAAGTCTTGGGAACATTACAAATGCGTATATCTCATGAACTATTCCAGGTAGAAAAATGAAACTGGTGCCATTTTAAAGCTTGCTTAATCAAGTTTTTGGTCATACTAATGATTTTCGTGTTATCTTTCCAGGTGCAGTAATGGCGTTCTCTAAACAAGACAAGGCATTTTGCGTCCTCCAATTTGCAAAGACTAAATCGTGGACATGTGTTCAGCGTGCATTTTGCAGGAAATTTAAAAAAGAAGCCCCTGAAAGGAAATCCATTGTCAGATGGCATGCTAAATTTGTGAAAGATGGGTGTTTGTTCCCAAGTAAGCGAACAGGTCGCCCTTAAACTTCAGAAGATGCAGTTGAGCAAGTTCGGACAGCCTTTCAGCGGAACCCCCGTAAATCAGTGAGAAGAGCCAGCAGGCAACTTCAGCTTGCTCCAGCAACTGTCTGGCGTGTCTTAAGGAAACGACTGCAAATGGTACCTTACAAGCTCAAGTTGGTCCAAAAGTTGAAGGACACTGATAAGCCACTTCGCCGTGACTTTTGCATCGCAATGCAAGAGAAGTTGGAAGATAACGGCTTTGATGACCGGCTTGTTTTTAGCGATGAGGCGACCTACCATCTGAATGGCTAAGTTAACAAGCATAACACTCGCATATGGGTAACTGAGAATCCTCATGAACTTCTTGAGCACGAGCGAGATTCACCAAAAGTGAACGTGTTTTGTGCAATTTCCAAGAAAGGTGTCTATGGACCGTTCTTCTTTGAAGAGGCAACTATCACTGGTGAATCCTATCTCAACATGCTGGAAGACTGGTTAATGGCTCAGTTAGAACAAGCAGAATCTGATGACTTCATTTTTCAACAAGATGGTGCACCACCACACTGGAGCCTTAGAGTAAGGCAGTTTCTTAACACAAGGCTGCCTGGTAGATGGATTGGGAGATCTGGGCGAGGTGATGACGTTCTCATGCCCTGGCCTCCTAGGTCTCCAGATCTTAACCCGTGTGACTTTTTCCTTTGGGGCTTTGTCAAGCAACAAGTCTATGTGCCGCCCCTTCCAAGAGATATTGACGAACTAAAGGCTCGAGTAACGGCAGTTGTGGGAACCATTGACGTCAAGATGCTGGAATGCGTTTGGCAGGAAATAGACTATCGACTAGATGTCTGCCGTGTGACGAATGGTGCTCATATTGAGCAACTTTGAAGATTCCCCACAAAACTTGAAACTTTAACCTTTCCAACGGTACCAATTTCATTTTTCAACTCCTAATAGTTTTTGAGTTATTAAAAATCGTTATGTTCCCAAGACTTTTGAAACACCCTGTATATATATATATATATATATATATATATATATATATATATATATATATATATATATATATATACATATTTAGATTTTTCACTTAGAAAATAGATTATTCAGTGAAGACCGGGATTAGGCCAATAAAAACAAGCTCGATGATACTCGATTACAGGGTACAGAGCATTTATGTGATTTTTTGAAGGCTTAATAAAGCATTCTGTTCAGGAGACCAACCATCACAACAAAATACTTTTTCTTTCAAAGATTATTTATTTATCATATATATTCAAATTAAAGAATTTTTTCCCACACGTGTTTCACTACCAAGCAGGTACTTGGAAGATCATCAGGGAAATTAAGTATCTAGAATAAGGGTTTCAACAACCGACAATACACAATGTGGTGTTGCCTTAATTGAGGTCACTGGAGAAGAGAAGAAAAAAATTAAAAAGTAAAAAGATAAAAAAGTCAAAAATAGAAAATGTCTTAGAAAAGTAGATCGTAAGATTTTCGCAGTATTGTTGCTAGTAAGCCAATCAGCAAATAATTAGTCCCAAATGCATTTAAAAAATAAGAACAATGTGCGAGAATACACCTTCCCGTCGGGTGGCACAACAATGAAAAAATATCTCCCCCCAAACAAAAACCAAACAGGCAAAACACCGTTCACAAGTTACCATTCTAAGACAATGATAGTATGGGCATTCTCGCATCTATTCCATCAGAAAGAAAAGGTAACGTAAATGTCCGTCCAGAATGCATGTGGTCGAGCGAGCCTTTTTTCCAGGGGTGACTTTCTCCCTTTAAAACCTATTTAATTTGAACATATATGATAAATAAATAATCTTTGAAAGAAAATGTCTTTTCTGGTGACGATTGGTCTCCTGAACGGAATGCTTTAGTAAGCCTTCAAAAAATCACATATATATATATATATATATATATATATATATATATATATATATATATATATATATATATATATATATATATATATACATATATATATATATATATATGAAGAGTTCGAACGCAAAACACGATAAATCCAATTCGTTTAAGTTGAGATCTTACACAATAAAAACACGTATATATAAAATCGAGACTTCGAATGAAAGTTGATTTTAGTTGAAATCAAAAATAGATTACTTTGGTATCATATTATGTAACACATAGTTTTGGGGTGTCGTCGGGTGTTGAAATGCAACACTTTTCATAGGAACAGTTTTGTGATTTTCTAAATGGCGTTTATCGCGTTTTTCATTCGAACTCTTCATATATATATATATATATATATATATGTGGGGGGTGGGGGTGTATATTTACATACTTGTATTGATATGTATATATATATATATACATACATATATATATATATTTATTTCTATTTCCATTTGAAAAAAATTATATTCAAATATAATTGTTATAAAATAAAGCAATTGTAATAGCTCAATAGTGTATCGCTAGAAATAAGAATACGATGCTGATAATGAGTACTGATTGTAATTAAGGCTTTGCTTGCTTTGTTTTTTAAATGTTTATACTTTGTTTTATATAATTAGCACTGAGAGTTCTCACACAAAGAAATAAATAGACAGGAGCATTTTACATATTTATTGGTGTAAGCTGTAACAATTGTATGATGAATAATAACAAGTTTTCTTAAATGATGTGAATATGTCCTTTATAACATCGAATATAGTATAAAATTAAATATAGAATATTATGTATTTATATATATTTATAATAATATTTATAAATAAATATTAATTATTTATTACCTACAGACATCGATGTTTCATGCTTACGCAATCATCATTGCAGTAAGCTAATTCCCGACGGTTGACGGGCACGAACTCCGACTACAAATCGCCACTGATTCGCAGTCAGGAGAGTTACTACTTGGCCACCAGAAATTAGCTTAGAATTTAGAAGAAATTTAACTTTGTAAATACCAAGTCGGTGAGTATTCACAGCAAGCGGCGAAGAGTAATCTAACAACAACAAATCGTGTTGGAACTCGCAATGAAGCTAGTATTACTGCTTGTTATTAAATTCACTCAGAGTGCCTCAGCCTTAGTAAAGGGGGATGTACAATATATATATATATATATATATATATATATATATAAAGTTGCACATTAAAATTACATATTTTATTTTTATATTTTACATTTTATAATAGGTATTAAAAAAGGGAGCATAAATATTATCAGTCTTGATTCAATGGTAAGATACACACCTTACGTTTACAGAGAGTTATATTTTATATAGATTCATTTACTAAGTTTCTGTGTACCCAGTCTGAAAAATTCTAAAAATATAGTATATTTTCATTGGTGCATCATTTTTAAAAACGTTATTGATTCACATGTATCATATATTTATTAAATAATTGAATAGAAATTCTGCCAGGAAAAAGCAGTGCATGACTTCTAATAGACACGATGTGGCCAAGACCTTATTCACAGTATAATGGCCAGCGTATCTGCTTACGAGAGTCGAGTGACATGGCAACGAAGTTTAAAGTGGATTTCTCCTAATTGGTGTCGGTCGAACAACGCGCGCATGTTTCACCGTTACATGCCTAGATAAAATAATGGTTTCTGTTGGAAATCACAAAGAACATCAACGAGTATAGAACCTGATATCTAGAGAAAGGATTCAAACGTGATGAGAAGAAAACAGGGCAACCCACTTTTTATAGATAATAAAAAAAACTATATAATAAAATAACAATATGTACACTATATAATAACATCTACTCCAAAACTGTTGTGCACAGTACTGGAATCCGGGGAAATATTATTATTACTTAAATCCTAGAGAATACCATCGTTTTACTTCTGAAACATTGCCCCTACCGTCATATGAAAGTTGTCTCTTTAAAATCATGTCCTCCTCTTTTCTGTTCTCTTATTGAAATCAGATGATATTTCTACTCATATATTGAGTTGATGTGTGTTTGAAAATTATACTAAATTATACTAATTTTTATTTGTATGAAAAATAGTTGCACTCATGAATATTTTTAATGAAGGTAACTACATACTGCTGGTCTAGTTGCGCCCAGCTTCCAAAAGTTAGCGAATATAATTTATTTTTAAGACGTAGAGATCTCACATATGATTTTCCACTCCATAAACTGAAACATCGTTCACATATTAATTGGTAATACCGAATTAAGACAACAATTAAATATCAAAATAGGAATGCATTTGAATAAAATTCGATTAATTACACTGGTTTACAAAAAACAAATTTGGTCTGAGGTAAGAATAAAGATATGTGTGTTTTGCTAATTTGGCGGTGCTGAATTAAAATTTATAAATAGTTTTGCTCTATCACCTGTAGTTTTCTGGCTTTTAAATAGTCTCATTTTAATATAAACAGAGAATAAATGAGATGCATCAGCTTATAACAGATCAAACAGGATAGATAAAGAACTTTGATTGAATAAATATACTTGGATGACACAGTTACACAATTCATAGTACAACAGACAGTCAAAGTTGTGTTTTCTTAGATGATCTGGTGTATTATGCCTACGGGATGTAACGCAAGAGAATCCAGCAGACATCTCCCATCATGCCGGGGTTCTATTTGCCTTGATAGTTGCTCTCCATCTTCGTAATGTATTGGTGAAATTTTTCTCCATGCTCATCACTCACTGCTCCAAGGTTCGGCGAGATGAAGTTAAGGTGGGAATGGAGAAAATGAATCTTGAGTGATATTCGGCACCCCATATCCTCGTAAGACTTTAGCAACTTCTCAATACAGGCTTGGTAATCTGGTACGCGTGTGTTACCAAAGAAGCCACTACAGACTGACGTGAATACTTCCCATGCTCTCAGTGCCTTTAAGTTAATAAGCTCCTAAAAACTATTATCCGTCGGCACTGATCTGAGGTCCGAGAAACAAATGCCCTCTTTTAGCTTAGCAACACTAAGGCATGGGAACACATTAGACAAGTGTTGGAAAGCAGTACCATTTTTGTCCAACGCCTTCACGAAATTCTTCATCAAACCAACCTTGACGTGAAGAGGAGGAAAAGCTCCTTATTCATGTCCACCAGACGGTTCTCCTTGACACCAAGTCTGTCTGCTTATAATGCTGGAATACAACTCTACTATTCCATAGACAGAGAAAACAACAGTACTTTGTGAAGCCCGCTTGCCTACACATAAGAAGACCAATGACCTTGAGGTCCCCACACAGACTCCACTGGTACTCGTTGTACTTAAATGCTTCTAAAAGAAGCTCCATATTGTACTATGACTCCTTTAGATGGACAGAGTGTGCAATGACAATGCTGGGATATTTCTTTCCGTTGTGCAGAAGTACAGCCTAGAGACTACGCTTCGAAGAGTCTATGAAAATACGCCAGTCTGAAAGATTATGTGGCAAACCAAGGGACGTGATCAAGCCAGGTATGTTTGTGCAGTAGCAGTACTTATTTTCCATGTCCAAAAAATGGAGGCACGGTCTTTGTTCTGATTCCTGAAACTGGTGATACTTATATCTTCCTGGTATAGGGTCCACTGTTTAAGCCGAGAAGCCCAGAGCTCATACTGCTGCTTTTGACAGATACAAATTACGAGCAAGATCATTCAGGTCTTCCTGCGTGATCCAGTGTCACTCGTTGCCACCTGTCCTTAAATATGTAGGCTCAATATCTTCCTAAGATATTGACTCAGCAGAATCCTCCCTTGAAGGCATTTCTTCATCTGATGAGGAAAGCAGATCCTTATTTACTGGAGATGTGGGTACAGGAAGATCATATGAATGGGGAATGGGTCTCATAGCAGATGGAAAGTTGGGATATTTGATTTTTTCCTAGAAGATACATGTAAACCAGTTATATTAGTTAGACAAAAATGACAATAATCTGCGTGGCTTCGTGGCTCTCTCAAAACCATCGGGACTGCAAAGTTGGAAGCCGCTTTCTTGCCATTACACCATGCAGTTAGTACATTGTAGCAGGGTTTACAACAATGTGTGGAGCCCTCGACTTATCCTGATCAGTCAAAATAGTGAAAGTAGGCGGTTCTGAGGAGGTGAGTGATGGTTCGACGCAGTGCAACTGTTGTAAAGTCCTCACACACGATTGAGACCTGCTGCCTAAATATATATATATATATGTATATATATATATATATATATATATATATATATATATATATATATATCACTGACATTTAGTGCATAATAACTGAAAAATACGCCATAAGTCTCACAGTATTAGAATTAACCCTGAATGCATATACGTCTTTATGTACCGTATATGCATACAATGAACACTATGCATATGTAAAAAATAGAGGTGATAAGTAAAAACGGATTTTAAATTTGAATACAGCACCCCCAAATTAGGTAAAAATGGGTATTTTTTGGTTGCCTTAATTTCTTTGTAAACCAGTGTTATCGGTCAGGAATAAATGTAAAATGTCAAAATGCCGAAAAATAAAAATATCTAAACTGAATAGAAATGAATTCGAGAACATATACCAAGTAACCACAAGATGATATGAAACCAGATTGAAAATAGAAAACTGAATGCTTTATTCTTAATGAGTAGATGGGATATGCCTATCACCCGGCCCAAGCACCCCTTCTCTGTATATTAGCCAGGCGTAGAGGTACAAGCACTGGGACTCTCTTAAAGACACCTAGGGGTTAGCCTTGTTTCCTCACTAGGGCAATGAACGCCGTCTTTTTTCTCTCTATCTGGGCAACTTGGGGAAAGTTTGTTTGTTTGTAACTAAGTCCTACATGACTAGCCTGGGTCGCTCTTGTTCCAACAGGTTGAAGGTACAGGTTCGACAGTTTGTATGGCTACTGTTTCCAACTGGTAGTTAGGAGCCCTTACTCTTAAGTAGCGATAACAACGGCTGCTCCGTCAACAGTTGCATACTATTTTGGGTAACTGTACGTGTCATGTCGCGCATGAGAAGGGACCGTACAGTTATCCCGGTAGGCTTTCCCGAGGCCACAACCACCATGGACCAAGTCACGACTAATTGACTAGTTGTGAGAGCATATTGGCACAACACAAGCACCCACTTTACCCTCCCCACTCTATCTCAATACAACCATGAATTTACAACATAAAAAACACCTAAACCACACTACTAACAAAAAACATCTGCGCCGCCGCCCTTGAGGCTCGACTTAATAAATATCCGGGGAATTAGAATCAACATTAACGATGTAGAAACTTTTGTCCTGACCAGCTCCCCGGATATCCTAGCACTAAGTGAAACGAACCTTCAATCTTCACTCACCACTTTGACATGAGTGATTACCTTCCACTTTAACGTAAGGACTCTGACAAACATATGCACGGGCTGGCAGTTTATGTTCGGAACACCCTCCCCTTGACTAGAGAACATAGGTTAGAATCAGATTATCAAGCCTACATTTACTTTAGATTGACCTTACATAACAGAGCTAGCTACTTATATTTCTTATACCGTTCTCCTTAGACCCAGGAATGTACACTTCTTTACTCTCACTCGAGTCAAATGCCAAAATCCATGTATTTAGAGATGTTAATGCACACCACCGTGACTGGATGGGATTCCTCAGCGTTACTGATGCAGCTGGGAACTCTACGTTTAATTTCCCATCAGCTCACGACCTCTCACAGACTATTACTTATCGATTACTTACTATAAGGAAACTTTAAAAAATTACTTTCTGTTATGAAATACCCTAAAACATTCCAGTTTAATATACAACTAATATTACTTTAAATATTTTAATAATTGTAATTGAAATAGGCTAAGTTATTAATGTGTATACTTGTATAAGCGTGGTATAAGTTGTGGATATACTCTTGTATGCATTTAAGTGAAATATTTTACTTTTGCAGAATTTCGGAGTTTTGAAAAGTATTTTTTTAATTAATTTATTTATTTATTTATACATCGTTTTCAGTTTAAAATCAACATGGACAGTTAACAACAATTAATTTTCATAATGAATGGTCTGAGTATCAATTTATATATAAAACTCTAGTTAAATAGATTAAATATACAAATTGTTTCAAGTCATTATGTAGTTTGAGATAGATCTTTCCTTAAACCTACGTATAATTTTATTAATTCAGAGGTATATTCAAATGGGTAATAGTTAAATTTGTGTGAATTTTATTGCAAATTGCAACCCTATAGTTTGTGTATGTAAACATTTAATATATGGTAAGATGTATGTGTCGGCGGTTTGCTTTCGATGCTTAGTCGACCGGAGAGTGCGTGTCTTAATCAAGGTTGAGCTTTCCTTTTATTGATTCGGGTACGCATGCTCTCTGGGGGTGCGATGATAGTGGAAGGATTAGAAAGTGTTTTGCTTACTGTGTGGTGTGTATAATTTATGCATGCATAAGTGTTTGACATAGGTTCTTCCAATGTGTATATGATGTGGCGAGGTGTGATGTCTGTTGGTCGGTCATGATGACATATTAAGAAAAATCTTACCTTAATCACGCCGTTAGCTACGACCTGGTAAAAAAGCATCTCTTTTGCTAATTAGTTTTTTTCTGCCTGATTTTCTTAAGAACGAAGTAATATTTACTTGACTTTACAGCCCGGGTGTTATTTACCAACATGAAAATGCTGGGTAACTCGTGTAAACTGTTCTAATTTATATATATATATATATATATATATATATATATAATATTTTAAGTTTACCCATTTTCCGGACCTTATAAATTGCTTGACAGTAAACTTTTTTCTATTCACTGTTCTGGTATTTTTTACCGTGAAATATTAATAAATTGATTTGAGATTCCATTCATATTTCTTCTTCTCATTTATTTTTGTTCATCTGTTCCACCTTCCAGTACCTATATCGCATTGCTCCTGCCTCGGATTACGAACTTGTAGGGAACATGAACATGAAGAAGGCTTACTTGCGAAACGTCCTCGAGTTTGCCTGTCCTGTGCGCTGCGGGTGAAAGAAAGAAATCCAACATGGCGTCCCTGAATGTTTATTACATACAGTTCACGCAAAATCTCGCAAAGTCTCGTTGCACGTATGGAAATTAGGTGTGACTCGATATTATAAAAGCGGGTCTCGTACCGTCTGAGAGGAACTGAGTGTGTGAAGCAAGTGCACGTAACGAACGGTGAGAGCTGCTTTGAAAGTTAACAGAGTGATTTGCGACCTCCGTTATTACTACATTTCTATTTACCAGCAATGCTTCAAGCAAACTACAATTTCCTTTCATATATATATATATATATATATATATATATATATATATATATATATATATATATATATATATATGCATATATATATATGCATATATATATATATATATATGCATATATATATATATATATATATATGCATATATATATATATATGTGTGTGTGTGTGTGTGAGAGAGAGAGAGAGACATAGGTGAATTATATTTTGGTGAAAGTTAACATTTAGTGGGTGCATAAATATAATTAATTTTTATTGTATTTTTTTTTAATTATAACCGATCATAATGAATTTTGAATATATATTCGCGGGGGTGGGGGGCAGCATCAATGTGAAATTTCATGCAAAAGTCATTAATTCTCTATAAAAGCAACACCAGAAAACACCGAAACTAATGGCGAAATGAAAATTAACACATTTTAAACAACATTAAAATCAATCATATTCGCATGTTGAAAAACGAATACGTTTATACATCGAAAACAGACTATTTAGTAGAAACGTAATAGCAATAAAACTAAGTTAAAACACCGAAAAGGAATATCAAGAATGAACTCTTGCATTTGGCATTCGAAGATCTATATTTTCTTTCAACAGAAACAAACAAAACAACGGGAAAAATGCAATAATTGATGGCGTGATCTTATGCGTATCTTCAGGTTATCGCTTTTATTTGCCTTGTAATTTTTTTCATGAATAGACCGTGCCCTCGTTATATACGGGTCGCGATGCAGATATGTTATTCTTTGTATGCGTTACGCATTTATATTTAAAATGTCTACATTAGGTTCTCTCAATTTGATGTTTTTACCAGTTTTGTTTTATTGCACAGAAACATGAATAACAATTGCCTCGTTCATATTTATCTACGTATTTGTAGACACCTGCTTCCGGAAAATTCTTATCGTAAGCAACACTGATCTGTAGCTGAGAACATCAAAGCGACAGATGAAGAAATCCTACAATAATTTAGAAGATAGATTAGCCACACATTGAGCAGAACCCCATCTTCAACAAAAGTACGCTTTTTGTTTGCAGATCACAAGGAAAATTAGATGCAGCTTAATAATAAAGAAATACTGAAAAGAAAATAAGAAAACTGGAGAAGCTTAACCGGGATTATAGTGTTGGAGAGACTTGAATCGTTTTCTATATCAAAAGTTAGATTATAGGGCTAATGTATTTATAAAACATCTGTAATTAAAGTTCGTTCGTCAACTTACAAGTGGTAAATTGATGACTTTCTTCTAAAAGATCCGATTTTCTTTAACTAAGAGTTCATGACATAAAGCCACAATGTTATAATCAATCACTCAACAATTGATATGAGAGAAAAGTTCATGTAAAATATCATACGACCTTGTGTCGATCTGAATGTCGGATGTTTAGAAAAGGTCAAACGTAAACCAAATGTTTGACGTTTGACCTCTTTTGACATCCGGTAAATTAAGTGGTGCTACTAATCTAATTATCCTTTACTTCTTTATTCTATTCACGACATTGTCATACACACTTTCTCTGTCACGCTGTTGCTACTAATATAACTTGTCTCGTCTGTCCTTCTTCCCAATATCTAAAACAGTGTTGTGGCCCTATTAAAGAAACCGATATGAAGACACGAACACGGTATAAAGTAGAAACAAGTGTATTAAAAAAATAGAGTACAAAGGGAAGAAATATGCGCCTGGTAAGTAGAGTTCGACTATCTTACTGGATTCCGGCGAGAGTTAATTGCCGTTGGCATTTATTGAGCAAAGAGGAAGAGTCCATGTGTTATATATTGATGGACGTAACTTGGGAGGGATATAAGAACCTTTATGAGAGTGTTAGATAATGGCTTGGACGCATCTATTCTAGATGGGTTTGACTTGCGCGATTATGGCAGAGTCATTCCGTCCGAGGCTACGGGTGCGTTTTCCCACGCCGGGAACGACAGCTGACGTGATCTTAGGTTGCTGAGGTCAAGGGTCAGATTGCACCTGTGTGTTGACAACGAGAGTTGGTGCGAGATTTCGCAAGCGTGGGAACATTGAATTGGATTTTGAGGGAGTTACTGTCTGGAGGCGAAAGAGTCAAGATCTAAGCATGTGACGTTAACAGAAGGGAGTATTCCCTAAATGGAAGACAGACGAAAGGTCCCCCCTCTCTCTCTAGGAATAGTTAGGACAGCAGTAATAATCTAACTACGATATTCGTAAAGCTCTCTCTCTCTCTATCAACGATAGCAAGACACAACGCCACGGCAATACAAACGACGCCTGAATAAAAGTAATTAAAATAATAAGGTTGTTGTCTTATGAAGCGAGAAAGGTCCTTTGTCACAGACAGCTCCCGGAGATGGCCAAAATAGTTCAGAGACGAAGAAAGACTCAACCACTGGACGACGAAGCCGGCCGAGAAAATACGAAGATATGAATTGTTTTAAAGGGCTATTCAACACATGTTGTACATAGGTAAGTCACCGTAACAAACAGTCATGATGTTTAATGTATAATGATCACACCAGATGAGATGGATACGTTTGGTATCATACTTTAGATTCTGATGCAACGAGAAACAAGATAGAAGACAATAATACGAAACAAGCATTATTATAACAATTTTAGTATCATACTTCTCGTAGATACGTCTGAAAATCTCTATAAGCAACCATTTGTTGTAAGCTTTTAATTTTTCTGTGAAGTTTGAAGTAGCCTTTTTGTTGGTCTGTCACGTTAAGGCTTTAAATAGTATTTTCATGTGTCTATCATGCTTAGATTTAAAATAGCATTTTCGTCGGTCTGTCATGCCTCGGTTTTTAAATGACATTTGCATCAGTAAACGTGCAGATAGCATGTATCTGATTTCAGCCCAAGTAACTTCGTACGAGCTCATGTTTATCGGTCGGTTTGTCACTCCGCTCAGTTTGAAATGACATAATCGTTCATCTGTCACGCTTTCAATTTGAGATAACATTTCCATTGCTAAACGCGCTGATTAAATGATTGCATCTTAAGCATATGCGTTCATGTAAAGATTTCCCCCATCATCCACATTGTTGCTGCTCGCTCCAGTCTGATTGAGTTGGTTGCTATTAACGTAATTCAATAGACTGCTGATTGCCAATTATCGTTTTGCCTCGGTCTACCATAACGTATTTAAATATATTTACTCTACACGAAATGTCGTTTCTGCGGAGTATATTAGCAGTTAATTTTTGGATAAATGTAAATTAGAATTTACTAGAAATTTCGAATTAGCACACCTACACACATATAGGGAGAAAATGGTGGAATGTCAGACTATATAGTATACATACTTATGTGCAATATTTACGTCATATAATGTTTCTATATACATTATACCTTTTTTTCTATATATATATATATAAGCGAGGCGAAATAATAGATGGTTTCACATGAGGAATATCATCACTAATGAATAAATTATTATGAATGCAGAGCAGGACGAAGTGAAACAAAGAATAACAATAAGAAAACAGAGAAGAGTAAGCGCAGGCCGGAACGATGAAGTTAAATAGAATTACTGACGGTACATTTGAGTATTTAACTTAATTAAATAAATTTTCTGAAAAATGTCGAATGTGCTAGGAGGGATACAATTTGATTGGTTTTGCCTGGTTGGTATTAGAAAAAGACGCACGCATATGCATAAGTAGTAATGTTACTTTAATGTAAACGATTTTATCAATTTAGATGAAAATCTCTATGAACAGATATTTGTTCGAGTATGTAAACTCATGAACTATTACCTTGTTCTCAAGATATGTACAATGAAATATCGCATTATGCTTTAATGAAATGATATAATATAAATGTAGAAAAAATGAATATGTTTGCTGACATGCATCTATGCGAAAAAATGTGTCAAATGTATTCAAGGCACTACGAACTTTTCGTTTTTTTTTGGTCTTTACAATCACATTTCTCCAGACTGGTGTATTCATGTAATTCCATCTTTCCTCGAACACTTACGCAATCATTCAAATGTTTATAAATGCTTTGTAACTTCATTATTCAATTGTAAATATGTTTGTTTTCGTTTTCCTAATGTAAATATCGCGTAATTATGAAATTAATTTTCTTTACGCTTAATTACTCCATCTATGTTCCGACTGGTTTCAAGAGATTCGTTAGTTTTTATCTTTTGTTGTGTAACGTTATATATTCGTACAAATTTTCACCAGATGCTCCGGTGAATAGAATATATATATATATATATATATATATATATATATATAGTTTTATGGTACTTACATTAAGGACTACATGAACTATTTCGCTTCACTATAAATACCGGCGCACATGCCTCTCCGTGTTGGAAACTACCCCAGTCTAATACTGGCAGTCAGACAGACGTTACACTACTCCTTTCGGATGTTATGGCCCGTTTTGGGACCCGGAATGAGAACAGGGGAATGATGATTCGGTAAAACAAATATTTTGGAGAAAAGTATATACAACAGAGGAACAAGAGAAGTAGTACGTCAGTACTGACTGCCAGTGTATACTGGAGTTTTACTCAATCGCTGAGAAGCCTATGCTTCACGCAGCTATTTAGGATGGATGAGTCTAAAATGTTCGTTATGGCGATCATGGTGTCTTCTAGTAACTCCCTCCATCTTGGCCCCAGTCTAGACAATCCATCCGCGTGATAGATCTTTTTTTATTGTAAAATCTCCATTTTGAAATTATAGTTCAATTAAATGGTTCTCCATCTCTGTAATCTAGTCGCCGTATACACGTCTGTAATGTAAATAATCTACCGTCTATGTAGAGGTGGAACTTAGTTACAGCAAAAATTATTCCTAAAGCCTTCTCCTCAATTTGGGAATACTGCTTCTCCACCGGAAGCAGGCTCCTTGACGCATGCGCGATGGGTTTATGCGTTCCATCCGACATTACATGAAGAATGAGAGCTCCTAACCCATATAAACTAGCGTCGCTAACCACTATTATGTCAATTCATGGGTTGTAATGCGTAAGGAATAAATCCAATATCACCATTTCAATAGTTTTGCCGAATGCAAGCTGATATTTGGGCGTCTACTCCCAAACATGATCTTTTTTCACTAGTCCATTCAGTGGAGCGTGCAGATTAGGCATCACTGTGATAAAAGCAGGTAGAAATTTGCTGATCTCAGAAAGCTCCGTAGTGCTGTGACGCTTTCTGGCGCGACATGTTCTTAATTGTTGTAGCCAATTTTGTGTTCTGCCTTCTTCCGTCCTTGTCTATTACATGACCCAGCTATTTGATTTTTTCTAAGAAAACATCATATTTTTTCTCTTTAATTTTAAACCCATAGTCCCAGATTCGCGAAAACACTTAGATAGCATGTTTCTGGTGTTGTTCTATGACTCTACCGGTTATTAGAATGGCGTCAAGGTGTGCAATAGCAAACTCAAATTTGCCCAACATGGTATCCACCACTTGCTGAAAAATTGCGGGAGCAACGTTGACCCCTCAAGCTAGCCTTTCGAACGTGTATAAACCGCGATACGTATTTATACACAACAGCTGACAACTGTTTTCTTCCCCCGGTATTTGGAGGTACGCTTACCCCAGATCTATTTTTGAAATAAATCTGCCTCCATTTAATTTTCAGAAAACTTCCTTGGGGCTATGCAGTGGGTAATAATCATCTTTTAGTGATGCATTTAATCCCGTTGAAAAATATGCACACACGCAAATCTCTTTTGATTTCTTTTTCACATAGACCGTGGGTGCTACCCACTGACTGTATTCCACTTTGGATAAGATACCGGTCGTCACTAGTCGGTCCACTTCCTCATTTATTTTGTCTACCGAAGCAAAAGGCACATCATGTTTCTCTTAAATACAGGCTGTACGTTTTCGTTCAGTTGAAATTTGGCCGCTATCTTTGTGAATCGATCAATTCCAGCAGAAAGAACTTCGGGAAAAAATTCTTTCAAATCAAGTTTTACTGTTTCTGATTCCGTTGTCCGACTATCTATTTTTTGGCAAAATGTATTTATTGGTGACTTTTATAAATTTAACGCTTGCATCCAATCAGTGACAAACAAGTTATTAGTGTTTTTAACATTTTGGTATTTCTTATTAGAGTCAGATTAGTAGTGATCTCAAATTTAAATCTTTCAACAGTCACTGTATTGTCTAGGGTCGGTCTATTCAACCTCTTCTACATATGTAGATGTATTATTGACACGTATTAGCCGTAATTCAATCGTAGTTTAATATGTTTGATATGTTTATCCAGGATTTTTACGTGCAACATCCTTGTTCCTTAATTTAATGCATTCCTGATCATTTATACTTGTAACTTGTACCCGCGTTTTATTTCCTTTATTCATTATACAGTGCGAACATTTGTGTACGACCCTGTTACCAGTCAGGCAGGTCTTAAAACGAAATGGGCATTCTGTTACCCATTGTAGGTTTCCACACCGATAACAAGAGCTCGGCAGTAATTTATTACTATAAGACTGGCTTTTTTGCGTGAAAATCACGTTTTTTGCTTTGAATGACAGTTGAATTTTGATTTTTGACGTACTTTTTGTATGTGTGCAATACCCGATTGATCGATGTCCTTCGAACCCTTAATAACATTAATAAATCGTTGGCAGTCATCAGCTATTTTTTGCAGTGTTAAGTCCGGTTCATTTTCTAATTCATTAAGAACTCTACGCTTTATTTCTGCGTCTTTTTCTGATTCCAATCCTACGAAAATTAAGCATTTAAACTTATCAGCACAAAGTTTGAATAATTTAAAATCGTCGCAGTATTTGTGCTGAACATTTCTCTGAACATCTCTGTTAGTCGCTAGTCTTTCGAGGTAAAATAAAATTCACAAACTTAGTATATTCAGTGGTGCCTTATTTTCTAATTAACAGGAGAACATTTTCAGAGTCTGCCCATTTTTCACAATCAATGTTATATGTCTTCATATCTTCTAAAATACGAAACAAAAGTTTTCCACTCGCCAGGAGAATACGAGAAGTTGTCGATCGCACTCCACACGGCATTTAGCGAACAATCATCATTGTTTTCGTTACTTTCGCCTCTAAGCGATAATCTTTGCAATCTTTTTTTCAGATTTTGTCTATTACTCTATAAGCTTTTCATGTTTTCTAGAAGACGCTTTTGAAATATTTCTTTAGTTTTCTGTAGTATTTTGTCTACCTCTTTATTATATTCGAGTTTTTGTTGCATTTAAATTTTTTCTAATGCCGTAATCGGCACTTTAAATTATTCCAGATTTTAAAGTGTGTCCTTTTACTGTTAGAAATTAAATGTTTCTTTTCGAGTTCGCCTTGTTAAAAAAGTTCTTTTCTTTAGATTATGCTTGCTAGACGTAATCTTTGTTGTAAAACAGTATAAAACCTTTTTATTCCTTTGATAAAAATATCGCTTTTTTAGTACGCTTTTACCTGTGGTGCGTAGCCGTTAGATTTGCGGGTACGGTTTGTTAAAAAAGTTATCTTCGTATAACTATGCTTGCTAGACGTAATTTTTGTTGTAAAAGAGTATAAAACCTTTTTTTCTCGGTAAAAAATCGCTTTTTTAGTACTTTTTTTAAGCGTGGTGCGTAGCTGTAGAATTTGCCGTCGGCACTTTAGTCAGAGAATAAAATAAAAATACGGTTTCATTTTTTTTTCGGCAGAAGTAACTGCCTGTTTTGGAGAGAGAAACAAATATATTCCCTTATTTGTCGAAAAAAAATCATAGGTGACCAAGAGTAAAGCTAGCTGAAAAGTGAGGAAGGTTTATATAACAACTGAACGCTATCCCCTACTGATATAAATGCTCTACGACAACCGTCGTTCTTCTTAGATGTTGGAAGAACATCCCCAGTCGCCAGTAGCCACACTCTGGTAAGTCACCGCTCCTCCTATTTTCCACATATTGTTAAATATTACAACAGTGGTTGAATAGCAATTAAAACAAAACTCACTGATCTTTCTTCACTTAAGAGAATAATAAGTTGGTCTTACGTGTTTTTCTTCTTTTTTTTCTTCCACCGGTAAGCCATTAGGACGTTGTCTGCTGAATTTTTAGTCGATTTCTCTCTTTAAGGTTTTCTTTTAGTCGCAAAAGTTCTCTCGAATCTTTTACTGTAACCAGGCTGTCAGTCTATTTGAGAGGTGTAAGTTTGAAATTTGAAATCCCACGTTGTCGGTCGTTTTGGGTACCCTTTTTTGAAGGTTCTTAAAAAAAATCCTTAATGTTTTTGTTTCCCGTGTAAATTCGAATATTTTGTAGCCAGTTTTGTTTGTGTGAGGCCCTATTAAAGGTTGTTCGAATTGTTGTAGGGTTCCGTGTATATTCGAATATTTTGTTGACAGGTGGTGGTGGTGGTTTTGGTGGTGGTATTGGTAGTGGTGGTATGGTCCCGTGTAAGCTCGAATATCTCGTCGCTAATTTGTTATGACTCTGTTTAGGGACCGGAATGAGAACACAAACACGGGGTTTAGGTAAAACAAATATATGTGATAAAAGTATATACAACAGAGGAACAAGAGAAGTAGTACGTCAGTACTGACTGCCAGTGTAGACTGGTTTTTAACTCAAACGTCTAGAAGCCTATGCCTCCCGCACCTAGTTATAATTGACGAGTCCAAAATGTTCGTTATAGGTACGGCACCATAACATTGTATATGCCGTATTGATACATCTTTCAACATTCTTTGTTTCACTTAATTCTGAGTTCGTGTTTTCGTTCCGGACCCTTTTACTGGCGGCGAGGAACATTGAGGGTCTTTTATTTGAGAACATTAAAAACGAACGTTGAGAAACAAACGGTTAAATTACCCGAAAACTTTCAATCTTTTGAAAACAGGCTTTATCGGCGTACAAAGAAAAAAGAAAACTTCCGTAAATTTGATTGTTATAAGCCAAAGTGACTTCACACCGTTTTGGCTTACGAAGAAACTAACTTATTACTCTCTAGCAAAGATGAATACCAGTTATTACATTATTTCTATTCTAGCATTGTTGTAATTCTTAACAAGAATACAGTTTTTACTATAACTTATCAACTTTAGTTTTAGCGTTGATTAAAATTCTAACCGTGAAATATACTTTTATGTTAAAAATTACCAAAGAGAAAAGACCAAAAATAGAAGAAAATGGGTTTTCGTCGAGAGAAAGGTTTTAGACTTTTGAAAAATAAAGGTTTTAAACAGCTGTATTCTATGAAGGTACATATACAAATCGAAGATTTCTATCAACTACGACAGGATTTGTTTAATACCAAATGCAACAACAACTAAAAATCGAAGAAATCTTACAAAACTTTTATTGGAACAACAACACAAATCGAAAGAATGACTGCTTGAAAAAACAAAGAATCGAAGAAAGTCAACAAAAGTTGAATACTTATTACTACAAACTATGTCGATTAGAGGGAAAAAGTACCAAGAACGAAAATGTTTTTTCTTAAAATGCTTTTGGAATTCAACTGACAATTTAACGTTCTGCCCAAACGAGGTTAAAAACATTCGAAGATATGATTATCTATATAAAATTGATTGGGAAAATTGGGCAGACTTAAAATAGGTTCGCCTACTACTCCGAAACTTAGGCACTACCGGAGATACCAAATTCGTGGACTATATTTTCCCCAAAAAAAGCTGTTAAACTTTTAGCTTTAGCTTTAAAACTTTACCATTCCACAAAATGTTTACGAGCATGAACCTAATCGTAAAAGACGGCGAAGATTATTCAACTTTCACGTCAATCATTAATGAACACTATGATGATTTCAAACAAAGTGAACTTACCGCGGATAACTTTAAATGTCTAATATTCGTGCGAGGCCTTGTATCAGTCACACACGCACAAATAAGACTTAGACCTCTAATAAGTTGGAAAATGAGCCAGATTAAAGACTGCGTGAGATGGGTATGTGTTAAAAAAAGAGTATATTGATATTGCAAAGTCGGGCAGTGAACACATCAGAAAAGTTCGTCAGAAATTTCATTTTAACTCTCCTTCAAAAACAAAGCAAACCAAAAAGAGAGATTATTTTCACACTCCTACAAAAGAAGCCACTCCAATAAAAAAAAACAGTAAGTTTACTGCCTACATCCTATTACCGTTGTGGATCACGTCATTGGGTATGGATAACCCATACAGTGTTAAAACATGTCTATCTTGTAATAAAGTAAGACACAAGAGTCCACATTGCATTACGAAAAAAGGAAAGAAAAGTCGGATCCAATCCACAAAAACAAATGAACATGGCGGCATAAATATAAGAACAAACCTACAGGTAAAAATCCTGAATAAAAATATCAAGTTAAAACTAGACTCTGGTACAGACGTGTCCATAATCAACCTGCATACATGGAAAAGGTTGTATAAAGCAACAATGCTAAAAACCAACTAAATAGCCCGAGCGGTGACGGGTGAGAAAATTAAATTCGAGGGGGAAATTATTACATACGCTATTTTAAACAGAACTACCAGAAAAATGTTAAATGTTTGTATTCAAAAACATCAACTACTTATTTGACACAGTTCAATCTATGAGAAATACCAATCGACACTTTTTTCCAGAAAGTTGAGAGTCTGACGAACGAGTCAGAAAAACTAAATAAGAAAGTGAAAAAAAAACCTTCCCGAAGTTTTTTTTTCTGGTGGTCACGGTCATGGTCAAAGTCAAGGTAGAATAATGTCAGCAAAATCTGAACTGAAAGACAACATTCCACCTGTATTTAAAAAAGGGAGTTGCCTTTTGTCTCGTTAGAAAATAGATACGAGGGATTAGACAGATTAGTAAGGACCGGCGTTTTATCTAAAGTATTGCCAATGGTTTAAAACTACACTCCATGTGACCGCATCTAAATAAATCCGTATGAGTGCCGATTATTTAACAGAACTAAATACAGCACTCAAGAATGACCATTATCTACTTCAAGGCCCAGAAGTTTGTACAAAAGTAAATGGAGGCAAAGTATTTGAAAATCGATTTTAGCGATACTTACAAATACCATTTGATGTGTGTATCTTAGGTAGTCCGTAGAAGTTGTTTGTTTTTATCATGAAGTTATTTAGGAAACCATTTTTTATGTTAGTATTTGATTGTACGTTTTGTGATTTGTGAAATGGTGTTATTGTCACAGTTGTTACTTATTTGTTTATGGTAGTCCTTGTTTTCTAGTGCCGCTATTATTTTGGTGTAATAGCAATTTTCGTCCATGACAAATACAGCACTGCTAGTGTCTTTTTAATTCATTATTTCGGATGTTATCCAGTGGGTGGTGTTGTTTAAAAGTTAAGATACTAGTAGATTTGGATTTTTACTGGAATGGGTGTTCCAGAGGTTTTCAAAGAAATTTAGATTTATTTGATTGTAAGAGAAATATGTTGTTGTTTTTTTACTAATGGATCATCTGTTTAGTTTTCGTTATTACTTAATTTTTTACAATTTATTTGATTATTTAAATTTTTAATAAAGCAACTCTATTGTTCGGTGTTTTCGATGTTTTTCATGTTGTGCATTCTAGTATAGAGATTACATTTTTGGAAGTGCAGTTAAGGTATTTACTATTTTGAATGTGTGTGTTGGGTTTTTGAATGTGTATGAGTTTTCTATCCATTATTATGTCACAAACTCCACATCTTTCTTTGTTGCATTTTGTGACCCCTTGTAGTATGTGTTATTTGATTTTGGATGAGGTTAAAATGTGTTTAAAGTAATGTTTGGCGTTTGCCTTTTATTATTTTGGTTGCGTTTTGTATGTTGCTTAGTTTGTTGTTTTGGTTTAGTAGGGTTAGGTTTCTTGTTATCTCTAGATAGTGTTGGATTGTTTTTTTGGTGGGTAGAGACTGATGCTAATATGTTCTTTGTTTCGTTTTTGGGAGTTTTTTAATTGTTCTAATGTTATTTTTTCTGCTAGTTCAAAACTTGTGTGTATTAGTTGTGAGAGGTAACCTCTTCTCGTTAAAGTTATTCGTAGGTCCTCAAGTCGGACAACTAAGAGATGTTTGTTCCTGACTATAGTGCAGATTTTGTGTGCTATGGAATAGGATAAACAATATATACTACAAACTCCTATCGACATACAAGACGACAACGAAACACACTTCACAAAACAGTACACGGAAATCGATGACAAAATCTCAACTAACATCAAAGAATTCTGCCCGACGGTGAGTCATCAATTCCTATCAGAACTCTGAGAATTCGAATCCCAAGAGGAGGAGAAACAATACAGGATTATTGTGTAGAAAAAGGACTTAGCTAAGGGAAAATACAAAACAAACGTCAAACATGGTTCGAAATCAAAACCCAGAACAAAATCCAGCTGTAAACACCAAACACTACATTCACACACCCAGAGGAGACTACAAAACAGAGGTAAGAAGCAAAACACACACCACACACAAGTAATACATACATAACAGACACAAATAAAAAATCACAATATACAAACCCCTATCAACAAATTATATTGAAAGCCTCGTTAAATACACCTCATAACCACACACGTCTATATACGAATAACAAACACAAGTACCTAAACACACCAAATAACATATAGAATAGTCTTACCACTCCATCATACACTGACTCTAACGAATACGGCCCAGCACAATGGTACAGACCAAAGTGTGTTCATCCACATCAACCAATCCAATAGAACATCTCCTTCCGTACACACTACAACAAACAAACAACCCACCACAAAATACCATTACTTTACAATCCTTACCAACATACTTACACTATACAAAATATCCCCTACAAAGACAACTCAAATCAAAGTAAACCTTACAACCACTACCCACATCCATCACACCAACATATGAAAGCTTCATTAAATAAAAAGCAGGACAGACCATACAACAACCCCACACACCAATGGGTGCACTCTAAATATTCAAAACACTACCCATACTATAAAAATGACAGCATACAGCAATCACCACCTAATAAGTTTATGCAACAATACAAACCTTATAACCACTTTCAGCATCAACAAATTCAACCCGAAACAACTATCTCATAATAGCAACACATTCAAATATAGCAAAATAAACAACACCAATTTAAAAAAACAACAACATAATCCTCTATAACACACAAAATATATAGAAAGTAATCACCCATTAAAAATCTCGAAAACAACGAAAGAAAGAGTCTTTATGATTTTTAGAAACTTTCGCCCGAACCGACATCCAAGATTTGACAACCCCAAAACCGAAAATCATTATTTTATCTACATACACATTAACAAATGAGGAAATAGAAATACTAAAAGTAGGCTTAAAATTTTGCCGAACTCCTTAAAGTAATATAACAGAACCGAAGAAAGACCTTAAACAATTTTAAAGTAAATTCCGACCTATAAAAACATTAAATGATAACGAAAACAACACAGAAAATTAAGTAGTGAAAGCAAAACTAAAAATTCACCCCAGCATTAAACAGATAATAATACCACTCACAAAATATACAGATAACATACATCTACATACATATTAATCGAGTGGGCGTGTATCGACAAGAACTCATATACGCACATACACACATTAATGTGCGCATCCGCATACATAGAACAGATACATAACACACGTATATGTGTATATGTATATGTATGTAAGTACCTACATATATATATATATAAATTCATGTGGGTGCGCTATATATGTGTGTAACCAAAACCACATATATGCGCCCTCACGCACCTGCGTACGTTAATCAAAACCAACGCACACATACTCGCAACACATGGACAACATGAATCATAACTACAAGTGAGTGTCTAACTTTTATTGGAGAAATTTGCCGAAATGAATAAAAAAAGACACGCGAAGATGACCCACAAAGGTCAGGAACAAGCATGCATCCTTAAAACATTCATTTCTTTCACCCAGAGAAATAAATGATATGGAAACATACACACACGCGCTCTCGCATGCGCAAAAACGCCAAACTGTTAAAAATAAACTCATATATTTATTAATATATTGTTGTGGTGGCAACCACTCATTTGCATATACGAATAACGTTACACTATAAATGGCAAGCCTAGGTTGGCCTTAGAGTGTGTTACCTAAATGCGTTCGTGATTTTCACTTGTTACTGTCTACACATTTACTTTGCGCCGGATTATTGGTTTGTTACGTGTTATTTCTTATTGTTGGACTTCCCGTTATTTTGTTACTTGTTAATATTTGAACTTTCTCGTTTTTGTTGAACTTTTTGTTACGTTATTTTTGAATTACGGAGTTTGTTTTTTTCTCCCCACTTTTTTTGTTTTTGTTTTTTTCCCCCGCTTTTTTTTTTCTCTTTTCTAGCCTCTAGTGCTTACAAACTAAGATGGCTACGGAATCGCCGAACTCGGAAAGTTCTGAGTGGTCTAAACCACCGAAAGTCCATATTGATGTACGACAATTCGTGGAGGATGCCAAAAAATGTTCCCATATGGTCACAGAGACTGGATTGCTGGTCGATTTGCCGAAACTGGAGGAAATCCAGAAAAGAACGGTGACGCTTTTTGTTATGGATAAGAGAATCAAAAAATCTATAAGAGCCTCTACGGAATTAATACTCAAACTTCTTAACACGGTCGACTTCAAACCTCAACGACTCATTAAATCTAAGGGTTTCAATACTTGGTCGGCCCTTTTCCAGGATGAAGACACCTGCAACAAACTTTCTTTAACCCCAATAATAACACCAGATTATGTACTAAGAACAGAGTACATGGGAAGAAGGCGTTCTTCCGTATCTTTTTTCAATGTGCCCTTCCATGTTAAGGGGGAGCACATAGGCGCTTACTTACTAAAATTTGGCGAAATCACCGACGTAAATCACGAGGAATTCTCGGGAGTATGGAATTTCGAAATCTTTGTAGACAAAAAGTCTTATGATGGAATACCCTATTATCTACTAATAGGAGAAGATAAATTACCAATAATACTCACAGGCCGCAGACCTATTTGTTGGTTTTGTGAAGAGGTGGGACACTTAACAGTGGATTATCCCCCAAAAAAAGGAAGCGACAATTAAGACGACTTCTGCTTCAAATAAAAAATCGAGAGCAGGAGCTCACATCGATGCACCGCCGGTTATTGGACATCAAATAATCTCCGAAAGCGAAGATTCCGACGAAGAATTCCTGGCACTACCGACAGCTAAGAAAGGCGAGGATAAAGTAACTGACAAGGAAGGATGGGTAATTGTACCTGGAAAAAAACCCCGGGACGTCTAACCTTGGAGGAGATAAGGGAAAAGGAAATGTTGAAGCATGACCCCGGAAAAGACTCCTACGTAAAAGCGAAAAAATTGCTGAAAAAAGTAAATAATAACCCTAAGCCCACTCCTGACTCTGCCCCCAAAAAAAACCCTAATCCTCAGACCCCCAAATCAATGCCCCCTCCGATAACTGGACCTATAATCGATAAACCGTACAAATTAATCCCTTTGAGTCCCCAAAAAGTCCCAAAAAAATCCCCCAGACCCTCGCCTTTTGTGTCCCCTGCCAATACCCCCAGAAGCTCCCCACCTGCATCCCCCTCAAAGCATCCCTCCCCTGCACCTTCTCCGGCATCTCCCATAGAGCCTAGCTCCCCCTCCCCTTCCCCCATGGAAGACATGCCCCCTCCGACTCCTAAAAGACATAGGAGTCCTTCCCTAGAGAAAAAAAGATTTAAAAAATCTACTTTTCTCTCGGGAAGAGATATATGTAAAGTTACCCAGGTCCAAATCGACACAGCTAAGAATATGCGTAGCACCAACCTCATCGGACTATTAAAATTCGATGAGGTTGGTGGCTTTTCTATCGAAGACCCCGAAAACTTCCCCAACGCAACAAGAGTGGTAACTGTCATCAGAAAAAGATCTGAAGCAAAGGCTCTATGGGAGATGTTGGAGGAGGCGAACTCGGCCTTCAATTTTGCCCTCCCTCTTGCCATATTCAAATCTAGCGGATTGATGGAGATGAGAAACGATTGTTTTGGAAGGCTACCTATCAAAATTCACCCTTCCCTGTATAGGATAGCTAAACTAACGTATCCTCAGGATATTGGCGGCATCTCCTATGATGGTCTAATTAACGACCAAATGGGTAAACAGTCATTTGGGAGAGCCGTCGGTATCCTGACCTCTTTTATGTTCGTTTCTCAAACTCAACCCTAAGGCATCTTTATGGCTCTCTATCTAGCAAGTCTAAATGTGCGGGGCCTGAGGGCAAATGATCGCAAGTTTCGTGTCGCTACTGACCTTCAGCGCCTCGGAGTGGATGTATGTTGCTTGCAAGAGACCCACCTGATTTCAGGGGACCATTTGGGTGCGTTGGCTAAGCGTTTTCACGTTTATTCAGCGTACTTTAATTCTTCCGCAAGGGGGGTTTCTTGGCTGGTAAGCAAGACTTTAGATGCGTCGTGTGACCCTTGCTACATGGATCCGGAAGGGAGACTATGTGTTTTGGATATTACCATAAAGGGGAAAGCATTTCGACTCGTTGGGGTTTATGCTCCCAATAGCCATTCTGAGCTTCGTTCCTTTTTTCGGCGAATCGAGCAGTTCTTGAATACTACTCGGACGGTCATTTTAGCGGGAGACTGGAACGCGGTCCTGGATCCCGATTTAGATCGTAATCGGCCTAGGGGTACTAACACTGATCGGGATGCTATAATATTTCGGGACTTTCTCGATAAGTTTGATCTTATCGACAAGTTCCGGAATGAAAAGCCCCGTGATAGGGTATGGACTTGGACAGCTAGACGCGGTTCCGATTTGAGACAACTCTCGAGTTATATCGATCGGTTCTTAATTAGGGGAGTCGATGTAGGGGTAGTTGAATGTCCAAGTCTTCATAATATAGTTTACTCGGACCATAGACTTGTTCGGGTCCGTGTGAACTTAGATAGACCTAAGCCTAGATTAGATGGTTACTGGAAACTCAACACTTCGTTGTTCGACGTGAAGGGCTTCCAGGACCAGCTTCTACTAACCTTACAGCGGGAATTGACGAAGGCTGTAATTGGGAATAGGATGTGGGGCCATTTTAAGAAAGTGATTAGGTCCTTTACTGCCGATCTTAGCAGACGGCTCAACCTATCAACTAGGGCAGTTAAAGTGGCACTAGAGTCTAGATTAGATAGGGCGATTGAGGTGGGGGATAGCTCTAGTGTTACTATAATTAAGGCTAAGCTGAATTATTTGGCTTTCAAAGAACATCAGGCTTTAGTAATTAGGAATAGGTTAAAAAGAATGTCTGCGGAAGCAACAAACATGGCCGCTCAACTGCGTGCAGAGGAGTTTCGCCATGCAGCTGATCGTCATATCGCTCGTGTCTCATTACCGGATGGGCGGCTCGTGACTACAAACGAAGGTATTCTGGAGGCTTTTTGCTCTCATTTTCAGGAGCTTTTTACTCGGGAACCTGGTCTGTCTTTAGCACAATTCGCCCCCTATTTGGCTGACTTTTCTCGCCTTGAGGCGACCGAAGCGGCTAGGTGCGAAGGTTGCATAACAGAGGATGAAGTTCAGGAAGCGTTAAAGGGGGTCGGCCTTAACAAGTCTCCTGGGATTGATGGTCTGCCCTATGAAGTGTATTTGAGGATGTCGCCCATTTTTGTTCCCTTGCTGACAGTTTTGTTTAATTCATGGTTTAGGAACGGGAATATTCCTCAGTACTTGACCATGGGTTTAGTGAAGCTGATACGCAAAAGCAAAAATGGTGGGGATGGGTTAGATAACTTTCGGCCCTTAACAATGCTTAATGCGGAGTTAAAGATTTTGGCCAAGATCTTAGCTAATCGTCTGCAACTTGTTTTGCCTGGTCTTATTAGCCCTGAACAGACTTGTGCTGTAAAGGGTCGGACCATTCAGGATAACTTGCATTCGATACGCTTGATCATTGATAAAGTCGACACTGAAGCCGCGCTGATCAATTTAGATCAGTCCAAAGCATTTGATAGGGTGGATCATCGGTATTTGGAGGCTGTTTTGTCGGTGGCCGGCTTTGGTCCTCAGTTCCGCTCTTGGATTCGCCTCTTGTATGCGAACCCCGGTGTTAGGGTAGAAGTGAATGGGGTGAGGTCGGAGGCTTTCAGATTATCCAGATCTCTTCGTCAAGGGTGCCCTCTTTCACCGATGCTTTATGTGCTTGTTTTGGAACCCTTCCTTAACAGGCTAAGGGTGAATCCGGTCCTACGTGGAATTACTTTGCCAGGTGCTTGCACCACGTTGAAGTATTCTGCCTATGCCGACGATGTAACAGTGCTTGTAACGAGCAATGCCGAGATTAGTGTCGTCGGCAGAGAAATCAGAACATATGAAACGGTGACAGGGGCCAAAATCAACTGCGTTAAGTCTGTTGGCTTACGCATAGGTGCCTGGAAGGGTGTTTCCTTGCAGGGACCCTTTGGCTGGACAGATGGACCTTGCAAGCTACTCGGCGTCTGGTTTGGTCCTGATCTTCAGCTGGAGAAAAATTGGTCGGAAGTCCTGAAATCGATAAGGGCTACAGCTAGTCTGTGGACCCGTAGAAATCTTTCATTAAAGGGGAGATCGGACGTATGTGCTTCTCACATTTACCCGATTATCCTATATCGTCTTTCAATACTTCCACTCCCGTCGGATACTCTGCTTGAGTTGCAGAGGGCTCTTTTCAATTTTTTATGGATTGGAAGGGCCCATATGGTCCGTCGCGAGATTTGTTACCTTCATCCTTCTGAGGGCGGTTTGGGTATGCCGAGCATCGATATTCGATGTCACACACTTCGGCTCTTTTATCTAATCCGAATGAGTACACAATGTGAGGGAAACGGTGTCTTCTGGAAGGAAGACGCTAAGAAAGCCTTCCCGGCTTTGAGAAGTGTGCACTTGGACGAGGGGGAGGCACATAGGTTACCCCGAGGTGAGTGCTCCTTCTATCGCGAATGTAGACGCGCATTGAAATTTCTTTTAAGAGTGACAGATGGCCTCTCTGACACTCTGCTGCTGTTGTCCCACAAGGCATTATATCGGGTAATGGTGAGGGGGACCGTTCGTGAAGATAGGATTGAGGGGCTCGATTTGACGAAGAGGGAGCGTCGCTCAATCTGGACTTGGGCGCCTGGGTTAAGGTGTCTTGATAACGACGAGGCATCGCTGACCTGGCTGACGATTCGAAATGCACTCTGGGTCAGTAAGAGGCTTCATTCAGCGCGCTTGAGTAATTCTCCGACTTGTGTTAGATGCGGCGACGAGGACGAGACAGTAAGTCACGCCTTCGTTTATTGTCGCATTGTCGTGCCGCTGATTAGGCTTGTTTCAGGCTTGATGGTTCGTATACTTAATGTGTCGTCTTTTGAACTGGAACCCATTAATGTGTGTAGCAACTGGGCTCCGACAATGGATAGTCAAAAACGTTTAACTTTTTTAAGCTTGCTAGCCGTTATGAGAGTTGCGATTTGGAAGACGAGATGCAAGACAGTCTACGGAGCTGAGACCTACACTCCTCTCGACCTTATTGCGATTTTCAAATATTATCTGAAAGCTCGCATTAGGGCCGAGAGGGTGAGACTCTCTCCGGCAGATTTTGGTGAAAGGTGGGTGACTGGTGCGCGACTGTGTAGAACGACTGGGGCTAGATTAGAGTGGTACTTAGACGTGCCTTAGGCAGAATATTGGGTTCGAAAAACGAACATAAACTTTCAATTAAGTTAGGATTAAGCTGTATATTTTTATTTATTCATTGTTAGATTTTTTTGTTGAATTTTAAGTTCAAAAACTTAGCTAGGGTGTGATTGTTTTCATTACTCCCCCTCTTTTATTTTGTCCTCTTTCCAACCCCTTTTTTATTTTCTACCCCTTATCAAATCCCCCTTCCCTCCCCATTTAGGTGACAGATTGTCGATTTGTCGGGATGCGGGTCACCCTTCGATATTTTCGAAGGAGGTGTGTATAAATAAAGCGTTGGGGCCCGCATCAAATCTTTATTTTTTCGAGTTTTCGATTTCGACCGGCAAACTGGCACCTCTGCCACATAGTGATAGCGGGGGGCTTTTTACTAACAATTTATTCTTTTCATGTAAATATTCTCATTTTATTTTTGTATATATATATTTTTAGTCCCTCCCCCGTTGCATATTTTCATATTGGTTTTAAGTAGGTTTTCATAGTATGACTCTTATGGTGATAGCGATGGATGTATAGCATGAATGTGGTATTTTGGTAAATGATGGTCGCGAGTGAAACTAGCTAAGTTGAGACCGTTTTTAAGTTAGAGTTGACGTATCCGCCCCCTCCCCCTTTTTTGGCCTTGTGCCACATTTTATATATTTTTACGGATGTAAATTTATATAAATAAATATTGTGTTATCTAAATGCCACCGGAAGTGACGCCGAAGAGCGTACATGTCCTCCCACCAAGACTCTCTGACTCGACATCTTCATTTGTACATACTGTAAATATACCTTTTCTTTAATACACTTATTATTGCATTCTCCTTGTTGTTTGCGTCTTCATTGTATTCCTCACTAATTATGGTTCAACCTTGCAACCACAACATATATATATAAAAATAATTATTAATATTTAAATATATTTACTCTATGAACACAAAACTAATATTTTTTAAAAGTGCTCATTACAAAGTAGAGCGTTTATAAAATAAAATAAACATTGGTGTCAGCCGACACTAATTAATTCGTGTTTCGACGCTAGCAGCGTCTCCCAAGACTGATATAAAAAGTGTAAATCTTATTTAAAATATACCCAGAAAACCAAGGTTGAAGAAAAGGGCAAGGGGGCAAGGATGCCAAGACAGCGAATCATAATTTACTTAGGTCGAAACATACTGATATATACTCAGCTTACTAGAAAATCACGTTTCTTTTCCTCTACTCTCTGTTATATCGTGTAATTTCACTTCCATAACTTAAAATGACACAAATAAAACTTTTTTAGTTAAATTTCTAAGATATATTTTCTCTGTGTATAATAGTGTATGCTAAAATTACCAAGATATATTTTTATAGGCATATAGAATAAAATTAAACTTTCTTTTGAGTTAAATTATAAGATATATGTTCTCCATGTATAATAGTGTATGCTAAAATTATTAAGATATATGTCTATAGGCATATAGAATAAAATTAAACTTTCTTTTGAGTTAAATTATTAAGATATATTTTTCTCATGATATAATTATTTACGTTAAAATTACTAAGATATATTTCTATAGGCATATAGAATAAAATTAAACTTTCTTTTGAGTAAAATTATTAAGATATATTTTTCTCATTATTTATGTTAAAATTACTAAAATGCATTTCCATATTTTTTTTAACTGAGTTTACTCAAACAAGGGAAGTTGCCACTGTAGACGTAATGGACTACTGATAATTATTGTGAAAATTTAGGGGATCATCTTTTCTTTTCTTTTTTCTTCAACCTTCGTTTACTGGGTAAATTTTAAATCACATTTCCATAGATCTATGTAGATATAAGACATAGTGACTGACGGTTTCTCACCATGTGTCAATCAGAGCATCGAATAAATATCAGTGTATATGTTTTTGGATGGGTTATGTGTTATTGTGTTTGTTTCCATATGTGTTTCTTTTGGAGGACTATTTTTTAAACTATGTTGTACGTTTTTAAGAAATTATTCATTTATTTTCGTATTTGTGGAATAAATTATTGTTTAGTATTTGTTTATTTTATGTATTCGTCATTTAATCATTCGTTATTTAATCACGTATTAATTATGTTTCTTTAAAACTGTTACTTCTGTCATAAACCTTGAATGCTCATTGCATAGATAAGTCTAATTTTTATCCTGAGGCATTTAAAAACTTACAATATATTTTATTTTCTCTATTTTTTTTGTTGTTGATAAGCACACGGAAAATGTTGACCATCATACGGGCCGGGTTGAAAAGCGCATTGTCAGCGTTTAAGCATTTTCCAATTTTACAATTCTCTGATTAATCGGTCATACACTTAAATCATGATTCTCATATACGATACGTAGATTTGTTTATTGGCTCTTATTGTTCCTCCCGGTAATAACTGATTATGTTTAATCACTTAGCTAATGGATTCTTCTTCTAAAATTGAACGGAGAAATAACTAGTTAATATGTTACAGTAACAACCAAATGTTTAGAAATTGAATTGTTTGTATCAGTACATAACTGAATGGTGTCAATCGCTCTCTCTCTCTCTCTCTCTCTCTCTCTCTCTCTCGCTATATATATATATACATATATATATATAGCGAGAGAGAGAGAGCGATTGACACCATTCAGTTATATATATATGTATATATATATATATATATATATATATATATATATATATATATATATATATATATATATATTATATTCATTATCTATGTACGTATACGTTTCGTCCTTTTATAACCTGGACTCATCAGCATACAGATATAACTATTCACTACTGGTCATCCGATTCGAAACCCCGAATTCTGAGTACTTTACAACTTTAATCCCGATATATAGAACAACTGGGCCACCGCTGAATACCGAATAAACAGTGATAATTTTAACATTTTATCCGGCGGCTTGACGTCATAAGATCGTTAAACTTAATAAAACGGAACGAAGCATTTATAGCTAGCGATGTCATGGTGTGTTAATACTACACTCACAGTTCCCACCTAGAGGGGTTTTTGGGAGCTACAAATAATAAATATTTGTTTTTGATTATTATCTATGTGCGTATACGTTTCGTCCTTTTATCAT
>OY744530.1:86100951-86208451 GCA_963556195.1 Sepiola atlantica
TTTGCAGCTCCAAATTCACCAGGAGTATGTACATCCGGGGAACGCCGATTGATTGACATCGAGCGCAATTCTTAACCACCTTCTGAACTTTGTTTTATAAGTGAATGTAACTTCCTCACCAAATACAATGTTTTATCCACTCTGATGCGGTGCATGCCATCCAACTCTTCCAGTTCTCCGGTTTCTAAACAACATAATAGGACTTCTTCATTCTCAACTTACTACTGTTTTTGTTTTTTTTTAATTATTCGGGTTAGTGCATCTGCCTTTCTCACTTTCTGAAGGCACAAACACTGCCTTTATTCGCAGTCAAATCCAGGATATGAACCTTCCAAGTATTCCCAATGTTCGTTTCACAATCATCTCTCCAGCACATTTGGTTCGTATTCTTCGCACTCTCTTCCACTATAAGGTTTACCAAACTCACTACTTTTGTTAAATCAGTCCTAATTTCGATTTCGCTCAATCCCCCATTTATACCTAAATAAATGCCTTTCAGGACAGCATCTAATATGTTATCGTTAATGTGATTATTATGATTTTTCACAGACATGATGTATCTTCCGCCACCAAACAAACAATCTCCACAACCACGTTTGTTGCCATACTGTTTGCATCACACCCCACAACTCCTATTTTTCATTTAAAGTATGTACCAAGCTCCAATGACATGGTTCTCTTTTTCTACACCAGCTACAGGGAAGAACCATTCGTTTGTTTTTAGACTGCTTCTTCCCTCCCATTTCCATGTTGCTTAGAACGTGTAAAAGTAAATCCTAACACACATCCAGACATTAACTTGTCGTTAAAATGTGCAACGACAATTTAGCCTCATTTTCTGGTCTTTATCTTTATTCACAACATTAGTTTACACCATATTTCTTTTTCGACGGTTTCAAATCTGACCACGTGACATTCCAATCTTAAATTTTTTATTTCGTTTTCTTTTGTTTTCTTTTCTTCCAACTTGATTCTTTCCAAATATGACTTAAGGGAAGATCATATGATGATGAGATCTCAGCTTTTAAAAGCTGTCGATTGATCACATCGACATGCCAGTGTCGCAGATTATGTGCATCTATGTATAAATAAAACATAATCAACTATATAAAAGCTCTATTTTATATCAGCCACATTTTATAAGCCCAGTTGAAATTATTTAGATATTTATCCTGTGGATGTTTATCTTCACTCGATTAATACACATATATATATATATATGTATATATATATATATATATATATATATATATATATATATATATATATATATATATATATATATATATATATTAAGAAAAGAGAAAAAGAGTAATATATGCATGCATTCATGCACTTCTAGTTTCGAATTTCATAAACACATGTCGTGAGTTTCTAGAGATACTGGTACAAATCTTTTTTTTCTTGAAGTATCAGTTGAAGAATGATGACTTATTTCAATTACCAGTTTTCTGGGAGTACTTGACTATTTTTAACTCTTGTTTGCAACTGCTATGGGATCTTTGTAAACCAGCTCGTGAAAAATTGATTCTGCTACATGAACGAGAAATGTTCTACACTGAACGCCTTCGCAAAGCACGTTTAAAAATGAAGTAGAGAGAGAGAGAGAGATAGAGAGAGAGAGAGGCAGACAGACAGACAGACACACACACACACATACAGAGAAACCAGATAGAGGATGGGAGAGAGTAATATATATATATATATATATATATATATATATATATATAGTTGTCACTGCTCTCTTAGATCGATAGTTTGTTAATTTCTGAACCGAATTTAAAACTGGTTCAATTGTTGAAAAGTATACAGACCAAGATATATTTTTACATTAAAAATCGAAATTTGAGTGCTTAAAAACAGTTAAATTTTAATATAGGTATTCTAAATGAGTTTTAAATGATTATTAAAGACTATTTATTTCTCTAGATTTTGCTCTGAAACGCACGTAAGATGTACAAAAAGTATTGAATTTTGTAAAATAAATATGAATAAATAAATAAGATATTAATATATTAAAAATATTTTTGTTTGTGAGGCAAAAAGGATTTTCGCCGATACATGAAAATAAGAAATGTGAAAGAACGGATGAAATTAATGGTTGTGGTTGTTCAGCGATACATAAAAATAAAGAAGCTGGAGGGGCATATGTAAGTTATGGTTATGGATTGATTCTTATGATGATTGGAATGCAATTATAAAAAATATATATGTGTATCTATTTTTATTTATATATATATATATATATATATATATATATATATATATATATATATATATATATATATATATATATATAAATGATGAATCTAGAAAACCCAACAGTTTCCGGTAGATGACTATATTTTTACATATGTCCCTTATCCATACGTTGAGCTCTCTTGTAACAGAAATAACAGTTTTCCATTCGCGTGAATAACAGTTATTCTGTTAATAGTAAATTTATCGGGTTTTCGACATGTGTAATACAATACATTTGTAAACAGGAAGCTTAAATATATTGAGTGTGATTCTGTTCTTGCAGTGAGTTGGATATGTAGCTTGCTTTGTCGCATGGGTATATTTATATATATATATATAGAGAGAGAGAGAGAGAGAGAGAGAGAATTATAAAAAGAAAAACTATACACACATTAAGGTTGTACACATAATAACTTATTTCGACCCCTTTAATTAGGTCTCCTCGGATGTATGGACAACCACGTCAAAAAACCCAAATAATGAGAGAAATTGATCGTCTTAAAAAGATAAAGATAAATTCACTTTTGTGATTGGTCTATGTAAAAAGGAGGTAAATGTTAAAATAATAAAATAATCGAGGAGGGGTGACAGAAGTAAGATTAATTTTTTAATATATGCAGAAATATAAAAAAATATAAAAAAATATATAAAGGAATTCTTTTTTGCTATTTAAACAAATAAATCATCTCATTTAAAATTTCGAATGTGAGCCTTATACATGTATCCAAACATGTATCCAAAAAGATACTACAGAACATAATCAACGAGACTCTAACAGCGACACAGTTCAATCTATGGAAAGATTCTGCTGACACAATTAAATGGTTTAGGGAAATAGAACATAAAAAAAGAGCCTCTTTTATCCAATTCGATATAATGGAGTTTTACCCTTCCATTTCGAGGGAATTGCTAATTAATAGCATAAACTATGCCAAAAATTTCGTTGACATTTCAGACGAACAAATCAACATTATTTTGGCCTGTCGGAGGTCCATTTTGGCAAACGATGGGGATAATTGGATTAAAAAAGATAGTACAGACTTTGATGTCCCGATGGGGGCCTTTGATTCAGCTCAAATAGCAGATTAGGTGGGAATATATATAATATATATAATCAGTCGAATTGTTACCCCCAACCAAATTGGCCTATATAGAGATGACGGACTGATCATCGTACCTAATAGCAACGGGCCTCTAATATCTAGGATGCATAAAAAACTAAATAAGGCTTTTAAATATTTAGGTTTGAGGATTGAAGTGACCCCCAATTGCAACGAGGTAAATTTTTTAGACATTACGCTAAATTTAAACGAGGGAACTTTTCAACCTTTCCATAAAGATAATCATACCCCATTATACATTAACACTAAATCCAATCACCCCAAATGTATTATAAAACAAATTCCTACAACTATTAACACCAGAATTAACAAACTCTCATCAAATAAAAATATCTTTGAGACTAGCAAACACATATACGACAACGCATTAAGTAATAGTGGGTACAACGAAAAACTAATATATACGGAAAATATAAAGAAAAATAAACCCAAAAACAGGGGACGCAAAATTATTTGGTTCAACCCACCATATTGCCAACTTTCTAGTCTTAATATCGGTAAAATATTTTTAAACCTAATAGATAAACATTTTAAAACGACTAATCCTTTAAGTAAAATTTTCAATAGGAAAACGGTGAAAATTAGTTATTCTTGCACCAAAAATATGGAGAACATTATTAACACACATAACAAAAAAATATTGAGCACACCGAGTAAGAAAACTAAAAAAGAGGAAAAAAAATGTAATTGTCAAATTAAAAATAATTGCCCCCTTAAAGGTAACTGTAACGTCGAAAGCGTTGTATATAAGGCTACGATTTATCCTAAAGAAAACACTAACAATAAAAAAGTATACATAGGAATATCCGCCGGGAGTTGGAAACAACGATTCTACGTACACAAACACTCATTTTTAAACCCGAACGTCACTAATAAGACGGAATTAGCCAAACACTGGTGGCTTTTCAAAAATAACAACTTAACGCCAACTATTTCGTGGTCCATACTATGTCATTCGAACACTCCTAAAGGATTTAGACATAGATGCAATTTGTGCCTGGAGGAAAAAATCAGAATACTAAAATATGAAGACAAGAACATTTTAAACAGACGAGACGAACTGATGGCTAAATGTAGACACAGGCACAGGTTTAAAATCAACAGCACGTTTTAAAGTTCTTTGAAAATAACAATTCTTTTAAAGTATAGTCACAATAAAAGTTATAACTGTAAAGGTAAATGGTAACAAATTAGAAAATATTTTTTTTTTTTTTTTTTTTTTTTTTTGAGTAAAACTCTAGTTTGTAAATTAATCGTGCTTAAATATCGCCAAACTTTAATTCCGTATTGACGTTATAACCAATTAAGTTTTCTTATTTCCTATATAAATCGAAATCTTCGTCCTGAATTTTCGTCTTTTTTATTTCTAATCATAAATAATTAATCGTGAACGGCAGAATCTTTACCAATTTTGTAAATAAACCGTTTTTAAATTGTCGCTAAACTTTAATTCCATAGTGTAAATCATCCCGAATCTTGACGCTATATAACTTAAATTTTTAATATGTTCTAATCTAAACCGAAATCTTCGTCCTACATTTTCGTCTTTTAATTTTTAATCGTAAATAATTAAACGTAGTTTTTAATCGTGAACACTCGAATATTTCATCATATATTTTTACCCATAAGGCTCACATTCGAAATTTTAAATGAGATGATTTATTTGTTTAAATAGCAAAAAAGAATTCCTTTATATATTTTTTTATATTTTTTTATATTTCTGCATATATTAAAAAATTAATCTTACTTCTGTCACCCCTCCTCGATTATTTTATTATTTTAACATTTACCTCCTTTTTACATAGACCAATCACAAAAGTGAATTTATCTTTATCTTTTTAAGACGATCAATTTCTCTCATTATTTGGGTTTTTTGACGTGGTTGTCCATACATCTGAGGAGACCTAATTAAAGGGGTCGACATAAGTTATTATGTGTACAACCTTAATGTGTGTATAGTTTTTCTTTTTATAATTCTGTTTTGCTCTGTTTGAATTACATTGAGCTCTGTTATTCAGATTCTCTACACAAAATTGAAATCCACACACTATATATATATATATATATATATATATATATATATATTGAGATAAATAGATAGATAGATACATATAGTGCAATTTTGTGTTATAGAAAGAAATAAGTAAAGGACCAATTACTTGTGTAACAGCATTATTTTTTCAAAGTTTAATGTGCACTATAGGTTAGTTTCATCCTACCTCGATACCTTCGGTTTCACGGAAAGACTGGGAACTTAAACTGGGCCCGAAGGGCTAAAGATGTCTAATGTAAATTAACCGTATACTATTTTTTTACTCATGGGATGGGGAATATCACAGTATGCCATACTAGCAACAATATTGACTAGAAAATTGGTTTCATTTGGTATCTTTAGCCCACAGGCTGAGATTCTAGTGTTTCCATGGAACTGGAGATATCGATAGAAAGTTCAAACTTATATAGAGGGTACATTGAAATATAATTATATATTGAGAAGCATAAATAGACCAATTTTATATTCCAACACAGTATAATTAATTCATTGGAGAGTTTGATGTTTTGTTTTTATTATATGAAAGAATCCTTAATGAGTTGGAGGTAAGTGATTAATGCACTTTCCAGGGACTAATTATTGTGGTCCGTTTACAAGTGACTTTTCTAGGAAACCATTTAATGATATAGACGCTTGTTGTCGTACTCACGATTTGGATGACAATACCGATATAAATACTGTAGACGCTGATTACAAGTTTGTTGGTTGTTTGCATGATATTGACAGTCCTAGTAGTATAATGATAGGTAGTATATTTAAAGGTAAAATTCTTATTGATAGTTTAACGAATACGTACAGTGATCAAATGTTAAGATCAGGTAAGAGGTTACGTGAAGCAGACGAAGAAAGTGGAGTAGAGAAATACTTACGGACTGATAATACTGACAGTGGGGAAATAGAGATGGGGGATCCACATGTAGGTCCATCTCCGGGTGGTAGTGCAATGGTCGACGAAGGTGATCACCCTGTTAAGATTGGTGATATCAATCCAGGAAAATGTTCCAGTACATGCAGTAAAAAAAGTCTGATGTCATTACATGCTTTTTTATACAAAATATTTACATTAGGCAATTGTTCTTTAATTGACTCCATTATACTAGTCGCTGAACTGTAGACGTCGTCGGGATAACTTAAATATGTGGTTCTGGTTTGTTTCGTTATTGAAAACGTTCGTTTCTATAATATAAACTGATACTTATTCATTTAATTTGTTAACAAGATGTTAATTGTTAGCATAAAACCCATGAAAGAAACATGCGAATCACTACATGGATACTGTTATTGTGTTAATTGTTTGTGTTATCATCTGTAACGGTGCAGCTTCTTCTGAGAAATATGAATACATTATAATAATGGACGACTCCTTTTCGACTTGAACAGAAAAATGTCATATAAAAAGATAAAAGTGACTACCGATTCACCAAGTAGCGATTGCACATACAATAGGATGAGCCTGTCAAAATGAAATGATGTTTGAAGGAGGGGAGAGACATACATTCCATGAAATGGCAGTTATTTTTACTTTATGTCCGCGTTTAAATATCCCATGCATATATAATCCGGATATCTCGAGGCTGTAGTTGGGCCGTATTCATAGATTTCAAATAGTATTAATATAAAAGCAACAAGTTTAAAAATGTTTCGTCAAGAAAAGTCCCTTTAAGTTTAGCAATGACAAGTTTAAAGCTTATGTGTGTACGCTAAAAAATACAAGATGAATATTCCCATTTTATTGCGTATTCTAATTTTTTTTATAGTTCCATTTTATATTTTGATGCTTAACATGTTCCTTTTAGTTGATATGAAGATATATATTTTGATTTTCGAGTGGATTTATCTAATATATCAAGTTTAGCATGTATTTCTGTTGGTTGGTTTGTTCTGTATAGAAGAATGAACTGTATATAAATTTATAGTAATTTTCGGTAGATAAAATATTACTTGACTTTTATATATTTTATACAATCTTAATACTGTAGTCATAATATCCTACACTATTTTATCCGGGAACATGTTTTACTAATTTGTTAATGTTTGGTCACCATTTACCATGGCCAAGAGACAATCGAGGATAAGGGTTAATGTAATGAAACATTATAAGCCGAAATTTATCAATGCAAGGAACTATGTTTGAGTACTTATGACACGATTCATGACAAGTACTAATTGACATTGGGTTTGAAGACGACTGTATTTTAATCTGCAAGGTAGCAGTCCCGTGAAAACGTGTTTTAAAGACGGAAAGCCCTATATCCATGGAAATCCATTCTGACGTGGAGAGGAAAATCTGTATTCGTTGTTCTCGTAAGATATAATTTTTTTATTACTGCTGTAATTCTAAGAGTGGTATGAATATTAGTGCGAACACTAATGAGGCATTATAAGTTCCTCCATTTTTGACGGGGAGTGTACACTAGGATCACATAATATACAAAAACTTAAAATGAAACGGTGTACAGCGTTCTCTCATTAAATGCTCACAGCAGTTCTTTCGGTATCTAATTAGTAGCATTTTCTGAACTAAAAAATAGATCTCGCAGTCATTCCATCGTACTATATTGAGAACTATATTGAGAATATAGTTCCATGTTTTTTACAAAAAGAAATGCAATTTACAAGAAAAGTATATAATCAAATACTGAATAAGTATATAAAAGAGGCTTAGAAAGCTATCACAATGCAAGATGTGGAAATATGCCGGTGTTCAGAAAGGGGTACACAAACAAAGTAGTTTTTGTTTTAATAAAGAAAAGGTGTTCCATAATATAAAACCGCTTTATTAAATAGTGGGGGTTTTACATTACCGGAAAATCGTGTCGACTTAAACGCTGGAAATATTGTTTTTAAAACACGATTGCACGCATTAGATAACTGTGTAGCAGTTGTAACTAAATCAAGTAAGATTTACCAAAATATTATTAAGAAAATTACTTTGTTTTTGGCGTCCTTCCCAATACCGACATATTTCCCTTTCTAACATAGCGATAAACTTCTTAGAATCATTTATATACTTATTACACACAATTCTTCAAGCAAAGTACATCACCATATTAAATTCTTAATAGTGTTTAATCTTAAATTAACTGTATTTATTTTGTCTGGTTCTACAGTGTTAATCTAATATTAAGGAAATGATGCGACAATCATGTATATTAAAATATCTATGTATATACCTATTCATTTGAACTGGAGCAAAACAAAGATATTGGTTGTAAAAGAAAACAAGTGAAGTTTTAAAGGTGTTATAGATCACAAGCCACTTTTCCCTATTCCACAATATTCTCCTGATCAGAAGAGAAAATCAGTAAAATATTGATCACCAACGCCCTTCGACGTGCTGCCATTAATAGTTGTTTCCTCTGCATAGATGTTAACAAATTATCTCATCATATTATTTCATTAGCGTTGGCCACAGAAGACATCCTGCAGAACCGGCGGCATTAATATGTGTGCTTTAGACTCGTGCCTATCAACAACTACTTTTATAGACCAATCAGAAGGAACAGATTTGATCATTTAGAAGATATTGTTAGATATTTTATATCTTGCAAGTATGTAGAGCAACTGTTTCTGACAGACCTTATCACAGGTTTGTTATATGTCAAGGATTATTGCCATAGAAAAAAATAATAGAAACACAGTAAATTTGAATACTGGGTAGACCGACGAAATTTTCCAATGTGATGGAAAAAAGTGTGTGTGTGTGTACCGTGAGTTCATAAGTTAGTGTTTAGCAGTGGTGACGTGCAGTAGAGTATTGATTTACTCCTCTCCAAGAGTTAGGAACAAGGCCAGTTTTTATCTTACTCACACAAGTAAGATGTGACCCAAGGTCGGGTCGGGAAAGTGGGGTTTGAAAAGCCAGCGCCCAAGAGGTGAGCACTTTGGCCATTAAAAATTGCCTGGGCAGCCCCGTCGGCATTCCCCGGTTGAGGCGCCTCAGGCAGTAAGTAATAAGCTTACTTCTCCCCAAAGAGGGGAGGCGAAACCTGGGAGGATGGACCTGCTAGAACTGCACAGGACAGACCCATAGACCGGCGTAAATAAAGCCCTGAAGGCCAAGACAATACCAGTCTATGGGGTGCAGTATCTATCGGAACAGATACTACACGTTGATCTTAGCCAAAAGGCCAAGTTACGTGCAGTAGAGTATTCTGTCGCCATGTTATAATATTGACAGTACATAAGAATTCATGTGCCACTGGAAACTAACAACCGGCCAGAGAGATTCCTTTGCGGATTCAACTAAATTAATATGGTTAACTTTAGCGCAACTGTGTTCTTCAATTTCTCCAAGGCTTGTTTCAGGCTTCGAAGAATGTAATTAAAAATGACTACACTGTATTACGTGCAGTCCATGTGGAACTACCGAAACCAGCACAAGGGAGAATACAAAATGCGACCGATTACTTCAGGGATATTAATACCATACCCTACTATATCACAATTTATAAGAGTAATGATATGGCGGTTATTGAGAAAAAAGGAAATATAATTCTAGCTTCAAGATTCATATATAACCGTGCCTACTTTTCCTCTTTTTCACTGGAAAAAACATCAAAATAAGAATAGCATTATTATACAGGATTCAGTATATGTCTCTAAAGTATTATCATTTCTTAGATATACATTAATAAAGAGTTTTTAATTCTGTTACATTAAACATAATGTTAATACTGTTATCTCCGTTAATTGAGATATAGTTTCCCGATTTGTTCCGGTAATGCTTGTATATTGCTATTGTATTTTATGTTAACATTTAATTGCCATATATTTGTACTTCCGTGATTGAGGAATAAACAGAATTTTAATGGTAGATTTTGGAGATTTCCATTTTTTAATTATTAATGCAAATGATAAAAAATCAATTCATTAATGTTTTGAAACATATGCAAAAAAGAAAGAAAAGGGGAGAGGATTAATAATTAAAATATGAAGAAGAAAGATGAAAGAGAAAAGAACCAAGACAAGATGAAAACTAAAGATAATAGAGCAATGAGACGAAGATGAACAGAAGTAGACGAAACTGAAGAAGAAACAGAAAAGATTGAAAGGTTAAGATTGAAAAGAAATAGAAGACAAATAAAAGGAAGAAGAAAACAGAAGGAAAGAATAAAGTAAAGGAAGAAGACGAACAGGATATAAAGAAGAAGAACGGGAAGTCGAAGAGAGAAAGAGAAGGAGGGAGAGAAAACTAGAAGGAAGCAGAAATAGGAAAATAAAAAGTAAACGCAGAATAAGAATATAGACTTCATTATAAAAGAAAGAGGCAATTATTTGTAGTAAGTTTTATTTTTCTTTGGTCGGCATTTGTAGCTAGAAACTCTTCCGGAGTGTTCGTTCAACACCTACTCTTTTTTTTATTACTGAGGAAATCTAGATTGTCTCGAGTAACACAGAATTTGTATGATTTAAGGTATGAATCAATTGTCTCGAGTAACTTAAAAGTTGTATGATTTAAGATATGAATCAATTGTCTCGAGTAACACAGAATTTGTATGATTTAAGGTATGAATCAATTGTCTCGAGTAACACAGAATTTGTATGATTTAAGGCATGAATCAATTGTCTCGAGTAACAAAAAATTTGTATGATTTAAGGTATGAATCAATTGTCTCGAGTAACAAAGAATTTGTATGATTTAAGGTATGAATCAATTGTCTCGAGTAACACAGAATTTGTATGATTTAAGGTATGAATCAATTGTCTCGAGTAACACAGAATTTGTATGATATAAGGTATGAATCAATTGTCTCGAGTAACACAGAATGTGTATGATTTAAGGCATGAATCAATTGTCTCGAGTAACACAGAATTTGTATGATTTAAGGTATGAATCAATTGTCTCGAGTAACAAAGAATTTGTATGATTTAAGGTATGAATCAATTGTCTCGAGTAACACAGAATGTGTATGATTAAAAGTATGAATCAATTGTCTCGAGTAACACAGAATTTGTAATTTAAGGTATGAATCAATTGTCTCGAGTAACACAGAATTTGTATGATTAAAGGTATGAATCAATTGTCTCGAGTAACTTAAAAGTTGTATGATTTAAAGTATGAATCAATTGTCTCGAGTAACACAGAATTTGTATGATTTAAGGTATGAATCAATTGTCTCGAGTAACACAGAATTTGTATGATTTAAGGTATGAATCAATTGTCTCGAGTAACACAGAATTTGTATGATTTAAGGTATGAATCAATTGTCTCGAGTAACACAGAATTTTTATGATTTAAGGTATGAATCAATTGTCTCGAATAACACAGAATTTGTATGATTTAAGGTATGAATCAATTGTCTCGAGTAACAAAGAATTTGTATGATTTAAGGTATGAATCAATTGTCTCGAGTAACACAGAATTTGTATGATTTAAGGTATGAATCAATTGTCTCGAGTAACACAGAATTTGTATGATTTAAGGTGCGAATCAATTGTCTCGAGTAACACAGAATTTGTATGATTTAAAGTATGAATCAATTGTCTCGAGTAACACAGAATTCGTATGATTTAAAGTATGAATCAATTGTCTCGAGTAACACAGAATTTGTATGATTTAAGGTATGAATCAATTGTCTCGAGTAACACAGAATTTGTAATTTAAGGAATGAATCAATTGTCTCGAGTAACACAGAATGTGTATGATTTAAGGTATGAATCAATTGTCTCGAGTAACACAGAATTTTTATGATTTAAGGTATGAATCAATTGTCTCGAGTAACACAGAATTTGTATGATTTAAAGTATGAATCAATTGTCTCGAGTAACACAGAATTTGTAATTTAAGGTATGAATCAATTGTCTCGAGTAACACAGAATTTGTAATTTAAGGTATGAATCAATTGTCTCGAGTAACACAGAATTTGTATGATTTAAGGTATGAATCAATTGTCTCGAGTAACACAGAATTTGTAATTTAAGGTATGAATCAATTGTCTCGAGTAACACAGAATTTGTAATTTAAAGTATGAATCAATTGTCTCGAGTAACACAGAATTTGTATGATTTAAGGTATGAATCAATTGTCTCGAGTAACACAGAATTTGTATGATTTAAAGTATGAATCAATTGTCTCGAGTAACACAGAATTTGTAATTTAAGGTATGAATCAATTGTCTCGAGTAGCACAGAATTTGTAATTTAAGGTATGAATCAATTGTCTCGAGTAACACAGAATTTTTATGATTTAAGGTATGAATCAATTGTCTCGAGTAACACAGAATTTGTATGATTTAAAGTATGAATCAATTGTCTCGAGTAACACAGAATTTGTAATTTAAGGTATGAATCAATTGTCTCGAGTAACACAGAATTTGTAATTTAAGGTATGAATCAATTGTCTCGAGTAACACAGAATTTGTATGATTTAAGGTATGAATCAATTGTCTCGAGTAACACAGAATTTGTAATTTAAGGTATGAATCAATTGTCTCGAGTAACACAGAATTTGTAATTTAAAGTATGAATCAATTGTCTCGAGTAACACAGAATTTGTATGATTTAAGGTATGAATCAATTGTCTCGAGTAACACAGAATTTGTATGATTTAAAGTATGAATCAATTGTCTCGAGTAACACAGAATTTGTAATTTAAGGTATGAATCAATTGTCTCGAGTAGCACAGAATTTGTAATTTAAGGTATGAATCAATTGTCTCGAGTAACACAGAATTTGTATGATTTAAGGTATGAATCAATGTTCCATCACACAACTTGATGCAAGCTGTCACTAAACTTTGTGTAAATGTTTTCTTTCTCTGACGTGGATGTGGTTACTCATGAAAACAATCGTCTCTCAAATGCTTTATGTATGTTGTAGGTAAAATAAAAGCAAATATTTTTAGACGCTCTCTTTAATCTGCGGGTTAAGCGATGAAATGCGAATTCAAACTAAAGCGTAACGTATCGAGGAAAAAAAAATTTTTCTGTTTTAAGCCTCACAGACAGCGCCTCGAGCAGATACTATTATAGAGATGCCTGAACGCATCTAAAATAATTGTTTCATTGTATCGTATCGTCTCCATTACTGTCTGTCATGTTTGTTTGTTTGTCCGGATCTCTTGTAAATTGCACTAAACATAAATTCATGGTTCAATACTTTTATTGTTTCTCCGATCTGATAACAACCGCATGGATCATAATATAATTAAGTCATTTAACTCTATCCAACCAGGGGGTGTCTTGTCAACGCCCAGGACGCGTTCTGTTAAATGGACGTACGTCTAGAAACGTGAAAGCGGGAAACTCCAGGCTTTGTCAGGTGACAAAAAATCAAACATAATCATGAGACTTTGTTTGCAAATCGGTCCCTTAACATACGTCCGTTCAATGTGCGGGTTGCGCGCTTCAAATTTTATTTAAAATCAAAGCATGAAATATCGATCGACTGACACATTCTATATAAGAGATGCGTAAAAGCATTCAAAACAACTGGCATTATGATTTATTCTCCTTTAGCATTTCATGGCGTTCTGTTACAATTGAAATGGTTATGATTCATTTATTTAGTTCAGTTGACTGAACAAGCACTGGCGATGACGGGTCATAGAACTCATCATCCAAGCGATGGAAACATTGTGCGGAAAAATTAAGACTAGCTTCAAATGTCATCACGAAATGGTCTTAATCAGAATTATATGGCATGCTTTCGCTAGAATGATCAATTAATCTAATGGCTATTTCTCCAGACTATGAAAAAATCAATGTCAAGTTTAAAATCGCGTAGATCTTTTGTGGTTATTTACGATCTAACACGTTTAAATAAAGCACAAACTTCCTATGCGTATAATAGCAACGTTTCTTCAAACAATCGTACCAAATGAATCATGGACAATAAATATTTAACTTCGGATTTAAATCGTCCTTTTTTTTTATTTGGATTATTAGAACTGCTGTTCTCATCTTTGATGTTATTTTTACAACATTCCAGTCGATGTAACCCTCAAACATTCCTCGGGTGCGTCTTGTCGAAGTCGGGGGTCTACATTGCGAACTCGGGAATCTGTGCGAAATTTCAGACGGTACCCTTTATTTAATCCGCGACAGTAGATTGTTCTCGTTCCGGTAGCCATGACTGGTTAGAACTCTTAAGTAATTAGTATTTTTTTAGTATCTACTCGACTAAGTATTGGACGTACAACCATCAAACGAGTTTAACTTACAACAGAACATCAGAACTTTATCCGTTGCGCCACGAATTTATGTGGAAAATTCTATTAATTTAATGTGACTTAAAAGTATAATTGTTTTAGATATGTTCATAACCGACCTTTTGGCCAAGATCAAAGTGTAGTATCTGTTCCGATGGATACTACACCACAGACTGGTATCGTCTTGGCCTTCGGGTTTTGATTCTGTCGGTCTGTTCGTTTGTCCTGTGCAGTTCTACGAGGTCCACCCTCCCAGGCTTTGCCTCCTCTCTTTGGGGTGGAGTAAGTTTATTGCTTACTGCCTGAGGCGGCCCTACCAGGGAATGCCGACTGGGCTGCCCAGACATTTTTTGTAGGCAAGAGTGCTCAAATTCTCGGGCGCTGGCTTTTCAAATCCCACTTTCCGACCTTGTGTCACATCTTACCGCTGTGGGAGGTAGATAAATAAATTGTCTTAAAACTTATTACTACTGATATCTATATATATTCATCTGTACGAAATTTCGAACGGAGCTAAATTAGTTATTCCACAGGAATAGCTTGTGTTCGTTCCGTCAGCCATGACTGGGTAAAACTCTAAAGTAATTCGTAATTGAATTCTTAATATGGTCTGCAAGTGCCAGCGCCGCAACGGCTATAAGTACTAAGTAATAATAAGTGTAGTTACAGTATTCTGAAGGTTTATTGTAAAATCCGCAGTTTGACAACACAGAGATGAGAACAGTAGTTCGAATAATTAAAAAAAAAATGATCAATCCGTATCACAAAAACTCCGAAAAGTCCTAAATCCAAAATGTCGCTAAAACGACAAACCCCAACAATCAATTCATAAAGGTCAGTTTCCCTGCTTATTCTTTGTTTAATCTTCTTTTCTAATCTAATATATAAAGTAGAGACGTTTTTTCCCCTGTACCTTTTCGGAGTATAGGAAAATTACCACATGCATCACAGGCTACTAAAGTCACCACTATACTACACTTATTCACTCGAGCGTGTTTTAGTAAATTTGTAATTATTTTTTCTACCTAACACTAAATATTACATTTGGCCCACCATCCACGTCTCTCCGAAAAACAAACTCCATATAGGTGGTAGCAACAAATTTTCTCCCTAACAATTCTGTACTGTCACTCTACTCATCGACACCGGGAACTAATACACGCAGTTTAATTTTCACAAAACACCGGTTCTTATATATTATTTGCCTAGTATTAATTTAACACGCATGCCAATACTCAAGCTATAGTTAATTAGCCTATTTTCACATGCATTTGTAACCCGAAACAGTGGCGCAATCGGTCAGAACGTAGGTTTCATGATCGTCAGTTTTAGTGTTCGATCCCACTCTACTCTACCACTTTTTTTCTTTTTCTTAAAATTTAAAACATTCGCCAACACGGTAGACGGGGAAGAAAAAACAATAGGCTGTTGCTTTTTTTATTCCACGTCATGCAATAGGTAGTACTTACTCCCGTGCAACGCCGGGCGACGGGTTCCGCCAGTTTTCTAATATATAAATGTATGTACATGTTTCTACAAGATGGTAGGTAAGTGTGAGTGGATTGTGTATACATATTGGGGATATTGTCTATCGCATGCTTTCATATATGCGAATGTTTTAGTGTATATACGTGCGGTTTATAATGACACTTATTTTAATAAACAGGCGGGAAGCATTTAAATCTTACAGGAAAATGTGCACAGTACTACTTAAGTTAAAATATACAGATTTAAAGAGATTTAAAGTCTCCTCACGTTTCTCTTAAGTTAAAGATATAGACTAAGTAGTTGCTCATATGTTAAGACAACTGACACCAGTGATTACGGTTGGTAGTGGCATAGCGGCTGGTGTTCGAATCTCACTTAATGTGCCTGCTGTGTCAAGTCACGCAGATGCGTAGTAAAATGACGAAACAGAACTCTGTGAATGAACGCTAGAGATAGAAGCGCACCCGATGTGATTTTGTTTTCTTTTTAATCCTTTATTTTTTGTTACATCGCAATGTACAAATTTTCGAATTGAGAATTGTTTAGTCTTTCTGATGAATTCAGAGTGGAAAGATCCGATATTGACATACAAATGTTAGTTGGGACCCTACTGAACGATATTGAACCGTATACATCGTATCAAAACTGTTTGTTATGTAAAACATGTTTCGTAAGATAACAAAAAATTGTTTATCTATATATGCTCTGTTGTTACAAAATGACAATCATCGAGCTTTCAATTGGAGTGTGTTGGCATAAATAAGAATAGAAGGTATATGCTAAAACATATATTTTAGCACTACTTTCTCTCTCTTTCTCTCTCTATCTATATATATATATATTTTTTCTTTTTTTACATGATTCACCCTAAACAAGGCAGGACGCCACTGTAAACGTAAGGGGCTACTGAGAAAAAGGAAAAGGGGGGAAGGATTGGTGGTCTAGCTTAAATTAGGATCTGAGCAGCGAGATGTCTGTTTACATTAGTTTTAAATTTCTGCATGTCAGTACTATCGGGGAAACAGGGGGCAGGGAGGGAGTTCCAGAGGCCAGCAGCACGAGGAAAGAAGCTATTTGAGTAGAATGCTCTCCGGCATATATATATATATATATATATATATATATATATATATATATATATATATACTATTTGTAAAGAAATACATTATATTGAATAAATGAATTCATTCATTTGTTTACAAATATATATATATATATATATATATATATATATACCGGTTAATAAATAAAATTAATTATTTATATGCTAGAATATTGCATTAGGCTTAGTAGACATCATAATTTCTATTTATATAGATATATAAACATCAACGGTACATATGTTTTCGTATATATATAGTCAGAAACATTTAAAAAGTATTTTCTAAAAGATGTCATTATTTTCACGTCAAATCTTAAATCATTTTAATAGATTTATAAAGCGTCTTCTCAAAAATGGTCTTACATTTCCAACTGTTTTTCTAATAATGGAATGAATTGTTTTAAAGATAAACAAAAGGGATTTTCTTTTCAAAACTTTTACCTTTTCGGAGTTATAATGTAAAAATGCAACTTATACTCATACTTAAGTTCATGATTTCAATCAAAATATAAATGCTGGTCGAAGGAAAAAGAAATTTCGATTGCAAAAATAATAAACCAGAAATATTTGATGTGTTTCTTTTCTTTTTGCTCATACATTCCGTAATCCCTTGCTTCACATTAGAATAACAATTGTTGTCAAACCTTTTACTTTTGTAGCGCTGCTTTCTAAATAAAAATATCTTATTAAAAGTCGTATTTCGGTAAATGATGGCATTTTGAATCTTTAAATTTCGAAGAATTAAAAACGTCAATCATAAAGAATTTCAGGAGTGAACGTGTTTTTATATAGATGCGTCTCTGTTTCTTCATGATTTGCTATGTCCGCCATTTTTAATGGCAGCCACAGTTTACCTTGACAGCAATCCCGCAACTTAGGCTCTTGCTTAAAGCATCAGACCTGTCTTTCTCTTCGGAATGCGGTATGGTTCAGTTCAATCACAGGAAGTCATCCTCCAAACAATACTATTCTCTTGAGAAGGGAGTTATTCCGATCACATGACGGGCCCTCTACCGAAAAAGCCAAATTGTCTGTTCTCGGTTATTTTTATACTTATTATAGTCCCCCCTCTTTACCCACATTGAACTACGGTGTATCACATATTTTTTCGGTGGGAAGCTCGTCAATACTGGCATTGTCAGGCGGCTGACCGATAGGACGATCACTAGGTCTGTCACACCTTGTATTAAAATTGCATTTCTATATAAAACGTTCAGATTGCATGAGTTTTGAACGCGTCTAATTATACCCATAAGAGGATATGTATGTAAGGCATTCTAAAAGCTTAAGTTTTAAATAACATTTAATTTCGACTATCACACTAATACTTGAGTTAATTTGTCGATCGCGAACCGGATGATCACGCCAAAAATATGATCTCACTGTCGTTTTGTCTACCAGCGTTCATAATGAAATAGAAGTTTCATCACTAAATGATGTATCTGATTTTAATTGCGTCTACGTATTTCTATTATCGGCTTTGTTTGTCACTTTGCCGCGCGTCAGTATAAAGTAGAATGTCTGCTTTACCCTCCTTTTGAAGTTGGAAATAGCATTTCCATTGCTAAATGTGCGTATTCGATGTTCGCATCTTATATAAGATACGTCCAAGAGTCCCTATAGCATCTTTTTATCGGTCGGTCACTTTGTTACACTTCAGTTTGACATTTTCTTTCATTCATAAACGCGCAGATTGACAGAACACATTTATCTGAGATTCTTCCAACCATTTCAAGAACAGCCTCCCTCTCAGTCTGTCGTTGCTTCAGCTTAAGTTTGGAATAAGATTTACGTCGGTCAGTCACACTGAAGTTGAAATTGCAATATCGGTAATGTTTGATATTTAACACATGCTTCCACGGATTTATATAAAAATGCATTATTTTACATAGGTCGGTCACTACTTCTGTCACGCTTTAATTTAAAATCAAATTAAATAAAAAAGAAAGCTTGTAAACTTATGTTTTCATGGAACTATTTGAGCTTCATGCATAGACATAAAATGTTAAAACTTGAAATCTCCAGAGATTAATTTTGTTTTCTCTAATAGAAAATTATATTACGGCGAATCGATTATTTTATTTTTATAAAATGCTAAGAAAGATTTGTGGCAATTCAACATTTTTGACAAGTTTACGAACGATAATTCAACATTAATTAATTATTGTTCGTAAACTTGTCAAAGATCTTAAATTGCCAGAAATCTTTCTTAGCATTTTATTTTTTAAAATTAATGAAAAGGCGCGACTGTCAACTCAACGGTTGAGTTTCAAACCCGGAGTGAGGCACTAACTGGTCTAGCCGCACTGAAGAGGTGTGATACAGCGAAATAGTATGTATATGGATGACTATATAAAGATTCCTTCTTAGGTAGAGCTTATTTGTAAGGATATCACCAACTGCCATTAGCTTTAAGGCATAGCTATTGGGTAAAACTCATTCGAGCTACTGGCACTTGCCAATGTTTACATTAAGATATCACTTACAATCAATCAGTGTAGGAAGAGGCGCCGACTGTCAGCTCGACGGTTGAGTTTCAATCCTGGCTGGATGCACTAACTGGTCTCGCCGCACTGAAGATACAGCGAAATAGTCTGTATGTCGATGAATATATATATATATATATATATATATATATATATATATATATATATATATATATATATATATATATATATATATATATATAATTCCTTGCTTCATTTGAATAAGTAAAATAGAATAATAAATTGTTTAATTATAAGAGTGAATATTTATTTATAGTATTAAAAAAGTTAAGATGAATATAATCAGCTTGAAATCTAATGGCCCCATGTTGACATGAACTTATGTAATATTATATATATATATATATATATATACATATATATATATATATATATATATATATATATATATATATATATATATATATATATATATATATATATATATATTACTGTTTAATATAGACAGACATCTTCTTCCGTGTGAATCAGATGATTCTGGTGCATGCGTTAGTTTCCCCGATGTTTTTTTCTAGTTAGAAACCTTTCTGGAGATACATCGGGTACTTAGAGGAAGGACCACGAGAAGGTTGCCAACATCCCTAAGTGCAAGTGATACAGTGGAACCGACTTCTTCAGTCTGTGTAGTTATCCACTAAACCACCGTCACTTCCCATAGACAGACATGAGAGAAGTAAATAGAGGCCCATATAACTATAGCTGTTTATATAAATATTAATTATTGAATGAACGCATTACAATAAAATACGAATACTTATTTACTAATACTCAATTGTATTTGTTTTTTTTAATGCAAGGATCCATATTAGCATGTTTGTAGTCTATTGACGAAACTATTGTTGAGTTATTTCTTGCAGTAATATTTAATGTTTTTACAACGATTGTTAATTATTCTTTTTTGAAGCTTTCGGTTTAATATCCTGCAGAGTTATTCGATATAACTGATTTGGAAACAGATAATTTTATCTGAAACTATGTATGTGTTTTGTTTACAAAGTGACCCAACCATTTATGAATGAAGAATCAGATTTACCTTTCTACCAAGTTATGATATTGGAATGAGCCTTTTAATATTTTGGAATTAAGATTTGTTTTTAATAAAAAACATTTTCAAATTATAAAGCTGATTCATAAATAAGTCAATACGATTACAGATTGAGGATTGAAAATTGAAATTAAATTTATTAAATAGACAGAGCAATAAACGTAATTGGTTGTTTTAAGTCAATATCAAGCACAAGGTAAATACACTTTTGCTGGTGATCCTGTAAACACTCAAATAAGGAAATTACATACTAACTCCTCATTTAATACATTAACAATAATAGCTAGTCCCCGCATACTAATAACAATTACAAACGCCACACAGACTCTCTACTCTAGTGTGAGGCAAATAAGTGGGAAGGGCGATAGATTTAGCAATGACAGTTAGGGAGGAATGCGCTAACTAAACTCGAAATGTATCCCTCCTAAAAAAGGTATCACATTAGCTAAGCAGACTTTAAACACCGATTCAAGCGTTTATATAATATTAAACTTAACACTTTGCATTCAATATGTGTCATCTGTTGGTACATATCCGACTAAGATTCTCGTTTTGAGCATCGGGAGCTTTTATTAAAATATACTAAGCTTCAGTTCGAATTTATTGTATCCAGTGCTCTACTATTCCCGTATTTTACCTCGAACTGTAAGCACATTGCTATTAATTCGGGACAACTTGACCATGAAAGTTCGGGTTTCACCACTTCATACATTCCCTACTAGCATTCTGAAATCCTAATTGAAAAACATATTTCGCCATGGGATCCCGACTAGTAGCGATGAAAGACCAGAACCTTCAGCATAAAAACGAATAACCTTCATTATGTGATAGTAAATCTATAGACAAACATGTACGCTTATCATTTTCTGCGAATGGATGAAGTGATTAATACTCTCGCTAGACCTGCCGTTTCTCATACGTTCAATCTCAACAGGGCTAGCACAAGTTGGCAAATCAGATGAAATAATCGAATCTTAAGGCAATTTGTTCTTTGTAACAATTTGTAAAATTCTGTTTGATGTAAAAGGACAGGTCTTCCGCGTTTAATAAAGCTATGGGCAGGATAGTAAGGAAGTAACACCAAAGATACCACAATTGCAAACAGAACACACGAAAAAGTCGTTGGATATTAGAATGATGGTTAAATCCCTCCCAACCAGTCGAAATCTTTTATTTCGGAACGCTCCATCAATTTTGTGTGATACTGTTTCGGCAATGTCGTCATTAAGCCTGACACAGAAATACGTCGTCCCATACGAGAGCTATGCGCTCCAGGAAATGAACATTCATAAAAAAGGCGCTTGCCATTTTCTCATATTAGGCGAAATGTATAAACCTATTTTTTAACAAAATCCTTACTTGTTTTGCGAATAAGGAACTTAAAGAATTTACTGAATCGGGACAAGAAACTGGAAGAGGTCGCACAACGATGAGTAGACGGAAAACTACCTTCCAAGTGTAGTACGACGCATCAGATATAGTCATTCTTGCCATCGAGAATATCGAGGGCCTAAAATAAAGACTAGAAATAAGACAATAATATAATAAAATAGCGTCATGCAAGATATAACATAGTTCTTGTCACATTTACTTGATCTTATGCTTGGTCAGCAATCATAACTTTAGCCCTCACCGATATTCCATTTGACTATGGCACGCATTAATTACTTATCCTGTATTTTGCTAATCTATCCATCCATCCATATCCCATAACGTCAAGAGACGTCGTCGGAGATGGATGAATATATATTATCTGTCATAACTTTTCAGTGGGCATGATAGAACCTGGTAGAGTCCATATCCTCTCTAGGCCAAATACAGCACCTGGCATTCCCTAATAATCAGCCATTAAGTAATGGCCAGGCTGAACGTCGCTTTTCTTCGGTGATGTAACGGGAACTAGTATGCCAACGTGATTTTGCCGGCAAAGCATTTTCTACGGAAAAATGTGCATCTTGCAAAATCCGTAAAGAGATTGAACCTCATTGTTATAACCAATCTAAAGTATTTTTTATTAATTAAAACGAAAAAAATAGAATAATTATAGACTTCAAATGTCATTTGCAGTCTGACATGTGTAATACATAATTATTTGTGTTAATTCACGTATACTTATTGTGATCTTCTATTCGTATTACGATGTCTAAGCATGCACACATAATCAGTATTCAACTATTTAAACTAATTGCTTTAAACATACAAAATGTGCACACATGTACAGGCGAACGGATACACATTTTTCATACCGAATGAACTGAAAAATATATCTTTCAAAAAGAGTAGGAACAGGTAAAATCATTCCATATAACCGGTCAAACGATTTAACAACATGATATGGAAGATGATTCGTTTACCTGTTAGATTACGTAACTTTATTCAAATGCGCAGGAAATCGGCCTGAATTGGTCTTCCTTCGTAGGAATGTGATGTGTACCGTAACAAATGCCACTCATTATAGAACCCTTCGTTATATTTTTGCGCTGTTCATGACAATGTAGTTACGGGCATCCAAGCTAGTCAGCAAGTCTCATAATATTAAAAGTTTTTTTCAGAGGCAGTCCAACTTTAGTGTGTCTAGACAAACTCTTCGACATTGATTGAACGCACATAAATATCAGATATCCAACTAGCAGAGGGTTCTACTAATCGTGTTTTGGCACCCTGTCCTGAAATAGCTAGCACCAGTCTCTCATTGTGGAGCATAGTACCGGTATATCGGTAGTTCCTATACGGTAGAAAAATACGTAATTGAGATTGTGTTGGTCTCACGTATAACAAATCCGAACACACGACGAAACAATCCGATCGTTATGCCACAATTTTCCATGGAGAGAAGGAGTGGTAGAATGATGTGATTGACTTGCATTCGTGAGGAGGCACGTAAATCGAGACAATTGTATTATTGCATTAGCGGCAGTGTGACGCTAACATATAGTGACTCTAATCTTAGTATCTCTTTCTTTTTCCAGCCTGTTTTCTTGTTTTATTTTTTTTTCTCGTTCTACTTATATTTTCCGCCAATCCGCCGTTCACTGCGTCGAGAGAGAAAGAGAGGAAGAGAGAGAGAAAAAGGCACACAGACAGACAGACAGACAAATATAGAGAGGCAGAATTTTGCAATTGGTGCTTTTCTCTTGCAGGAGAACGATCGTGACCGGTATCAGCTCGGTGAAACGAGTTTTTATTGATTCTTTTTTTCAAAATATAAAAATAAATTCGTTATTTTTATTTTAAAAAATATTGTTCGCTTCTTTAATGTAAAGCGTTCAATTTGCAGCATAGGTTCCCCTAGCCCAGCTAATTAATTATTTAGAGAAAATTAATTATGCCAAACAAACCGACGACCGTACAACGACGGTATTACCGATTCGCATGGACTTGTGCCATGCGAGTAAGTACCTTTTAGAACGTGGGCTAAAATGTTTAAGTAATAGTATTGCCACTATTCAAAACAGAGAATATAACTATCCTATAATCCCCGGGGGCAAGTAGTGCCGTGCTAAGACAGTAAGACCCCTGTCGTCGACGTTCTCAAGGTACAGCCACACCAATATACACTCCACTGGCCAACGATTAGGTTACAAATAGTCCTGTGCTTACGATACGTTTTACCAAAGTATGTTGTTTCTTAGGCTCTTATTAAACGCTCAATAGACTTCCTTACGCTATATAAAATAGTAATTAGCATTCCGTCATTTTTTAGTTTAGTTAAGATTATTATTTTTCCATACATTTTCTTTCTGTTCTCAGTTCTGTTTTCCTTATAGCTAATTATTTTTAATGAATCGTGCATTACGGAATACCACCCGTCCATCATCTACATCATCGATATTATGAGTGATTAGCGTAAGTTATGCGAAGTTTGAGAGAGACTGTTATTATCCGATGTTTTTCTATTTCAATTCTACTATCGTGGCTTAACAAGAAAATGAAAAAATCTGCAATATATTTAGAGGAAATAACGAAATCGCTTTGGAAAAAAACGTCTTCACAAATAAGATTATCATACGTAACGAAATATGAAGAAATAAAAAACGTTTAATTGACCACATATTCATGATGTAAAACCAAACATGAGAACGTATTCCTCAAACAAATAAGCAAGCAATTTACAACTTCAAATCAAATATTATATGGACACAGAGTAATACAAAGTTATAAACCCAACAAAACATATAGTAATACAAAGTTATAAACCCAATAAGACATAGTAATACAAAACTATAAACCGAATAAGACATATAGTAATACAAAGTTATAATCCATATCAGACATATAGTAATATAAAGTTATAAACCCAATAAGATATAGTAATACAAAGCTATAAACCTAATAAGACATATAGTAATACAAAGTTATAAACCCAATAAGACATATAGTAATACAAAGTTATAAACCCAATAAGACATAGTAATACAAAGCTATAAACCCAATAAGATATATAGTAATACAAAGTTATAAACCCGATCAGACATATAGTAATACAAAGTTATAAACCGAATAAGACATATAGTAATACAAAGCTATAAACCCAATAAGACATATAGTAATACAAAGTAATAAACCCAATAAGACATATAGTAATACACAGTTATACACCCAATAAGACATATAGTAATACAAAGTTATAAACCCAATAAGACATAGTAATACAAAGCTATAAACCCAATAAGATATATAGTAATACAAAGTTATAAACCCGATAAGACATATAGTAATACAAAGTTATAAACCGAATAAGACATATAGTAATACAAAGCTATACACCCAATAAGACATATAGTAATACAAAGTTATAAACCCAATAAGACATATAGTAATACAAAGTTATAAACACAATAAGACATATAGTAATACAAAGCTATACACTCAATAAGACATATAGTAATACAAAGTTATAAACCCAATAAGACATATAGTAATACAAAGTTATAAACCCAATAAGACATATAGTAATACAAATCTATAAACCCAATAAGACATATAGTAATACAAAGTTATAAACCCAATAAGACATATAGTAATACAAAGTTATAAACCCAATAAGACATATAGTAATACAAAGCTATACACTCAATAAATGCAATGTTATAGAATAACAGTAAAATAATGAATCTGAATACATAAACAATCTGAAACTTATTTACGTTTAGAATGTCCATAAACAAATATTGTATGAAAATCCACCTTAATATCTTAAGTTTAGACAGTAAACATAGGAGTGACAGATTTGCACACAAATCTTAATTTACAAACAAAAAATATAAATAAGGTACTATTCTAAAATGAATAGGGTACTATTCTTAAATGAATAGGGTACTATTCTAAAATGAAGTGTAAAATACACAATAGTTTTTCAGGGAAAATATAATCGACTTAAGAGATGTTGTAAAAAGTATTAAACAGCAAAACAAATTATGAAAATTCATTTCCACAGAAACCTAATTCAGGACACTTGAAAATAAAAATATGAGCAACTCATTATTTAAATTTCTAACAGAAACTGTAACATCTTCAAATCGAAACAAATTATTATCCATTCAATATCGATCAATAGATTAAATAAACAAAATAGCTATATATATGGAATTGCTTTAATATTTCACATCTAACGCTTAATGTAAACAGTTCAACTTCAATTCCTCCTTCGGGCCACGGAAGTATTTTTAAAATGGCCCGAATTCTCAATATTAATTCCGAATAAGTGCGCTCCACCTACGATTTGAACTCAACATGTCACTATTGGATTTACGTCATTCTTGAAATCTTTTCCATGTTGCTTTCACGAAAACCCTCCTTTTCCATCTGTAAATCTCCTTTCATTGGACACCTCATCAACGGACAATTACCAACTGGACTTTCCCCATATCTATTTATTGAACTCTTTTCACTCTCTATTACTTAATATTTTTTCAAATTTTGAATTTTGGCTTTTCCACCGCCAACTTATCTGTCTATGTAATTCGTCTGATTATAAGATTTTGATCTTTGAAAAGCCTTGGCTAAAGGAAAGAATAATAAGCATAATTTTATTATCGAGTATACCTTGCATTGAACAATCGAAATTGAAATAAATTTGTCATTCGTACATGTTAATCCTTCTTCTTTCATCTATCTTTATGTATATATATATATATATATATATATATATATATATATATATCAAACCACATCTGAGATATGCATGTAAAACGAACAATTTCAATTTTCGTAACAAATAATAAACAATTAAATACCGACAGAAACAAAAAAGGAAACAAACTAAACGACCAGATGTATACACAGTGATTATACCTCGTGTAGACAAACATTTATTCCAATAACTTTATAAAAACGAATGTTGATAGAATGCTTACATGAGACATGAAGGGTTTCGCGGGAAATGTTGTCCCAGCAATACTTTAATTTAGACGTTACACTTGTGTTATAGAAAAATTACGTATTGCTCTCAAGAATACTCCAAACAGTAAAGTACATAAGATGAAGAAAGCGGGTGGGGTAACTCCCTTGTCTAGAAATCCGACATATTTTCTTGCATTACACTTAGGGAAGATTAGCCGTGTGGGATGTGCCTCAAACTTATTGATAGAAGTAAAGTGCAACGGATAGTGTTTCAGTCTACTATTGGGTGCATTGAAAGCGGGAGACTACGGACAACTGGAAAGTACCGGAAACTTGGAGAGCGTAATCACCATCATGGGATTTGCACCGGATTAAACAAATCGGGAGTTTTAGCTTCAGAGCAGTGTTCCTTTAATACTTTGAAGGCTCTGCGATGTCAGCTGATGAACTGCGAAAGAGATACGGAAGCAATGGTTCGCAGGAAGTGTTTATACTTGTCCACACAATGAAATTCGTCGGGTATTTATTTACCTCCTCTTCATGAGGTTAGGCACAAGGCCAGTTTTATCTTACTCTCACAAGTAAAATGTGACCCACGGTCGGGTCGGGAAAGTGGGGTTTGAAAAGCCAGCGCCCGAGAAAGTGAGAACTCTGGCCATTAAAAATTGCCTGAGCAGCCCCGTCGGCATTCTCCGGTAGGGCCGCCTCAGGCAGTAAACAAAAAAAACTTACTCCTCCCCAAAGAGGGGAAGCAAAGCCTGGGAGGCTGCACAAGACCGACCCATAGACCGGCGTAAATCAAGCCCCGAAGGCCAAGACAATACCAGTTTATGGGGTGTAGTATCAATCGGAACAGATACTACACTTTGATCTTAGCCAAAAGGCCAAAAGAATTCGTCGGGTAGCTACAAACAATGTACGGCAAGATCCAGGCAAGAAAAAAAAACATCAGAGTGACGACTGATGAAAGCACTTGACAAAGAGCTTCGCCACTTCTTATAGAACAGTCGCTAGGACAAACAACTCACTCCCAAAGTCAAAGAGTATCGACTTATGAAAGCTAAGAAAGTTCTGAAAAATGAATTAAGTAAATTTCGTGTACAACAGAATCGTAGGATCAATTTTAGAGGAAGCATTATTTTAATCAATGAAACAGGCGGGTGGAAAAAAGGAAAATTGTTAAAATTACCTTAAGGCCTTATCGTCTGACCCTCTAAGAGGAAACGTAAGAATGGTAAATTAAAAACTAAAAGTCGAATGAGATATGAGCGGAAAAATTGTTTCAGTTGGAGAAAACGATGAGAGAGGGAAACAAAAAAGTAAATCTTCTAACGTTATGGTGGCTTTGAATCATTAAAGATCTCCAACTGATGCTTCAAAATCTTTTGTCTACACAGGCTAGGTCGAGAATTGTTAATAACTAACGCCTCAATAATATTGAGATGGTAGTTCTACCTGGCACTGTGTAAAACAGAAAACCACCCATCGGAATAGTTGTCAGAACAACTATTTGTACTAACGAGGTGATTACCGATGGCTGATTCCTGTGCCTGAAAATACCCGGATGATCTCGAAACCTTGTGTAAGCGAATATCACGTGGTATGTGTTGGGATATTCTAAATTCTAATCTTTGGGATGTCTTGCCAACGTTGTCTGCTCCACACTGACACATGAATTTATAAACAACGGAATTCTTTTGAATGGCTGGCAAAACATCCTTACGAAAAGAAGAGAAAAAGGTTCGAGTCGTGTAAACTACTCTGAACATTGTTGCTGAAAAGCATATATATATATAGACAACAAATATATATATATATATATATATATATAGATAGATAGATAGATAGATAGATAGATAGATAGATAGATAGATATATGAAATATGTAAATAGATTATAGAGTAAATGCAAAACACTCTTATGTATCTGTGTGTGTACCTTTTGACGATTCAATTCATTTTCCAAAATGTTCCATGTCAAGAAACAATACACTTGTATGAAGGCAGTTTTATGTAAAGTCTTATAATGAAACATACAAAAATTAGACAGCTAGTCTTCTAGAGAATATATTTTTTCGTAGGTACCCAGCAACAATAAAAATAAACAACAATGCCCTTCAAACGTGCAATTTTCATCAAAAACAATGCAAAATTTACAAGAATATAGTCATAGTGAAATACTTTGGTAAAAGTCTACATTGTCTAAAATATAAAAGAATGATTGATTTTCCAGTCAGTAATCATTTATCTGGGAGCGTAATGTGTATTGTAGTGTGCAATTGATTTAATAATTAATAATAACCTTTACCTTTGACAATGATTATATTATGGTGACTTTTTATTATATTACTAAAAAATAAACACTGTTTTGGAAGAGCTTTAAACAATAGCTTTGTATATGCTCTTTATTTTTAACATGCTTTTGAAATTATTTAACGCGTCTATGTATATATATATATATTTATATATATATATACATATATAGGGATAGAGAAAGAAAGAGGGGGAGACAGTTTTAAATAAAATAGGAAAATTACCCTCCAGAGCTCCTTCGACCAACATCTCGTCAGGCGAAATCGTTGGTATACAAAATATATAATTACCGAGAAATAACTCTCATTAGTTGTTCCGATAACTCTATGGGAGAACAAATCATAATAGCTCGGCGCACTAGTTGTTAGAACAAAAGAGCACCAATTCAAGTAAAGACCCTAACAGACTTCATATAGAAGGGAATTCCTTATCACTGACGGCTATCCTGACGACTTAATTTCAGACTGCATAAATAATTGAAGTCATCCAAACGTTTAGGACCAGCAAGTTGTCCAGTCTATCTTAAACTGCCTTGGATAAGTGGCATTAATCAGGATTTGGGCAAGTAAATCACCAAAACTGCAACAGGTTTCTTTTTATTCTGTTGCCTTACGTTTGCTTTTATTGCACAATATCTGATTTTCATTTGTTCCCCATCAATTATTTGACTTATATTAATCACAGTAATATTGTATACGAATGTAAATGCCAATGCAATGCTTGTTATATTAGGCGCACGTATATGTCCGCCGACTCGACATTATATAGACTTTTATTCACCTTTTTCCTATAATAATTCTTGGTGGACTAAGGGTACAATACCAGGCTGCAGAGTCAAAGGTGGCTTGTGACTGTGTTTGAAAATATTCGATCGGCAGTAATTATCATCTTCTACACTGAAGCGTGTGTAATTATTTTTATTATTATACTTATTATTAGTAGTAGTAGTAGTATTAGTATTATTATTATTAGTAGTAGTAGTAGTAGTAGTATGTGTTTACTGTTTACTGAGAGTAGGCTTACTATGTATTATACTTCATTTTCTCCAACGAAATCTGATTTTCAGTCGTTTAATCATGACGGACGATATGACCTACTACGCTGTTTTGCTTTTGTAGTGCTGTTAGATTGAAGCGAATGTTCACCACTGCATGTACAATATGCCGGTATTAAAGTTTAGATTTTTTTGCATCATGAACAACGTTTAATCAGCGTCCCAAATGAGTATTTCCTTTGACCAAACTATAATTGAAGACGCTGAAACAATGACAAAAAGTGTGCTAATTCTAATGAGTCTAACATACACATATTCCACTAAGTATATTTTTAAGTAGTATATCCTCGTTTATTTTGTTTGGAAACTTCAAACCTAATTAAACTTAGTGAACTGTATTATTTGTATTTGCTAATGAAGCATCAAATCGTTGTCGGCCGTGCGAAATATTTAAAGTGTTTATACCTGGAAATAAAACTAGCGGAAGAGTAAGCCAGCGTTATGTAAAGTGAGTACGATATTTTAAAAAATCTTTAATTGCTTTTTCGTTCATTTGTTCAGCGAACCTGATACTAAAAACGCTACGGTCGCAAAAATTTAATAGCTAGTATTTTTTAATCTTCACTTAAAATGTATACTTTAAATTGGATTAAGATTCAGTCTTTTGACACGTCAATCAAGGACATGCATGCTTTTTTTTTCCTGAACTAGTGTTACTAATATTCGCTACGATAAATAAGGAAAGGTCGTGTTGGGCTAGGAATTTATTGTCCCGAAACTTAATGTATAGGATCTTAGAATATTAAAATGTTGAATAGCATCCCATACGTAAGTCCCTCCACTCTCGCAGCCACCAGATAATGTCGCCCTCACGCTCGTACACTTCTATTCGTGTCACTCGGCTAATATCTCCGGCGTTGATTGATGTGGCGTCGCCGAATTTTGTCCGTCTTCACCGGACGCAAAATGAAGAAGATTATCTCTCTTGAAGAAGAATGGTGTGGATAGAAACACGTGTAGGGAACATATCATAACCTGAGAAGAATGGTTTGGATAGAAACAACTTTAAGGACTAAGCAGTACCTCCCTCACGTAGTAATTATTGATCAAGAGATAGCCTTTGGTCGCTTCGGGGTGGTTCATCTCATACACTGAGGCATAAGAAGTACATGTTAAGAAAACAAAAAAAACGAAACAGGGAATTCACGCTATTGACAACATAACACATACTCTTAAGTTAAGATGAACATGAAAAAATATATTTCCTTGAAACTCGCATTGCAAAAATTCAAAGTTTTAGGGTATTATCTCGGTGGATTTTGAGAATTTAAACTAACAATCTATGTTAATAGACAGCCGACGTGAAAACCTTTTCTTCTTCGAGTTAAAAAAATGATTCACTCGACATAACCGGCAGTTCTTCATCTGAACTTCAATTCTAACTCTCAAACGTACTGATAAATTCGCGCTCCGTCGCGCCTTATATGTAAACACTAGTTCACTCGGTCTCCCACCCGAATTCATCTTGTTAGTTAGCGATTTGATTGACCAGGAACTCACACCAGCCTACCTCAGGAACTGGACCTTCTCCCTTTTTTTAGATTATCAGTCAAACCTTGGGCATTACTCCATCAGGACCTATCTTCCATACCCCGCGTTCTCACTCCGTCTGTTGGTTTTTATTTTATTTGCACAAACTCACCTGACTATGACATCTGTCAAACCATGACAGCTCTACCAGTCGCGCTCACCCCTCACCATCCGTTGTGGTCCACAGATAAAAAACGACAATCCTTATTTAAACAATATCTCCTCAGCACGCTGAATATGAATAATCGGTCTGGATTCGTGTGAAAAAAAAGTTGTCTCTTTCAATGCCGGTCGCAAAATAGTTACTGGTAAATCAATGACCGAAATCATTGTAAGGTATCAGCACAATTATAAATGGATGAGATTATTAATAGGTTTTATCAAGAATCAGATTCTTCTGAAAATTGTGGATAATATGCAACACGATACTATTAGATAGTAGGGAAATTTTACACTGTAGCAAGAATACCCGAAAGCCACATAAGATTTTGAGCAATTTTTAAAATCTCTCTCTCATATAAAATGATTTATTTTCTATATAGATTATAGTAGTGACTTCAAAATTGGTATTCCCTTCTCTTAGCTGATAGAGATCTCGTGTATTGTGAATCGGGAACCAGCTACACCAGCAACATCTCGGAATTACAATACAAATACAATTAAAAATAAAAAGAAAATATCACGTTTTTATTCAGTTAACGATCATTTTATGTTGTTGACTTGTATTTCAAACTGCATTCTTGGCGTTGTAAATGTGTCCGTTTAATTATTTCCGAGTATCGCACCTAGTGAACTACATATGTTTTAATCTTTCAATTTGGACAACTGGTATCCTTATTTCCTTAGAAGTTATATATGTTAGTAATCGAAGATTACCATTTTTAACTTTTTTTACATCAAGAATATTCATGAATTTACCTCTTATGTAAATCATTAAGTAACTTTTAATTGTAAAAAGGGTAACTGTATATAATTTACATGTCAAATAGATACACGTAGAGTTACTGGCCCCAAAACACAGAATATTAAATATCACTGTATTAGTGTGGTATATCTTCGAGATGATGAAAATCGAATAATATCTGAATGTGTAAATGATAAAAAAAATGAATATTACTTTTATTTATGATGGGTATATAATTAAAAACATTGTTTGTTTAACTCTATAAATAATTAAATACATTTACATCATCTGAATATATAATAAAATACGATATGTATAGGAGTTGGTTATAGAATTCGATGATATATGTGTATGCGCTAAATATAGAATCAGACGTTAACTGATAATGTCGGAAAACTTACTAGTAACCTATAGACAGATGTATATCTGACCAGATTTGGTTCATGGTCTAAGTTTCAGCACTAATGAAGAGGCGTATGGTCGGGTGTCCTTGCTAGCTTTATTATTTTGATCACACCCTGCCGGATCACAATCCTGAGACTAAAGGAGTGTCACGGGAAGTTAGTTTTACTGTCAGTCTCTCTTTGAGTTTTATTTAAATGTAGTTCCCTCCATAATCTAACAATTACAGTGGACCCAAATATACTGATCAATAGCTAAACCCAACAAATGGAATTGACCGCAATATAATCCGACACGATATGAATATTAGATGGTTATAGTGTAAGATAATGGCCCTATGGGAATGGACGTATCTGTTGGAGATCGGGTTTGACTTGCGCGAATTAACGCGGGGCAGTCGAGTGCAGAACAGGGCTTGTTCTCGCAATCAGGACTGGCAGACGTGACAAGGTTACGTGTGACGAGACCCCAGATCGAGGGTGAGTCTACACCTGCGAGAGGCTCTGTGACTTGCGTGGGAAACAAAGGGATCTGTGATGTCACTCGTTCTCGTGAGAAGCGAGTTTTAGTCAGTCTGATTCAGAGAGCGAACTGAGAGGACATGCGATTCACAATGTAAAGATACGGAATATTTCCCTTCAGGGAAGACAAGCGCGAAGAATCCCCCCCCTCTAGGAATAGTTAAGAAAACATTAATAACTAACTATGATAAAGTAGGATTTGCTCTCTACCATCTCTCTCGGCGTGGCGAATTCCCCCAAGATAAAATAACAACGCTTGAATAAATGAATTAAATTTAAAAGCAGAGTATGTCTTCGGGGGCGACATGGCTTTTATTGCAGACAACAGACGACGGCAGAGAAGAAAGAATTCATCCACTGAGACGACCATCACTTGACGACACGACCAACCCTCTACACACGGAGTATAGGAAACGCGTACTGCCTCGGTCCAGGCGGGAGTAGTAGCAACAATAGTATTCAGTACGATATCTAAATGTTCTGAATATGGAATGAATATAATGTGTCTATGTGCTGACTATTCAACTCAAATGATCACTATATGATTTGAATATGTAATTCAATGCGAACTGTATATGGAATGGATATAAAATTCAATGGTTTAATCATATAGATTTAAAAAGAAAGGCGTTGATCAGGGTGGAATAAGAAGCCCTATGTATTTCTGTTCCCAGCTTATAACATCAGATTACATTGTTTATTCATATTTATTATTTATCGAAATATTTTATTCGGAGGAAGAGGGGGCTGGGCATTTGCGTGATATTGATTAGGTGGTGACGGGTCGAAATAAAAGGCCATTAATTGAAATGATTCACTGTAAATATATAGTATTTGACCCTCACAAGGTACATTCAGGGCACACAAAAATCAATAAGGATGCCATTGTACTCCTTCCCCAGGTTCTGAATCAAATATTAGCATTCCTTTTTTAAATGATAAATAAAATAACGTAAAACGTCGTATTTTCTTTTTAAAGGTGTTAACATGAACGATATCCTCATGACCAGTCTGTATACTCTGCGATCAAAATGAAATATACTTATTCAAGTACTTTGGATTGTGTAGTCTGAAAATATATACGGTTATTCGAGTTTATTTCTAAAAGAATTTCGTGAACAAATAAAAAAAATACATTGGAACTAAAATTTATATATATATATATATATATATATATATATATATATATATATATATATATATATATATATATATATATATGATATTTGTAACTAAAAATCAAATTTCTAGTACCTAAATACGCTAGTGTTTTAAGCTTATTGCTCACATCAGTGCAGGAAAGTAACATTTTCAGTCAGCCTAGCAGTCGTCATATCCACACGGCCACCGGAAACTGTCACGTAATTAAGGGAAAGTAATATCTATATGTACCTAGAAGCGTGCACAGGTAGAAGACTAGTCGATAATGTTCGACAAACGTATTCGGAACTGTGCATTAGAGCTTTTTGAAAGTCTGTTTTGAACATTCCCAATATTGGTTGACTTTGATTTCTTAAAAGGGCTTATTATAATATTTATAAATAAATATCATGCATATATATATATATATATATATATAGAGAGAGAGAGATACTTATTAGATAGGTGTTTCGTTGGCTAACACTCATTGTTGTGCATCTACACCTAGCGAGTATATCCTAGCCAAGATGTGAAGCCTAAATAGCCAGTTTGATCAAAATGAGACCAGCGGTTAAGCACTGTTTATCAAACAAGCTATTAATAGAAGAAATGATAGCGCAATATTTAAGTGTGTATATATGTATTTTCTTTGGATACATTATTTTGATAACAGTACCAGCAACCTAGGGAAATCCATTCTTAACAGAGTATTTCTTTATGTTGAGTCAAACCATTAATTCATCTGCGGGAAAATTCAACACATGAATAAAAGACACACACATATATATATATATATATATATATATATATATATATATATATATATATATATATATGTGTGTGTGTGTGTGGGTGGGTGTGGGTGTGAAGTTATAAATAAGTATTTCGACACTAGATCTATATAAGCTGGACATAGAAGTACAAAAGTATTGCAAAAACTAAACTATAGATATTAACATTCTTCTATAATAAAATACCGAGTCTAAATACTAAGAGCCGAGATTTTCAGACCGCTATTGAAGAGAAAGCAGACACCGATTTTCACCAGACTAGAAAATAAGCAGTATACGTTTTGCTACACAATGATACATTAACTTTGCACTCACGCCCATAATGACACTTGGAAGTGTCCCATAATTACAAGGGACAAAATTACAGGACTATGAAATCTTAGGAAACATTTTTCCAAGCAACGCGTTAGTTACCTGTCTCAATATATTGATAAAAAGAAAAACATTGTGCAAACTTTTTCTTTGTCTACATCTAACTAAAATATTATTACGTATAACGATGGACCATAAAAACATCAAGATTGCAATTCTTATATCGCGAGTTGGCATTTATCCGTGATTGGAACTACGTCATGGTTTAATATTGCTACTTTATTTTATATCAGACTGTGATTAAGAGGTAGTATTTAGATGCAAGGTTCATTATATATATATATATATATATATATATATATATATATATATATATATATATATATATATTACAGATCAAAGATATAGCAAAATAAGATTGAATGTTGAATTTTAGAAAAATCACTCCTTCTCTCTCTATCTCTCTCTCTCTTATATATATATATATATATATATATATATATATATATATATATATATATATATGTATATATAGGCTGACAATATATAATATATGATGAAAAACATTTATTGACCCAGAATATGGAATAGAAATAATCAATTTAATTATTCCGAATTAGCTTGAACGATAATATGCGTTATACTATTATTAAAAAGATTATTATATAGTTTAAAAGGGGAGGGTTCGATGATATCTTCTGAATTTTTAGTTTCTGAGAAAAGGAGGCTAATACGCTTATTTCCAACAAAAGTTTCGTCCCATACATCTGGTTTTAGGAATTCCGGCACGTATCATTGAAAAAGAATTTAAATTAATTTTGCTGAAACACATTCAGCAGGTTGTAGTGCTATCCCTTAGGTTCGTATTCTGATTTTTTAAAGTAATACTTCTAAATACAATTAAATAAATTATATAATGAGATTTATTTACAGGTTAATAAAAGTATTTTATTAGTAAACTGTAGTTATAATTTAGTCCGTTAAAAAATATATTCGGTCAATGTGTCGTGCGTATTTCTAACTTTGCTTCTAATTACAATATGGTCCTGCTCGAGCTGGTGATTTCAGAGACGCTATGAATTGAAGCGCATTTGAGTTTGTTCTTATTTTGGAATCCTTATTTTTTTAAACATGTGTTACATTACCTTATTATTTTGTTTTATCTATCAATATATGCGTTGCACTTATCGATTATTATATTTCAGACTGCAAAACCTCGAGGCCAACGCTTCCCGCAACACCATAACTACAAAAGTCGAAATAATACGAACAGTTTTTAAGAAGGGCCGGTCAAGGCTCGTCTTATAAAATCGATACAAGTCCTTGATATATTTTTAAACAACTTATTTTAAATCATTTTCTCGTTATTTTTTGTAACATGTGCAATTATTCTAATTGAGCTAGTTTTGTCTTTCTGGCGAATTCTGTAGTAAAGATCTGATATTGATATACAAATGTTAGTTGGTCCCCTACTAAACGGAATCATAAAATTGTATCAAAAGGGTTTGCTTTGAAAAAACGTTTCGTAAGATGAAGAAAATATTGGTTATTGGAATATAACAAAATATTGTTTATATATATATATATATATATATATATATATATATATATATATATATATATAATTATATATAAGTATAAATATATATATATATATATATATATAGAGAGAGAGAGAGAGAGAGAGAGAGAGAGAAGAGAACATGTGTATGTTTGTCTGTTGAAGAAATTAATATATACACAGTTAGAGAAGTTAAATTAGTATTAATAGGCGTTAAATTTTTCAAGAAATTTAATGATATCATTGAGAATTTCCTTGAATTGCATTTGTTGTCACTAGGGTTCAATTGTATCATTCTATGTGCGACATTAGAATGCAATTGAACACAAGGACCTACATTAGAATCTGATACAACTTTTTATCAACTATGATTTATAGGGAATTCAATAGTGTTATATATATATATATATATATATATATATATATATATATATATATATATATATATATATATATATATATATGTTACACCGGCCGTTCTTACACAGGAGAAACTACACCGGTCGTCACTATAAATAGTGCGAGTCACCAGAAGACAAAGCACAGTCTTGTAACTGTCTAGCCAAGAGCTAGTCACTTTCTTACTTTGTTAATACACTTGTTAAACCAACCCTCGACTTGACTTCCTTTATTTATTATTTACTGTGGAACAACTTCACAACAGATTGGCGACGAGGAATCGAAACGATTTCACTGCAAAAAAAACAAATCACCCAAAGTGATTCGCAAGATCTTCACGGAAAAAAACCCCATCTTAGTCAGATATTTAGATTCGCAAGGATTAACAGCAAATTAACTACTGAGTAGTTAAGCGAAAAAAAACAAAAGAAACACAAATTCAAAACTTACTACCAAAAATCGAAAACTAAAAAACGCGAAAGACATTTTCAATTATTGAAATAATTGAATACACTGATACCATTATTTTTTTTCTCTTCAAGTTTCACTGACTCGTTAAGATAAATGTTATCCGCGTCAACTATTACAGATATTGTGTAAGTTTGTCGTTATTATTAGGACAACATCTGATATTTGAGCAAAATCCGGATTGACTATTTATTAAAACAGTCTACCACAGAATTGTCGAGAGTAAAGGGTAGACAGTAAAAAAATATATTCGCGTAAGTCATTTGTGCTTCTAACAAAGAACTGTTAAATAAGCAAGTCGCATTTTTGCAAAATGAAAAGGGGTTAAAAAGATTTCCCATAAAACTAGTCTTATTAGGCTTATAGCGACGGACTTGGTTTTGTAAAACTACGTACACATATATATAAAAAATTAAAAAAAAAATGTTTTTCTTAGTTTTGTTTTTCAAACAAAAGAACTGAGATTAAATTTTTTTTATTAAGGAATAATATATTTCTTGTTTTGTGTATTAGTTGAGCAAACTAATTATATTAAGCACGTTGTGGGGAAAACTGATTTATTTTTACAAGTGTAAATTGTGTGGTGCATAACTTGAATTCGTGAATGATGGACACTGAATTCAAATATGCTCTTTTTTAATTACTTAAATTCCAAACGGAACAAAATGTTGCGTTACAAAGACAGCAAGTTGAACAACAAATGGAACTTCAAAGAAAACAAGTTGAAATTGAAGAGGAATTTAAAAGAGAGTTGTTGGAACAGCAAAAAGCCCAAATAAAAATGGATGCTGAACAAAAAGAGCTGGCGACAACACGAGAAGAAAGATTCCAAGAAAGACTGCTACAACATCAGAAACACTTCGAAGAACTCTTGATAAAAACACAGGAGGAACAGAGAAAATTTATGGAGGCAACACAATTAACGAAAGCAAACGAGAATCATAATGCATTCTCCCAGACGGCTGTGTGGAGCGCTATCGGAATTTTCAATTATAATCCAGAAGACGATGTCACTTTTGCTCACTTCTATAGAAGATATGAGGATATTTTTGTATCGGACTGCAGTACATGGACAGACTCTAAAAAAGTTAGATTTTTGCTAAGAAAATTAGGAGCTGCCGAGCATACAAAGTTCGTGAATTTTATCCTTCCAAAAAAGACCAGTGAGTTGAACTTCCAGGAGGCAGTTACTTTACTAACAGAACTGTTTTCTACAAAAACTTTTTTTTCCACAGGAGATATAAGTGTATGAATGTCACTAGAAGAGAGGAAGACGACTACATTACGTATGCAAGTATAGTAAATAAACTTTGCGACGATTTTAAATTAGAGGAATTATCATCGGATAATTTTAAATGTTTAATATTCTTGCAAGGTCTGGTCTTAAATGAAGACTCTGAAATCAGACGTCGTGTTTCAAATAAACTCGAAAATGAGCCATGTCTAACAATACAAAACTTAGCGGAAGACTGTGAACGTTTTGTTGCGTTGAAACAGGACAGTCGTGACATAGAGGAAAACGGAGTGTCGCACATTAAAAAATCCATCAGAAGAAAAAATTGACTTCAATGAATAACCAGAGAAAAAAACATAGAAAAGATCCACCTGGACCGTGTTTGGAGGTGTGGAGATAACCATTGGTACAATGAGTGTCCCTACATATCTAAACAATGTGACAACTGCCACCAGAAAGGACATAAGGCATCACGTTGTAGAAAAAAATCTGGTAGAAAGACAGTCATTAAACTGACAAAAATTGAACCTGAAGAAAAAAATATCCGGAAATATGTACAGGTCAAAATGCTTTAAAAAAAAGTAAGACTACAGCTTGATAGTGGGTCTGACATTTCCATCATTAATGTACAGACATGGAAGAAGCTTGGGAGACTCACTATGATCAAATCACAAAAAACGGCGAGAAGCGTCAGTGGTAAAAAAATAACCTTCGAAGGGGAATTATTGACGAATATTTCTTTCAATAATAAGACCGTAAAAGCCAAAATTTTTGTTATGCGAAAATCTAATAACCTTTTTGGAACTGATCTGATTGAAAAGTTTAGCCTATGGGATCTGCCTTTAAGCTCCTTTTGCCAAAAGGTTGAGGATTCGAATGTGGAGGCAGAAAAACTAAAGAGGGAATTAAAAGAAAATTTTCCAGACGTATTTTCAGGCGGTCTTGGAAGGTGTACAAAAGCGGTTGCAAAGTTTTAAGTTAAAACAAACGAACTACCTGTGTTCAGAAAGAAAACAAATGTTCCATACGCCGCTATAGAGCAAATAGACGGTGAATTAGAAAGACCCGAGAACATGGCTGTCATTTCAAAAATTGATCACAGTGAGTGGGCTTCACCTACAGTTTATGTTAAGAAAAAGAACAAGGAGATTCGGGTTTGTGCCGATTTTTCCACAGGCTGGAACAGGAGGAAAATATTTTTCTAAAATCGATCTCAGCGACGCTTATCATCAAATCCCTGTCGATGAAGAGTGTTCAAAACTGCTGTGTATCAATACCCATAAGGGATTATACAAATTTAACCGACTTCCTTTTGGAGTAAAGGTCGCCCCTGCGATTTTTCAACAAATTATAGACGTGATGTTAAATGGGATGGATTTCGCAGTAGGGTACCTGGACGATGTGTTAATAAACAGCGTTAGCAAAGAACAACACAAGACTCATGTAAACCAAGTATTCAAAAAAATCCAGGATTATGGGTTTAAAATCAAAGATGAGAAATGTACTTTTTTCATGGAAAAAATAAGATACTTAGGGCAAATCATCGATGAACAAGGAAGAAGGCCAGACCCAGATAGGGCAATGGCGATACGGAACCTGCCTGTTCCAGAAAATATTGCGTCCCAACAAAGTTTTTTAGGGTTGGCGAATTACTACAATGTGTTCGTACCAAACATGCATAAACTAAGACTACTCTTAAATGAACTGTTAAAGAAGGACCAAAAATGGGTCTGGACGCAAGAGTGCGAAGAAGCGTCGCAGAAAATTAAAGATATCTTAACGTCTGACTTGTTTCTGGCACATTATAATCCCAAGCGCGATATTGTCGTTGCAAGCGATGCCAGCAACTATTGTATAGGAACATGCATATTGCACAAAAGGTATATATTATATAATAGAAAGAAAGAGATACAAGGAGATGTGCTCTCAACCGCCATTGCCGGTTTGCCTGGGAAGAAGAGAACAAGTGTCACGTGCTTCCCGTATTCATAAGGTGGACGAGTCCATTAGTTCTCCGTAGGTAAGTACGGCACCATAACACCCCCTTCCAAGCCTTACCCTCTCAGGAGTCTTAATAACGTTTCCTTTTCGGATCTATCTCTAGGTAGTCCGGAGCCATTCGTTTTCTTTTTGGTTGTCGTTTACGTGTGACTACCTGGGGTGCTGGTAAGTTGAAGGTGTCATATATCACGTCCATCACGTCTTCTCCTTGTGGGGCGCTGTCAGTGTCATCTGACAGTCTTTTTCTGATCTGATTTAGATGTCTCTTATGCGAGAACCGTGGTCCTTTTATGATATAGACCATCGATCCGATCCTCTTTTCAATTGTACCGGGTTCCCAGAACGATGCATTGCTTTTGAACATCTTAAAATATACCCTATCTCCTGGGTTGTATTTTTTCTTCGGTACCGTAGAGATTCAGTCATAATTATTATGTTTAGGTAATAATTTATCAAACACAGACTTCACATTCCGCGCAAACATCATCTCTGCGGGGGATAATGATGATGCTATGTTCATGTTTTTTTTAATTCTATATACTTGTAAGAATTGTTGTAAAGCCTTCTCCTTAGGAGTATCACCGGCCTTTTTTAATGCTCTTTTTAATGTGTCTACGAAGCGTTTCGCCTGGCCGTTTGACCTAGGATGATACAGGAGCGTCGTTATATGTCTGATTTGAAACGTCGCGCAGAACTCCTCAAAATCTGATGACGTGAACTGCGTCCCATTATCACTCACCAAACAATCCACTACCCCAAAACGGGCAAATAGTTCATGTAGGAATCTTATCGTAACCTCTGACGTGGGACTCTTGCAACGTAGTACCTCGGGCCACTTTGAAAAACTGTCGACTACGATTAAGTAGTAAAATCCTTCCAATGGTCCCGCGAAATCCACGTGAATTCTTTCCCACGGACGGTCAGTCTTTGGCCATGGGCTATGCTTTATATGCGGTGCTTTTGCCGCTAAGGCACAGCCTTTACACAGCTTTACTGCTTTTTCAATGTCGTTGTCCATACCTGGCCAGTACACAAAACTCCTCATTAACCCCTTCATCCTGGTTATCCCTGGATGGCCAACATGAAAATCTTTCAGAATTTGCTTTCGTAGTTTTTCTGGGATGACCACTCTTTCGTTATGCATGAGTACGTCATCACAGAGTAAGAAACTCTTTGCCGCATGTAAATCCTTATCTACCAATTTCATTTTTGTTCTGGTGATAAATTCATCCTCTTGAGCTTCTTTTTTTATCTCGTGTAGTCTCACCGGGAGCTCTCTCACTGCGTTGCACAAAATCTCTTTAAAATCTTCTTCTGTTTGAAGAGACGCAATCACTGTGTCTTCTAGAGTCTCTCTCTCTGTTTTGGCACTAATCTCGGCAATCTATCTGCATGATAGATTTTATTTGAATTCAAATGTTGCATTTTAAAGTTGTATTTTAATAAGATAGTTCCCCAACTTTGTAGTCTATTAGCTGTATATACAGGTAGGCCTTTTTTAGATCCATAAATTGTACTTAGCGGCTTATGGTCTGTCTGTAAGGTAAATTGTCTACCATGTATGTATCGGTGAAACTTTGTTACTGCAAATATTATTGCTAGGGCTTCCCTCTCGATTTGAGAATACTGTTTTTCCGCTGGGAGCAAAGTCCTTGATGCATGTGCAATGGGTTTATGGGTTCCATCAGGCATTTTGTGTAGGATACATGCTCCTAAACCATATGAACTAGCGTCGCTAGCTACGATTATGTCCAATTCTGGGTTGTAATGTGTTAGAAATAACTCTGACGTAAGTCTTTCTATGATTTTATTAAATGCATCCTGACATTCGGGTGTCCATACCCAGGCTTTACCTTTTTTTAATAGCTCATTTAATGGAGCACGCAAATTATGCATTTCTGGGATAAAAGCCTGGTAGTAATTTGCTAGGCCTAGAAAACTCTGTAATGTCATGACGTTTTCTGACGCCGGCATGTTTTTTATTGCGGTAGCCCTTTCTGGGTCTGGTCTTCTGCCGTCCTTGTCGATCACATGACCCAGATATTGTATTACCTCCAGGAAAAAATCACATTTTTCTTCTTTTACTTTGAACCCATAATCTTGGATTCTCGCAAACACTTGATTTACATGTTTTTGGTGTTGTTCGATATCTTTGCTGTTAATCAAGATGTCATCGAGATACGCTATTGCGAAATCGAGTCCGCCCAGCATTGTGTCCATTACTTATTGGAAAATGGCTGGCGCGACCTTAACTCCGAACGCTAATCTTTCGAATTTATATAAACCACGATGTGTGTTTATACATAACAGCTTAAAACAATCTTTATCCACCGGTATTTGTAGGTATGCCTCACTTAGGTCTATTTTTGAAAAAAGATTTCCTCCATTTAAGCTTGCAAACACTTCTTCCGGGGTATGGAGTGGGTAGTGATAGTCCGCGAGGGCAGTATTCAGTCCTGTTGAAAAATCTGCACATACACGAATCTCATTAGATTTTTTCTTTACATAAACCGTGTGTGCTTCCCACTGGCTGTGTTGTACTTTTGATAAAATACCCATCTTTACCAGTCGGTCTAATTCAGCGTTTATTTTTTCAATCGAGGCGAAGGGTACTTTCCTTTCTTTTCTGAATACCGGCAGTACATTTTCTTTTAGACGGAATTTTGCAGTCATTTTAGTGCAGCATCCAAGACCGCCAGAAAAAACGTCTGGAAACGATTTTTTTAATTCTCGTTGTAGTTTTTCCGATTCTGTTGCGCGACTATTTATTTTTTTACAAAATGTATTTATCGGCAACTTCCATAAATCAAATGCCTGCATAAAATCTTAACCAAAAAAATTATTCGAATCCTTCAGTACCAGTAGTTTGAGTTTTTTAGTATTTCCCATTAGGGACACATTTGTGATTAATTCTCCTTCAAATGTAATTCTTTCACCAGTAACTGTGCTTGCCAGCTTGTTTGTTCTTGATAGAGTAGGTTTATTTAATCTCCTCCATGTATGTAAATTTATAATGGAAACGTCTGAACCAGAATCCAATTGCAATTTTATATTTTTATCCAGGATTTTCACCTGTACATATTTTCTTATGTTCATGCATTTTTCCTTCTTTGTCCTAGTGGCTTGAATCCGCATTTTATTTCCTCTGCCCGTTCTGCAGTGCGAACTTTTATGTCCAACTTTTTTGCATTTCATACAGGTTTTAAAACGGAATGGGCACTCATTGTACCAATGTGAATTACCACAGCGTGAACAAGGGCTTGGTGGCAATTTATTTATTTTTCACTGGTTTGGTTTGTCTTTGTTACATCAAAATTATTATTTCTTATTTTTCTATAAGGTTGAGCTTTTGTTTTTTGATGTACCTTTTTATATATGTGCAATGCCAGACAATTCAATGTCTTTTGAGTCCTGTTTTACATTTACAAATCTTTGACAGTCCTCAGCCAACTTTTGCAGCGTAAGGCTTGGTTCATTCTCTAATTTATTTAGAGCTCTACGCCTTATCTCCGTGTCATTTCTTGAGATTAAACCTTGTACAAAAATTAGACACTTGAAATTATCTGCACTTAATCCAGTTAGTTTAAAATCGTCACAATGCTTGTTCACTATCGATGCAAAAGTAACGTAGCCTTCTTTGTCTTTTTTTACCAGGTTCATGCACTTCCATCGTTTGTGGAATAGTGTAGTTCTTGGACTAAACAGTTCTATCAATAAACCAACCGCTTCTATGAAAGTTAGCTCGCTAGTTTTCCGAGGCAAAATGAAATCCACGAATTTCGTATGTTCTGTGCTATTTAGTTTTATAAGAAGGAGGCGTAGCTTCTTCGCATCACTCCAACTACCGCAGTCAATTTTATATAGGTCTTCATATCTTCGGAAATATTCTTCAAATGTATTATTTTCCGTGTATGAGTAATTATCAATACTGTTCCAAATTGCGTTCTGCGAAAACGTGTCGTCTTTTTCATTTTTTGGGTCACTGCGCGATATTGTTTGTATCAGAAATTCCAATCTTTCATCATACTCCTTTTTGTGTAATAAAAGATTTTGGTTCTGTTCTAATAAAAACTTTTGAAATCTTTCCTCAGTTTGTTGTTGCTGGGAGATTTGGAATTTCGCTAGGTCGGCGATTATAGACTTAAAATCTTCCATATTCAACCATTTAGTTTCTGATTTTATTTAGAAAATTAATATTTTCTCATTATCTTATGATTTTATAAGAGTTCTTTTCTTTAAATTAGCGTTTGCTAGGCGCCGTTTTAATTATGAAAAGATTATGATCTTCTCCTTTTCTCTATATACGCGTATATTCACTTTTTTTTTTTTGTTTTTTTTTTTGAAAATTAATATTTTCTCGTTATTTAATGAATTTACAAGAAGTTCTTTTCTTTAAATTAGCGCTGGCAAGACGCCCTTTTAGTCATGAAAAGATTATGTAATGTTCTTTTCTTATACACGTTTTTAATTTTAACGAAGAGAAAAAAATCTGTTTCACAATTAATTCTTTCTGCATTTTAAAATATTCAGTACAAGTCGGAAAAGAGAGAGAGAAAATAAAACTGACCTTTTTTTTATCGTGCGTCTTTTTTTTATGGAGTAACGCACGTGTGATTCATTTCATGTTTTTGTTTCTTTTATCTGAAACACGTGGTGTCGGTTTCATGTTTTTTTTGTGTGTCTGCTCGTCAAAAAAAAACTCGCTGTGACGTTCGTCCAAAAAAAAACAATGCTCGCTTCCTTCGTGTTCGTTTTTTTTTGTTAGTTTTCCAACCCAGAGAAAAAAAACGCGCATTCAATTTCAGTTGTTTTTTTTTTCGATAAGCAGTTTTCAAAATTAGAGCACAACATGTCCATTTCAGTTTTCTGTTTCTTAAAAAAAAAATATTTTCTCGCACTTAACAATTCAACGTGTTTTTTTTGTTTCAGTTGAGTTCCCTTTGCTTCTCTCGACCGTTCGGCAAAAACCTTTGTTTTTCATGCGTGGCTTCCTGCATTAACCGTGTGAGTGCATTTTCACGTGGTATTTTCAGTTTTTTGACCCAAGAGTTCGAATTCCCTCGTCGCCATTTGTTGTGGGCCTGGGTAAGGCCGAATGAATGACACAGGAACACATGGTTTAAATGAACAAAGGTATATATTATATAATATAAAGAAAGAGATACAATGGGATGTGCTCTTAACCGCCATTGCCGGTTTGCCTGGGAAGAAGAGAATAAGTGTCACGTGCTTCCCGTATTTATAAGGTGGACGAGTCCATTAGTTCTCCGTGGGTAGGTACGGCACCATAACACATTGAAACATTTGTACCCTTATATATGCAATGGCGTGTTAACTTTCTTTGGAGGAAAAAAACTCACTTAGAGTGTGTCTAATTCTTATGTAAAGATATTCATTAACATCAAATGCCATTAATACGTACTAGGATATACGGATATACACTTTTTACTGGGGAAGCATGTAACACAAGGTCGATTTTAGTATGTAAGTCGTTTTTTGCACTAATGATCATAGTTCGTTAAGGTAAGTCAAACTGCAGACAATGACCAGTGTTACCATCATTATTGGAAATTAGAGAGATATTACATGGGGTAAAGGCCACCTGTGAATTAATCTAACATTTTGAAATACACATTACCGGGAGAATCGTTAATGCGAAACCGTGTTTTCTCATTCCATGGAAAGGGCTACATTTCATATAATCGCCTGTTTAATACGTGAAACCCTGCAGCCAAGTAAAAACACTACCTCTTTGAATTATACATATGGTCAAATATGAAATAAAATTGAAGGTGCAATGGTTAGTATATATATATTAAAAGACATGGCGCTCAATATATGAACAGTATTTCACATTAACATGATGACGTTTAAATCCACAATTGTTCGATATAATTAATTGCTAATTGTATTGCTGTAATTGTATCAATATATGCAACATTTTATACATTATATCAGAACACCAGTAGAAAAAATAAAATATAATTGTAATATATTATATATTATATGCCTTAACGAAACTAGTTAATATATACACACAAAGAATGCATGTATTTCTTAGTATAACCAATTCAAATAAGATTTTTTAGCTTATAAAGCTTACACTCCAAGTCCTCTAGAGTTTTATGAGAGAATTGGAAACATAATTAATACGACAGTTTAGCCTATCATTACGATACTTTAAACACCGTTAAACTGAGCGAAAATGTGTAATAACATTTGAGTCATTGAGTATGGTATGTCCTTTTCAATGTGGTAAAGAATCAGATTTAAATAAAAATTGTCAGAAGCAAAAATTAATCGATGAATCATTTATTTACACTGGGTGTGTATGATATCAACTGCAATGAGAATCCTTACCCAACTCATGTGTTACGCACGTTTATACGGAGTTGCATGTAAGAAGTAAACCTTAAGCTGACTGATGTTTACGATAGCTTTGTACAATGTTTGCCATATAAACTTTACTATACGGCACAATTAGTTTGACCGATAGGATACTAAAGTCTATCACACAGATATGTCTACATAATTATTTCCCAACTAAAAGCTTCGACTTTTCTACATAATTGCGGATTTGTCACGTCTTATTCAGTAAAAAGACTTAAAAGGTTTTAATTTACTTTTTGTACATCTTTCGGTACAGCTACATCTGGCATCACAAATATCATGAACCTTCTAATAGAGTATTGGAGGATTGCAAACAATTATATTAGCTTGATGCAAACTTTGTAGGTGCATTCCGCATCCCGTGACCTTTCAGGAAATAGAGACATGCGCGCAAAATGCAGATGTTTGCAAAGTAATATCGAAAAAGAATTTTATGCCGGCAGCAAAAATCTCCATTCTTCATTACTGAAGTGACGGATAAAAGACAATGGAATTCAGTGCGAGTTTAACCACAACAGTTTACAGAATGAGTTTGAAAAGATTATTCGTTTATCTAACAGAATCCGGCTTCTGGCTTCTGGCTTTCTAGATGAAGTCGTTCTGCTCACAGCGGCTAAAGAGCTGGTCTGTTCATTGTAATGAATTTCAATACTTTCTGAAACCAATGTGTTCAGATAATAATATAGAGAGGAGAATAGGATTCACACTAAGAATGAAAATATAAAACAGCTGTAATATTACAGATATTTCTTCGGAGAGTTTATAGCTTTAATTATTAGAAAAACTTTAATGGATTGTAGGTATTAGTAATTTATTGTTTGAAGCACTTGAGAATTTCCTTTGTTTGATTGTTTTGTTTTGATTGTTTTGTTTTGATTGTTTTATTTTCATTGTTTTGTTTTCATTGTTTTGTTTTCATTGTTTTGTTTCGATTGTTTTGTTTGATTGTTTTGTTTTAATTGTTTTGTTTCGGTTGTTTTGTTTTGGTTGTTTTGTTTTAGTTGTTTTTCTGTGGACTAAAATGTTATGGTCTGGATCTCGAATGATATCCGACATATACCCCCCATACATCCGTCGCACCCCACAACAAAAGGTATGAATCAGAGAAGAAGGGAATGAGACGAATAGATGGAAATCCGTCTACAGCACAAGACAGACGAATAAAAGAATTGAATCTCTCACTAAGAAAAACCTGTCTCCGAGTTTTGTCTCCTGCATGAAAACAAAGTGTGTCCATAGCACAAAAGCGACAGAACCGATCACGACCAAAGACGTAATGAAACGCACGGCACAGATAACAACGACGACCAGTAGACGAAGAAAAATGTGCAAGTAAAGACAACTGAACATTTTTGGGTCCTAATTTGATAAAGTGAAAAGAAAATTTGTGACAGTTTAAAAAGAAAGAAAAAGTGTACCATGTTTTAAAAAGAAAAGTGTTAAAAAGAAAAAATGTTTAATGAGAACAGTGTTTCATATAGTGATTTAAAATAAGTTGTTTAAAAAGAAAAGTGTTTGATGTAATTTAAAGAATGTACGAGGAACGGTATAAAAGTTATATACATTTATATAATTACGAGAAAAAAATGTTAAGAACAGTTATGAAAGTGTAAAATGTTGAGACGTTGTTAAAAACTGTTAATTATTCATGTATCTGTGAAAGATATTAAGAACTTTTAATCGGCGTTTCCGAGGGACTTTCGTATTATTTCGACTTTCGTATTCATGATGTTGCGAGAAGCGTTGGCTTCGAGGTTTCGTCAGTCCGAACGATAATAATTAATAAGTGTGACGTATATTACTATTGATAGAAAAAATAGTAAGTATAATGTAAAATTTTGTTTTATTTTTTGTTTGAATGTTTTGTCTGATTGTTTTGTCTGATTGTTTTGATTGTATTGTTTTGATTATATTGTTTTGTTTTGATTGTTTTGTTTTGATTATATTGTTTTGTTTTGATTGTATTGTTTTGTTTTAATTGTTTTGTTTAGATTGCTCCGTTCGCTTGTTTTAGTTAATTGTTTTGTTTGATTGTTTTGTTTTGATTGTTTTATTTTGATTGTTTTGTTTGGTTGTTTTGTTTTGATTGTTTAGTTTTGATTGTTTTGTTTCATTGTTTTGTTTAATTGTTTTGTTTTATTGTTTTGTTTTAATTGTTTTGATATTATTATTTTGTGGTATTGTTTTTTATTGTTTTTTTTCGATTGTTTTGTTTAGATTGATTCGTTTGCTTGTTTTAGTTAATTGCTTTGTTTAATTGTTTTGTTTTGAGTGTTTTGGTTTTGATTGTTTTGTGTGAGTTTTTTTATTGTTTTGTGTGATGTTTTTGATTGATTTGTTTTGTTTTGATCGTTTTGTGTGATTTCTTTGATTGATTTGTTTTATTTTGATTGTTTTGTTTGGTTGTTTTGTTTTGATTGTTTAGTTTTGATTGTTTTGTTTCATTGTTTTGTTTAATTGTTTTGTTTTATTGTTTTGTTTTAATTGTTTTGATTTTATTATTTTGTGGTATTGTTTTTTATTGTTTTTTTTCGATTGTTTTGTTTAGATTGATTCGTTTGCTTGTTTTAGTTAATTGCTTTGTTTAATTGTTTTGTTTTGAGTGTTTTGGTTTTGATTGTTTTGTGTGAGTTTTTTTATTGTTTTGTGTGATGTTTTTGATTGATTTGTTTTGTTTTGATCGTTTTGTGTGATTTCTTTGATTGATTTGTTTTGTTTTGATTGTTTTGTGTGATTTTTTTGATTGATTTGTTTTGTTTTGATTGTTTTGTGTGATTTTTTTGATTGATTTGTTTTGTTTTGATTGTTTTGTGTGATTTTTTTATTGTTTTGTTTGGTTTTCATTGTTTTGTTTGATTGTTTTCTTTTGATTGTTTGTTTTCGATTGTTTTGTTTTAATTGTGTTTTATTATTTTGTTTGATTGTTTTGTTTTGTTTGATTGTTTTGTTTGATGGTTTAGATGGTTTTATTTTGATGGTTTTGTTTGATTGTTGTGTTTGATTGTTTTGTTTTGATTGTTTTTTTATTGTTTGGTTTTAAATTTTTTGTTTGATTGTTTCGTGTAATTGTTTGTTTATTGTTTGGTTTTGATTGTTTTATACTGTTTTGTTTTGATTGTTTTATTATGATTTGTTTGTTTGCTTTTTAGTTATTGTTTTTTAATTGTTTTTTATTGTTGTGTATTTTCTTGATTGTTCTGTTTTGATTGTTTTGTTTCGATTATTTAGTTTTGTTATTATTCTTTTGTTTTCATTGTTTGGGTTGATTGTTTTGTGTAAATTGTTTTGTTTGATTGTTTTGTTTGATTGTTTTGTTTTAAATGTTTTGTTTGATTGGTTTGTTTTGTTTTAAATGTTTTGTTTGATGGTTAGTTTTGTTTGTTTTGTGTGATCGTTTTGTTTTGATTTGGTTTATATTGTTTTGTTTGACGATTGTTTGTTGTAAGATTGTTAACCAAGTAATTTTCATAAAGGTTTTTCTTCCCAAGTTTTTAATATATTTCAATGTTGATTAATAAAGTATTTTTTATATCTAATTTCGTCATTCTCAAACATTAAATATTATTTGTATACTGTTGTAACTTATGCACTTTTCTCATTTTCATATCTTTGAATATTTACATAGGGAATCACTTTTTACGAATGTTAGTATTGGTTCAATATTAGGTTATACAAGCAATTTCAGTTTGGGAATATTTTAGATCAGGATTGACAATGTGTATTATTTTGATTATTCAGTCCACTATTCTAGGTTGTTGTTCGCACAATGTTTCAGTCGATGTAAAAACATAGCACATGGCGCAAAGGATAAAGTGCAATAATCAGGTATAAGTAACAGTCTTCTACGAGTTGATGGTTCAATTCTCAGTACATACGATAGTGAGAATATAATTAAACATACTTACGATTTCTATCTAGTCATCTCTGCCAGGACGAGAGCAATGTACCCCGTGGATTAAATAACGAGTGTTGTTCGAAATTACGTACAAATTCCCGAGTGCGACCAGACGCACCTGATGAAAGTCAACCTTATATCGGCAAGAAAAGTGAGGAGAATAACATTTGAAACTAACATCTGTGTGTGTTTCATGTAGCACACATGATTGATTTTTCTTAACCCCTAGATGTTAATCTGGCATATACAACGGTACTTGATTAGTGTGTGTCCAGCAGTAATCGTAATAAACAGATCACTATAAACTTCTAATAGGTCGTAGATGTTGGCCTCACATCAAGATATATTTCAATATCATAGCCAAGACAATATAAGGTAGAATAAATATATAGATATATATATAAGTAAAATGGTCTGTATTATATTAAGTAGCAATTAATAAATTAATTAAGCTCCCTTTAAGAGTATAGCACTGTGATTAGTGAAACTGCCATCAACATGAATGCAAAGTTCCTTGTGTAATTAAATGGATCACAATCTAGAACTTTACAGTGTTTGTATAAAAATTGATATTTCGCTTACACGAAGCCAACTGACTTAGGGTTAGGAGCTTTAAATGTCGACGGGACGGTCGAGTTTTGATTTCGGTTTGGAGCAGTTGCCAGTCTAGTCACACTGAAATGCTGTGAAACAGCGACACAGTCGGTCTGTCAATGATTATAGGATATATGTATGTATAGGGATAAATAATTTAGACGTTCGTTGATCCGAACGAAACCGGTAAAAACTGTTTCTTAATAATTTTGTAACGTATTGAAATTTACTTTTTCCGTTTGTCCTTTTCACACACATACACACTCTCTCTCATTATATATATATATATATATATATATATATATATATATATATATATATATATGTGTATCGAGGCAGCATTTTTTCTTTAAGACACGTATTATTAAAAATAACCGACAATTTTTGTCTGGCTATTTTAGTGTTGATCCCTTCAATTTTCCGGATTAAAATCTTAATCTCGGAAGGAAATTGGCTGATGAAACTGCCATAGTGTAAATGTTGGTCCAGAGTACTTTCTGACCCGTCTGGGTCCATCGTCAGTGGAATAATGACAAACAGGTAAAGACCTGGAGTGAGATTTATAATTAATTATGGCGGGAAAATTTAACTATGTTTGTTAGGTATTATAAGCATTTAAGTATATTAGTGCTAGTGTTAAAATTAATCTTGTTAATAGCAGGTTTTTTAGTTTTAATGAGTAAAGCTTCTAGTACTCTGGACCAACATTTACACTATGGCAGTTTCATCAGCCAATTTCCTTCCGAGATTAAGATTTTAATCCGGAAAATTGAAGGGATCAACACTAAAATAGCCAGACAAAAATTGTCGGTTATTTTTAATAATATATATATATATATATATATATATATATATATATATATATATATATATATATATATATATATATATATATATATATATATACATAGGTATATATAGTTGGAAGAATGCGTTTAATATGTTCTTGGGAGTATACAGTTATTTATATATATATATATATATATATATATATATATATATATATATATATATATATATATGTATGTATATGTGCGTATGTATATATGTATGTATATATATATATATATATATGTGTGTATGTACAGGCATATATATGTATATGTGTACGTTTGTAATTGTACATGTTTGTCTTTATGTACAATACACTAAAACCATGAAAAACGAATAGTAACATAATTAAATTTCCATACGTGTTTATTTTCTCTCTTTTTTTTTTGCTTTATTTTCCGTATTTTTTATACTTCTGAACTTTTATTTATCGGTGCATTTTTGATATTTTTAACATTTTTTATTTCTGCGAAGAATTGTTTTAAATGTTATATAGAGATAGGTTTCATGTGTGTATATGTGTATGCCTATATATGTTGTGTGTATAGGATATGGTGAGAAAAGAAAAGAAAGAAAACGAGCGTCGGATGAACATCTGTTTATGTATATGTAGTTGTATATATGTATATGATTGTATGCGTGCGTGTATATATTTGTCCAATACATTGCGGACGTAATCGGTCATGCACTTTACCTGAATGCTGGAAAAGCAGGGTGGCCTGAGATGAAAATTAGTAGTAAACAAGAAGTTAGAACAAACTCATTTTCAGCATTTTGTTAGCGTTTTGATAACTTTTCCAAGTTAAATGATGTTGAATAACTTATGACGAATATTATTTCGTGGAAATTGTAAGTAAATTAATTGTATAAATATATGGCGTAGTTTAATTTTTACCATTAATTTTAATGGTTCAAACCAAATTATTTTCCTACTTCTTTCTTTAGATCTGTAAATAAATATTTCAGGTTTACTGCAGTGTATATAGTTGCCTTTATGTATGTACACGTCTAGATGAAGTATATATATATATATATATATATATATATATATATATATATATATATATATATAAATATGTACATATATATGCATATGTGTATATGAGTAAATATATATTTATATTTTTCAGTTTGAATATCATGTGTATGTACATGTATGTAATTTTAATTCAGTATTTATTTGTATCTTTATCCGAGTTGTAATATATATTTATATACGTGTATTTATGAGGGTCCTAAAATAATTACAATTTGATTAAATTTTTAAATATTTTTAAAAGCTTTTATCCGTAATATTTTACCTGTTTTAGCTATCATCTCTATGTGTGTGTGCTTGCATTAACGTCAATCATGTGTGTATGTAGCTGTTTGATATCACTATGTACCACGTTTCAAACAAATACGACTTTGTCCAGGCAGACACAACAAGCATATTAACTCTGCTCACCTAACGACGACTCTGGTTGCTTATGCAATGGGAGAATCCCTGAAGGCTCCAGACCAGCAGAAAAGCCTCTCCTACGCAACAGGTATCTCTGCAAACAAAACATGACGGAAGGTGGCATCGTTCCGAATGGCTGGGGTTCGTAACTGAAAACAGCAACGACTGAAAAAGATCTGTGAAGCTATGCCTCAAGAAGAGGGAGGAGACGGGAGACCAGCAATGTAATCAGAGAGAGAAGCACATACGAAAGACAGCTGCTAACGAGCTCAAAACCAGACGCGACCTACATATGTGGCAACTGCAACAGCGCATGCCGATCCAGGATAGGCTTGCAAAGTCACAGCAGACCCAGCAACGTACTAATCTGAGGCACAGAAAGCCTTTTTTGCTTGAGACAGACGGATGTCAACAACTACACTTGATAAGTATAGCGTTCCGATGGGAAAACTCCTGTTCAATCAAAGGAATATCCTCATAAGCGTCATTCCGACTCTGTTTTATCGGAGGCAAGAGGTAAGAGATGATATTTGGACTTTGAACTCGGTTGTACATACATAAATGATGCTGGGTTTTTTTTTCGAGAAAACAAAAAGATACCTAAACTTGTTTTGGTCGATGATAAATGTTAGTTGCTGAGATAGCAAAGTAGTAGAATTACAAGAAAGCTGTGTGTTCACCATTTTGCATGAACATCTGTCAATAAAAAAGCTAGGTACCGCTGTTGCTCACAGTCAATCAAGAACAACAACGCGTCGACGATTCAGAGCAAATAAAGGAGTTTTGCGTCGATATGCGACAAGGGATGAAAGATAGATGCATTGCTTCAAAGCCGAGCCAGATCGCCAGTCAGTTGAGTTGACAGCTGTAAGTAGAAGCCGTCAAAAACGACCAAAGATGCAATCAAACAGCAGGCATTTTTTTTTGGCTTACGTATTTCGGGATACGCAAGGTATTTTGTTCATCGATAAACTTTAGAAAAAAGAACAGTCAAAATACACTCGACCAACCGAACAATCAGCAAAATCCCATCCATTCACCGTGGACGTCCCCAGATGTCAGAGAGCCTTCTACTTTAATACTTTCTTTCCTTGAGCTGCCGGCCTTTGGAAATCCCTCCATGCTCTTTGTTTCCCCGACTGTACCGGCATGCAGAAATTTAAAACTAATGCCAACATACATCTAGCTGCACAGCTCTTAATTTAGTATGATCCTCTAAAATGTCACTCTAATATTCAGTAGCCCCTTACGTCTACAGTGGCAACTTGCTTTGTTTGGGGTGAACAGAGTAGAAAGAAGAAAATATTAAATCGCATGATTGGATCAGTTAAGGGAGTAATCGTTAAACAAAATAGCCACCCATCAGAAAAAAGTTTTCTATCACCATGAACATTTGTCCCGTCATACTGCAACCTTGCTGACCAACTAACACGAATGCCTCGCAAATGGTACGATGCAATAAAGGTGGGTGCCGAGCCCGTTCAGCAAACATGCGCTGCTACAGTGAGCACGATGAGCAAGCAGCAGATAGAAAACATCCACAGACAGAGCGGACATCCAGGCGTCAAGTGGACTCTATATTTCGTGAGGCGCGTAAATCCAGCAGTAGCAAAATCAGAGGTGAAACTAGTCATCAAGCATGGTGAGATGTGTCAGTCAATTGACCCAGCACCAGTGCAGTGGCAAAAAGGACGACTGGAAGCAAGTGACGCATGCCAAAGGGTGGGAATGGATATCACCCATTATAATGGAAACCACTTTCTTACTCTTATCAACTGTGAACCCACCCGTTTTACAGTTTGGCGCTAATTGCACGGCAAGATTTGGCAAGCGTTATTGGACAACTATTGTCTGTCTTTTATGAAAGGGATGCACCACATGAGATTTTGGCCGATAACGACGCAGCATTTTGCAGCCAGCGGTTGCGATGCGCTTAGGTACCATCAGGCAATGGCATCGCAGAAAGAAGCCACCGCAGCTTGAAGAGGATTGCTGCCAGGAAGAAGTGTTCTGTTGTGGAAGCAACATACTGTTACAATGTTACGCCGAAGGATGGCATGTCCCCGGCAACCGCATCCGCGAATGCCATCTAAACGTACCGGACTCGGGTAAAATGTATCAACATTGTGCAGTCACTTGACAATGAGGAGATAGACGGGCCATATGATGTGGGAGATCATGTCTGGGTGAAACCGGCAGGCTGTCGATGTACTACCAAATTCAAACGTGGACGAGTGACTGGCATGGTCAGTCAGCAATCTGTCCTGGTTGATGGAATTCCACGTCACATACGCGATCTCCGCCCTGCTTTGGGGGCGGACTATTCAACCACTGGGGAAAGTAATAGGTCATCTGGCGATGAACTATTAATGGGCAGCGCCAGTGATCCTCACGAGAATGAAGCCACAAGTTCAGAAGTAGAAACTTTGTCAGTAGATTTAGAAGCGGAAACTTCATCGGACGATTCAGAAGCAGAAACTGAGATACATGTCCCACTTCGGAGAAGCTCACGAATCAAAAGGCCACCACCACCCTGCATCATGTGTGATCAAGAGATCAGAGGGATGTAGCATTCAACCTGCAGGTCCAGAAGGATAAAAAGTGAGCGTTGCACCGTGCATTGTCCATCTGGGATTGAACCCAGAGTGTTCTAGTCACCAAATAGAAACGTGTGTTTTTTTGTAACGCGACAAGACTTCACATATGCAAATGAACCTTGTTTTGCATGGGCTAATTCTCGTCGTGATAAAAAGCTTAGAAACCTTGCTCTGGGCGAAGAGCAAGAAAGGTTGATGTTGTGACTACGTCGAGTGCAAAGAGAAAATAAAAGAAGAAATAGAAAAGAAAAAGGAATCAAATTCTGGACGAAAAGTTTGATTGTAAACGTCGCGTCGTTCTCGTGCGTGTTTGGACTTTTGGTAGTGAAAAGACCAAAAAAGACAATTCGGCGTCCCGTTTGAATTCAGTCTTTATTTTATTAACTCTCTGTTCTCTTGTCAAAAGGAGTGTGTTACGGAAATTCTTCACATATGTCATTACGGAAAGATGAGTAGTATAAAGCCATGCTAATGCGATTAGAAGAGATAGGGAGTATTCAAAACAAACAATTGTTTTGCAATGTATATTGTTAGAAAAGAATACGAAAAACAGATTGTGGATGTGTGTGTATTATTTCTAATAAAAAAAACGTAACTTTCTATTAGACATGTGAGCAGACATAAAATGTAGTACGAAAAAATAACCGTAATCAGATTTCTATCGTATTTCTGGTAAGATGTTATGGATCGAAGTATGATAACTCATTACTGGGGGGGGGGGATACACCTACTCCCGCGATGAAATTGATAATCAAACAAAAACCGGTTGAACGGATAAAATATAAAAATCATTTAATTCAAACGAAACTAAACTAGTAAAAACACGTACCAATGATTGGGCTAAAACGCATACAATACATGTCGTCATATCTTCATTTATATAAGAGAAACAAGTAGATATACCTCTAACAACCTATTCATGGTCCGTGAAGGTTATGTTTGCAATAGCATATTCGTATGTCTAGCGTGCTTACGCAACATTATGTCGCTATAATAGAGTGTCTTCCGTTATTTGCATTGTTTAACACGCATAATGGATGGACGCATATTTAGAATATGCCTCAGTATTAAGGTATATTTAGAATACGTTAGTTGATTTTTATATTAACATGTTTTCATAGTGCTATATTTCTACAACTGTTATATGTCCCCACTAGAGTAAGGTAAACTCGCTGATGACATAGTATTTTACTGACGTGCTACTTCTACGACCGTGTGTCCTCCATGGTAACAGTTTACTCCTGCGTCCTGGGATTCAGCAGAACTGAAACTGTTCCATTGCTAGGCTGGGAAGTAGAATAGTTGTTAATTCATAGAGAGCTGTAGAGGACAATGCAGTGAAGCACACATTTATTGCAAATAAATAATGTAAATGCACTAAGTTTTCTTTCTTGTTTTTGATTTATTTTCAAAATAATATTGCCAAAAAAGACATTAAAGATTTTCATTTCTGTTTCGATTTTTGTTGAAAAACAATTATTTTGACAAACCTTGCATTACAAAGAAAAGGGCCTATTCTTCACATCGGAACAATATCAATTAATAAAGTCTGGAGGGCAGAAATGAATAATTGAGTCTCAATGGAGCAATTTTTATTGTAGAACAAAAGAAAATACTTCATATTTGACGACGATATAAAAAAGAGTGGGGCAGATGTTGTAATACGTTTCCATAGTGAATAGACGGACAGAACAGAACATCTTGCACTAAAATATCAATAAAAATAGAGTTTTCTCAATAAAAATAGACACACTTGAATTCCAAGAGAAAGTGCTTAATTTTATTTCCTTTTAATATTTATTATCATAATACATAACAAACTTTATTATGACTCAGGAAGTTCGCTTTGCATTAGACTAAATAGTGTGTGGTCACTGTGCCTCAGCTTTAGGGTATATGTGAAAACTGTACGTAGAGTATGTGTCCATTGTCATTGGTGGCATTGTATGCAAAAAGCTATTCAATGATTTAAGAGTGTACATATCTACCGTAAATCCTATGTATCTACGTCCCACAAAGTAGAATGTGACACAAGGTCGGAAAGTGGGAATTTGCACTCTAGAGGAAGAGTACGGAGTTTCTTTAAAAATTGCATGGGCAGGTCGCCTCAGACAGTAAGCAATAAACTTACTCCTCCCCAAAGAGGGGAGGCAAAGCCTGGGAGAGGGGTAACCTCCCAGAACTGCACAGGACATACCCATTGACCGGCGTAAATCAAGACCCGAAGGCCAAGACAATACCAGCATGGGGTGCAGTATCCATCGGAACAGATACTACACTTTGGCCAAGAAAGCAACTGAAAAATAAATCTACCGTAACCCTACGAGTATGTATGTCTCCACAAAACCAATGTATCTCAGACCTAAAATGTATGTCAACATTGCTCGGGTTCAAAGTTTATGTGAACTGTTACACGAACTCAGGGTATATGTGTCGACTGTCCCGCTGTCTCAACATATATATCTTTACTATGCCTCCGACTAGGAATCTATGCGTTTATTGTGTCTAAGTTTTGATGGTTGTATGTTTTCAGGATATGTCTCTACTATACATCTAAGTTATAAAATGTGTTGACTGTGACTAGAACTCATAGTATATGTGTATACTGCTTTTTTGACTAAGAGCAGCAACTATGGCAAATATTTGTTTGTACATAGCATCTATATTCAGGGTACTCTGGTGCCCCCTAGACGTAAATTCACTAGACCACCTCGACAATCAATAAAATCCCATCCATTCACTGTAGAGCTCTCCAGATGCCGGAGAACGTTCTATTCCAATAGCTTCTTTCTTCGTGTTGCTGGCCTCTGGAACTCCCTCCCTGCACCCTGGTTCCCCAACGGTACTGACATGCATAAATTTAAAACTAATGTAAACAAACACCTCGCTGCGCAGATCCTAATTTAGGTTGATCCCCCAAACCTTCTCCCTTTTTTCTCAGTAGCCCCTTACGTCTACAGTGACGGCCTGGCCTGCCTTGTTTGGGGGAACTCTGTTATATATATTTATATATATATATATATATATATATATATATATATATATATATATATATATATATATATATAAACGTACAAACAGTCTCCGACCTAAAATTATGAAAATTAATAATGCAAGATATTCTGATATTGTACTTCATATGTTCTGTCTTCGGTTTGTGAATGAGACAGAAGGAAATTTTATTTTTGTATACACCCTTTTTGGACAACGTGAGTTTTTCCGCATTGATAACTGACCTTGTCTCAAAATGTGACGTCATGCGAGTGCATGTAAATAGGTTAAAATCTCGAAGTGAATTACGAATATATACTGATGATACGAAATGAAAGCGGATGAGGATTATCACATTATATAAAAACCTTATCAAATATGAAGAGATCACATATATAGGTGTAACAAAGATTATTATTCGTTTGTTCAGGGCATGATTTTCCAACATCCAACCCTTGTATCCGACGTTCTCTCTCATCGTTGGGAAACAAGTAAAATCGAGACAATGATGTTGTTGCGTTAAAACAGTGCGACGTCAATTAAGATTCTACTCGACTACTAGTTCGCAGTTTCTTTCAATCAGCTGGATAAACGCAGCATCTGAGGAGCGAAATGTTAACATTTTATAAAAATCGGATGTGTGTAGATTTTCATGACGATATTCCACACCCTTTTACATAAAATTAAATTACACTAAATACATCCTATATTACAATTGCTTACATCTAGCAGCTGTGTTACAGAATTCATAATCATCGGTTAATTAGTTTATGAATGAATCCTTTAAATGCTAATATATAAACATATACAAATTTATAACTTTATATGAATTGAAATGAAGAGATTAGTCATCGAACTCTGCCGGAGATCATATCATCCAGATAATTGAATAGTTCTTCTTGATTAAAGAATTGACATTGTTTTCATTCAACCAGCACCAATCTTCGCCTATTAAAAAGGTTTTCATTTAGAGAGACGTTGCTTATCCCACACCAACACCATATCACGTTTAATACGGAAGTCTTAACTCTCTGAAGTTGCCTACTTCACAAAATCTTGTTTTGCCCAAACCAAAAATTATCAGTTTTTCTGCCACTGTTTTAATATTTTAAATTTTCATTGTTAAAAAAAAACTTTATTTTTCCCAAGTTAGAACATTATTTCTTTTGTATGTTTCTTCTCCCTCTGTTATTATTGTGCTGTTTGTTGTATGACAACATTTTAGTGTGGATATATAAACAAGTGCTTGAAACAGGATAGGAACTTTATTGTTTAATTGACAGTCAACCTTCCTACAATTCGGCCGTAATTAACGACCACTGGGTAAGCGTAATCGCAATGTTTGTATATACACTGTAAGCTATAACCGAGTGGTCAATTTGTTTTCATGGTGAACATTATATATATATATATATATATATATATATATATATATATATATATATATTAATCAGCATAGAGCTGTTTCTTCATCACAACTTCGCTGAAGAGTTACACATGGTCGTCTTGCAAGCTGAGATTAAAAGAAAAGGTTATTATGTTTATGGTTTCATTCTTTTTTTCAGGGTACTTCATGTCTAAAAAAAGCAAAATAAATTGCATTTCAGTGCGCATAAAATACAAAGTTAACATTTGACCATGACATTGATCCTTTTTAACCTAAAAGATTTCATGAAGTTCGAGTGAAAAAAATAAATCTCAACTCACATTACAAAAACATGTGCTGAGATAGGCCCAAGGCGCATGAATATATGGACGTCAGAAAAGTGTGCATTAATGATTAGAATGGATATAGAATCGAGTAGACGTGCGAACAGAAGCGATGGAAAATGAACGCATCACGTTACATCCGGTCACTTTAAATGCGCACATGCTTTAGGTGGTTAGGGCCTTCCGAAAAATTATGCTAACTGTACAAAGTATATAGCTGCGTGTTCTTCGCTTTCTACTTAATTGTAGTAAATAAAATGCAGGAACCCTTATGCCGTTTATATAAATATATGTTCTTCTCAGTTATATATAAATATCAAGATAAATATTTTACTTTTCCATATTTAACTAAAGACAATGTCTGCCGAAAAATATGTGCGTAGGACGGTGTCTGTGCAAGGACAGTTGTTTTAGTGTATTTTTTAACATAGTTCACCCCAAACAAAACAGTAGGCCACTGAGAAAAAAGGGAGACGGTTTGGGGGGTCAATCTAAATTGGGAGCTGCGTAGCGAGATGTCTGTTTACATTAGTTTTAAATTTATGCATGCCAGTACCGTCGGAGAGAACAGGAGGCAGGGAGGGATTTCCAGAAACCAGCAGCACGAGGAAAGAAGCTATTGGAGTAGAAGGCTCTCCGGCATCTGGCGACTTCCACAATGAATGGATGGGATTTAGCTGATCGTCGAGTTGGTCTAGTGAATTTACGTAGAGGGGGCACCAGAGTAGCCAGTTCATGGGAGCAATATCCATTGAATGCTACATTGCGGCGATGGGACAGGGATAGGAGCTTGGTTTGACAGTGAGGGACCTATTATGTTGGCGACTTTTTTTTGACCTTGTCAAGGAGGGAGAGACCAGTAGATGATGCACCAGCCCATATGTGGCAACAATACTCCATGCAGTTGTGTCGATTCATTAGAATAATGAGAGAGGTTTTATTTGAAATAGATTGATAATGAAATCATGATTCACCATGTTCAACTTGGGGATGGGTAGAGAATGTGGATAAGTTTTATATGTTAACCTATTGTCTTAAATTTTAGTTGGAATACAAATGTATTTTTGACAAATATATTTGAAGTATTAAGACAGGGACACAAATAGAAAAGGGATAAAAAGTTATTGCTCGCAATCTCCGAAATATACCCGAGTGTTGAAGGGAAGCTTCCACTTGAATAATTACGATTGTGCAGAGCCGGCAGGTATTTCAAGTTTATATCTCTCAAGTCAACAAGTAAGCATTCATTCAAACTTGCCTTGCAGCATACGTTTATATGAATGGTTCTTATAATTTTAAGTGATGTTTTAAACAAATTTACAGTTGTTAAATTTTTACAACACGCACACATTCTTCCATAGAAATAAAAAAAAACAATCAGTCGTAAAGAGGGTAAATGATAAATCGTTTATTAATGAATTGGACATATATTGAATATCAATATATATGTAATCAAAACGGACAATATAATACTAAAAAAAAAACAATTACCATACATTTACCTGGCATATAGCTTAAATACTATTTTTAAACACCTATAATATAATAAATAGTCTTACATAGATGAGAAAGTAAAGTATATTCTGAAAATATGCTATTGGCGAATTCTATTTATATTCGTATACGAAAATCGGTAGTAACGATTTTCGTGGGGTTATTAATGTTTAATTAGTGACTTGTTTTCATTTATGTAGTAGATCATCGTTTCGAATGTTCCGATCATAGTCTTTTTGGAAAGATATATCTGTAATGTTTAAATTGGGTGATCTGTTTGTCATGCTATTTAATAAAAGCGTTTACCTTCTAACCATTTTCAGGTACACAAATTGGTTTCAGTAAATACTTTTAGAATCACTTCGTAAACAGCGATATTTATTCAATATATTTAGCGATAAAAATGCTATTTCAAAGTGAAACTGCAAATATAAATTGTTTTACGAAATTAGATTTCATTGAAAAGTTAAAAAATATAAAAAATAATTAATTAAAATAAAAACTGTTTTAGTCTGACAAAAGACTCCTCAGAGGTTATCATTTATTTCTTGGCAAAGTTGCGTGTTCCAGCCAGTGTTAAGTTTAATATGAGAATAATCATAACTATGTTGACGAAAATATCATACAATTAATATTCGAAGACAGCAATTATTATCTAAGATGAATCCCATCATTTTCCACAACCTTTGCCAACAACATTTCGGAATTGATAAAACTATCAATTTATAAGCTTTACTAAATCAAACGCTTTTTAAACATGCTTTTTAAAGACTCAAATCGGCGATTCCTCATGACAAAACACAACGCAAGGCCGGCAATAAATAAAACAACACAGAAGTACAAAATAATAGTTTACAGAAATACAGTTCCGAGACAACTCCGATTTTGTCGGTAGCTTCTCGATACATAGTATCTAGAAGAGTGTATATAGTCAGGAAATAAGTGGATCCTCATCACACTATGCAACCTTTGTGTTACCATTACTCCGTATACAGTCAGTATGTTTATTTTTTATTTTTTTATTATATTCAAGTCCGTAATCTTACGTTTTTTATCTTAGCTGTGTTACATATCCGAGTCGGTGCACGGAAAAGGTTGTTGATAAAACAGATGCACCTGGCGATTGTCAGTTGATTAGATAATTGTCGGATGACCAAAAAGTTATTTGAAAATAAAATTTAAAAAACTCACAACCAGACAAACACCTGCACAGGAAGAGGCAACATATGATCGATTGTCAAAAGATAAGTGTCTTCTGACAAAGAAACGGATGCACCCGACAGAATCACTTAAACAGTGATGTCAGAAGAAACAGAGATGTCGAAAAAGTTAAAGATCAGATTGCCAGGTGCGGTTGTGTCATGCCAGAAAATGATGGACAGATTTTGGAAGTGTCAAATAAAGTTCAAGCTGTCACTGAGTGCAATCTGAATGAGGTCGTCCAGGTGGCGACAAAATCGCTATATAATAACAACTGAAAATCAAAAGACAGTCAGTGTACGATCGAACCTCGGAGAGAATAAACCGTCTAGTCCCCTGTGCATAAAGCCTCTCTGACCACCACCCTCATCGTAACCGACAAATAAATATACTGATTATATTTTCCTGAGATACCTGTGTTGTCATTTTTATTAAGCCCCGCACAATACAACAGCTGTTCAGAACCTGTTTGTGGGAGTTGTATCTAAAATGTGTCTAACATGACATCTATTAGTTGGTACTCTGGTGTATTATTCTCGACAGCATTTGAATATTATTTCCTCATCTGGTCCATGTGTATTTTGTGGACAAACTAGGGTCCATTTACTATGTAAATCATATTTCTGATCCGGTTATTTACTATCCCTGTCTCCCAGTAGAATTTATTGTTTTTAAACATCCGAAAGAAAACTTTCTATCCGACATTTTAAATGTCTTGCAAACATTGATTCTGCTGACGTAATTGAACAGGGACTCGTTTTATTTGGGGTCATCCTATATACCTGCAAACATTATTGAATGACCTTTTCAGTAAGTTTACCCCTCATTTTCTGCTGCGCTCTTTAGACGTACCCACTAACTCTTCTGTATGATCATTGCTGCTCGCCGTACAAAGCTACTCAATCACAGATTGAATACACTTCCTAAGTTTGTCGATGGTTTTATTCTTTTTAAATGTTTTCATTATAAATTATCGTCTAATTGAGTGTTACCGAAAGTTCCATAACGACTTCACACAATGTATTTTGTACATCTTCTTCAGTTTTTAGCAAGTCAATCCATGTGTATCCAAGGATATCGGAATATTTCTATATAATTCGTCAGCATGACTAATTTTTCACGATGGAATAAACACAATACTATAATTTTAATTAGGGAGAATGATCCTCTATATCTACAGTATATTTGCCGTACGCGTTGGTAATCTCTTTGTTGAACCATGAATCGTTAGAATTGGCTTATGGTCTGTTTGCAACACAAAATGCTTTTAATGAACAAAACGATGATATTTGGTGATACAAAAATAATACGCAATGCTTTCTTTCTCAATTTGTGAGTAAGTTGTTTGGCACGTAGTAACGTACGAGACGCGTAGACGATGGGGTTTGGCGATCCGCCTTCCATTTTGTGTAATATGCAGACTCCAATACTGTACGAGATAGCATCAGTAGCTACAATGATTTCGAGATGTAGTGTGTCAAAAATTATTCTGATGTGAGGATATGTTTTATTTTTTTCAAATGCATCCTGGCATTCTGTCGCCCAGACCCAATCGTTTGTTTTAATAGCTAAACAAAAAGAGCTCGCAAATTATGCATGTTTGGATTAAACTCATTATGATAATTTGCTAACCCCCTAAAAATTACACTGACTATACGTATTCAGAGGCGCGCATATTTTGTATGGCACAGCTCGATAAGGATCTGGTATTTTACCATCTTTATTTATAATTTGACCAAGATATTTCATTTTTTCCATGAGAAAATCGTATTTTCCCTCCTTCAATTTACATTCTTACCCCTAGAGTCTCTTAAATACTTGGTGAGCATGTAATTTGTGTTACTCGGTTCTTTTACTAACCACTAAGATGTTATATAAGTAGGTTCTTTCAAATTCCATTCCGCTAAGCAATGTGTCAATCATTTATCGAGAAATGGCTAGTGTAACTCTAAATGCTTATCGTTGGAATTAGTACAAAGGTCTATGGTATTGATACAAAGTAGGTTATACCACTCCTCGTCAACAGGTATTTCTACATAAGCATCATTTAAATCAACCTTTGTAAAGAAGAATCCTGCGTTGAGTTTAGCGAATATCTCTTCTGGACTTGGCTGATGGTAGTGGAAATCATTTACTGCACGATACAATCCTGCGGAGAAACATGATTTTTTACTTTGTTTACGTAGACTGTAGACGAAGTCTACTTTCAATAATACACTGAATTTTTCAAGTCTATTTAATATCTCGTTAATCTTAAGTAATAAGACGTATGGAACATTTTTCTTAAACTGGTTTCAAAATTTATTATTGAAACATCTGAGTTTGAATCAATAATTTAATTTAAATTGTTAATTTTCACAACTTCTTAATATATTTAGCGTTGTACCTTTTTAGCAATTTTAATAAAGCTGTTTATTTACTTTCATTTAAACACCGCAGTGTATCCTTTTTTTTCTCAGATACAACCGCAATTAAAACTTATTTTCATTTTATATATATATATATATATATATATATATATATATATATATATATATATATATATATATATATATATATATATATATTATTAAAAATAACCGACAACTCATGTCTGGATATTTTCGTATTAATCCCTTTAATTTTCCGGATTAAAGAATTTATCTCGGATGAGAATTGACTGATGAATCTGCCGTAATTTTCTTTTAAGTTCAGAGTACTTTCTGACATATATTGGTCATCTTCAGTGGAATAATGTCAATCAGGTAAAGATCTAGAGTGGGTTTATAGTTATTTATGGCGGGAAAATTTAAATACGAAACTATATTTATTTAGTATTATAAACATATTAGTACTAGTGTTAAAATTAATCCTGTTAATACCCGTTTTTTTTGTTTTAATGTGTAAAGCTTCTAGTATATGAAGTTTTTGTATATTAGTATTGTGTTCTAGGATTTTAGTGTCTACGATATACAGTTTATTCTGTAAACTTTCTTTTCTTCTTCTACAATAATGAAATATTGTTATTTTATCATCGAATATTTTAATTCATTTTTTGTTTTCATTTTTCTTTTCCTCTTCTACAATAATAAAATATTGTTAGTTTATAATTGAATATTTGAATTCATTTTAGTTTTCATTTTTTCTCCTTGTACAATAATAAAATATTGTTATTTTATCATCGAATATTTTAATTCATTTTTTGTTTTCATTTTTCTTTTCCTCTTCTACAATAATAAAATATTGTTAGTTTATAATTGAATATTTGAATTCATTTTAGTTTTCATTTTTTCTCCTTGTACAATAATAAAATATTGTTATTTTATCATCGAATATTTTAATTCATTTTTTTTTAATTTTTATTTTCCTCTTCTACAATAATAAAATATTGTTAGTTTAACATTGAATACTTGAATTCATTTTAGTTTTCATTTTTTCTCCTTCTACAATAATAAAATATTGTTATTTAATCCTCTAATATTGTAATTCATCTTTTGTTTTCATTTTACTTTTCTCTTTCTACAATAATAAAATATTGTTAGTTTATCATTTTATTTCATTTTTGTTTTCATTTGTTTTTCTTTCTTTTTTCTTTTTCTTCTCTTTTTAATGTTCTATTCTTGAACACATCATTGGTTACGGATTAGATTCAAGTACGTTATATGTTAACAATCTTACTTATGTCCTTTTGATTACTTTCTACTTATTATATATTAATTTTCTCTGTGTTTAAATATAAGAAAGAAAATAATAAACAACCAAAAATAACAATACAATTATGTGAAATGTATTCAATTTAACGTAAATACGGGAGTGTCTAACTAAAAAATAGAATATAATGTAATTGGCTTCATCGCCGTCATATAGATGAACGTTAAAAATTAAAGGAAATACAGTAAATGACCACAACAATGTTAAGTCTTTATTAACTATTAATTTCTTTTAAGATTTACCCACGAAATTATGTTTTGTAAAATGTATGAATATAAAACATAAACTGTATAAATATTATAGGAATTAATTTCTTGTTGATGATTGAAATTAAAAGTAAATTCATAGTTAAAGTTAATGTGACATAAAAAATGTAGTAACGTAGTTTGCTTGCAGGCATACAGACAACTAATATCCCTTATAATAAAATATTTACATTCTATAAAAAGGATTATATATTTTGCGCTTCTGATATACATTTATTAGAATGTACATATATACATTTGTGTATATTATCATATCATATCCAAACCGTCATTTCATCCCTTATAATAAAATATTTACATTCTATAAATATGTATATATATTCTGTGCTTCTGATATACTTTTATTAGAATGTACATATATACATTTGTGTATATTATCATATCATATCCAAACCGTCATTTCATCCCTTTTAATAAAATGTTTACATTCTATAAACAAGAATATATATTCTGTGCTTCTGATATACTTTTATTAGAATGTACATATATACATTTGTGTATATTATCATATCATATTCAAATCGTCCTTTCATCCCTTTTAATAAAATGTTTACATTCTATAAATATGAATATATATTCTGCGCTTCTTATATACTTTTATTAGAATGTACATATATATACATTTGTGTATATTATCATATCACATCCAACCCGTCATTTTATCCCTTATAATAAAATATATACATTCAATAATAATGAATATATATTCTGCGCTTCTTATATACTTTTATTAGAATGTACATATATACATTTGTATATATATTATCATATCATATCCAAACCGACATTTCATCTCTTTTAATAAATATTTACATTCTATGAATAAGAATTTGAATTCTGAGCTTCTTATATACTTTTATTAGAATGTACATATATACATTTGTGTATATTATCATATCATATCCAAACCGTCATTTCATCCCTTATGGTAAAATATTTACATTCTATAAATATTAATATATATTCTGCGCTTCTTATATACTTTTATTAGGATGGACATATATACATTGGTGTATATTATCATATCATACCCAAACCGTCATTTAATCCCTTATAATAAAATATTCACATTCTATAAATAAGAATATATATTCTGCGCTTCTAATATACATTTATTAGAATGTACATATATACATTTGTGTATATTATCATATCATATCGAAACTGTCATTTCATCCCTTATGATGAAATATTTATATTCTATAAATATTAATATATATTCTGCGCTTTTTATATACTTTAATTAGGATGTACATATATACATTGGTGTATATTATCATATCATATTCAAACCGTCATTTAATCGCTTATAATAAAATATTCACATTCTATAAATAAGAATATATATTCTGCGCTTCTAATATACATTTATTAGAATGTACATATATACATTTGTGTATATTATCATATCATATTCAAACCGTCATTTCATCCCTTATAATAAAATGTTTACATTCTATAAATAAGAATATATATTCTTCGCTTCTTATATATTTTATAAGAATGTACATATATACATTGGTATATATTATCATATCATATTCAAACCGTCCTTTCATCCGTTATAAAAAGATATTTGCATTCTATAAATAAGAATATATATTCGGCGCTTCTTATATAGTTTTATTAGAATGTACATATATACATTGGTGTATATTATCATATCATATCAAAACAGTCATTTCATCCCTTTATAATAAAATATTCACATTGTATAAATAAGAATATCTATTCTACGCTTCTTATATAGTTTTATAAGAATGTACATAGATACCTTTGTATATATTATCATATCATATCGAAACCGTCATTTTATCCGTTATAAAAATATATTTACATTCTATAAATAAGAATATCTATTCTGAGCTTCTTATATACTTTTATTAGAATGTACATATATACATTTGTGTACATTATCATATCATATTCAAACCGTCATTACATCTTTTATTATAAAATATTTACATTCTATAAATAAGAATATATATTCTTCGCTTCTTATATACTTTTATTAGCATGTACATATATACATTTGTGTACATTATCATATCATATCTAAACCGTCATTTCATGTCTTCTTGCAATAGAAATAGTAAGATCTAATGTTACATTAAATTCCTGTATATACTGACGTAGTAAAAATCCAAAAGCGTGTGACTGCGATCTCTTGTAGTGAATATTGACGACTGAAATATTGTTACTCGCTCTTGGATTCATGTTACTTAAGTGTGTGTGTGTGTGTGTATGTCTGTGTGTGGATCTAGTGAATGTATGACTACTGGTACAGGGTCAATGGCTTGCTAATTTATTTTCACACGTGAATAATGCATTTGTGATATTGAGTTATTTCACCTCGTTTGTTACCTGTGCGTATGTGGCAGATGGTATTTCATAGCCGTGGCGAAGGGAACTCATCTTCGAAATGATAAACTCTGAATCTCAACTGAACTTGACAGTGGTAATCAGTCGTAGTAAGGTGCATGCGCCTAACAGATGAACACTCTAACCGGCAACTTGCGCGCATTTTAGATTTCCATACGGTTGATTTATTCTTCTTTTTTTTGGGGGGTGGGGGGGTGGCAATACTAATTTGACTCGGCGAGTGGGTAACGCTTAAAGTTTACGTAGGTGTTAAGCCGTTGAACATCTCATTCATTTAAACAGTTTCACGCACTGACACCACTACATACTAAACAGCTGACCTTTGCTCTAGCACTGGTTCATGAGTAGATTTAAATAAGCAAAATACAGTCACGGGACTAGTAGAAGTAATATGTATTGCATTTTTTTTAATTTTATTATTTTAGTTTGGGGAGTGCAGTTTCAGGGTCAGTCGCCCTTAATGGGGACGTTCATCAAACATATGTGTCCACGTTATTCACTGTATTGCTTGGAATACATATCCCATAAGTCATAATATTACTCTCATTAGTTTAGGAGTATATTCCACACAAACAAATTATAGATACACACGCTCAAGAACCAGTCCGGTTAAGATTTTTTTTTTTTTTTTTTTTTTTTTAATTTTTTTTTTTTTTTTTTTTTATTCTTATTCTTATTTTTATTTTTATTTTTATTTCTATTTTTATTTTTATTTTTATTCTTATTTTTATTTTTATTTTTATTTTTATTTTCATTTTTATTTTTATTTTTATTATTAACATTAATATTAATATTAATATTAATAATATTAATATTAATAATAATAGTAATAATAATAATAACAATAATAACAATAATAATAATAACAATAATAACAATAATAATAATAATAAAAATAATAATAATAATAATAATAATAATGATGATGATGATGATGATGATGATTATGATGATGATGATGACTACATCAAAAATACGATACAGAAATACTCTACGTTAAGCGAAACAAAAGGGGAAGAGCACTTGTAAGTATAGAAGACTGTGTGGACGACACAAAAAAAGAACTGGAAAAATACATAAACCAGAACACAACGGGTTGATCACCACAGCAAGAGACACCGTACCAACAAACAACTCAGGAAGCACTGAAAACAAAAACAAACAGACAAGAAAATAAGTGGGAAGTAAAGCAATTACATGGACTTTCTATCAGAATGATAAGAGTATGGACGCATGGCTGAGAAAAGGGCACCTGCACCGAAAATGGAATCCCTACTGACGGCTGCACAACACAATTCGATTAGGACAAACTACATTAAAGCTAAAATAGATAAAACGCATGAAAAACAGCAAATGCAGACTGTGTGGACAAAGAGATGAAACAGTGAATCACATAATAAGTTAATGGCCAAAACTGGCCCAAGAAGAAGACAAAAATAGGCATGACTGCGTGGGAAAAGCAGTACACTGGGAACTATGTAAACAAATGAATTTCGAACACTCGGACAAATGGTACAAACATAAACCAGATAGTATTTAAAAACAAAAAAACGCAAAACCCTCTAGGATATGGAGGTACAAACAGATAAACTTATACAAGCAAGGAGACCGTATGTCATAATAGTCGACAAGAAGGACAAATTCTTCCAAATCGTAGATTTTGCCGTCCCAGCCGACGACAGGGTGAAGACCAAGGATACAGAAACATAAAGCAGATACACTGAATTCGCCAGAGAACTGAAAGGGGTATAGAGTATGAAGAAAGTAAATATAATACCAATAATCGTAAGAGCACTAGGAACAGTTCCGAAGAGCTGGAAAAAAAAACGTAGAGAAATTGGAATCAAAGAGAAGACTGAGACTATACAACGGACGGCAATGGTAAAAACTGGTTAAAGTTTAAGACAATAACCTTAATTGCGGAAACTTTTCCACATACGCTACGAAGACTAACCAATCACATGCAAGGTGCAATAGGAAGTTAAACAAAATCACATAAAAAGCACCACAAGAACCCGATGAACAGAAACGGCATGAAATCTCATAAACTCCCAACCCAACTAAAGAAGTGATGTCACAATCTCCGGTTGATAACACACAAAGGATTCGTGGAGGGTCAATGAGGATGGAAAGACCGAGGAGGGATAACACTAACGATACCTCCACTGGAATAGTGCGGAGAGCACTTAGACATTGGAGAGGCTTATTGCCATCCATATCCCAGAAGAGGGGCAATGGTCGTTGCCAACGAAAAATCGATGGTAAGCGTCTATTGTATTAATGCAAATTCGTTTGCAGTAGTTATTGGAAATCTGGGGAAACTTGTTGTCACTCAGACTCCAGGAAACACCACTGGTGATTATCAGTGATCAATCACTGATGACGGCTTGTGTGAGAACCAATAGTGAGTAAACATAATAATAATAATAATAATAATAATAATAATAATAATAATAATAATAATAACAACAACACGCGGAAACCAACCGACATAAGCTACGAATTACAATATGAAAGAAAACAAAACCCCAGAAAGGGTACCAACACATGAACCCAAGGAAAAAGGAAAAAAATCATAAACGACCCCCCCCCACACACACCAAAAAAAAATGATGGAACCAGCCTCGGCTGATATTACACAAAATAGTCGTGAAGGGTCAGGGAGAGTAGAAAGCCCTGGGGTAAAGAGCACTAACCAGACTTCCTCTGGACGAGTGTGGAAAGTACTGAGACCTTGGGGAGGCTTATTGCCACTCAAATTCTAGAGAAGACCAATGGCCGTTGCCAGCGATAAATCAATGGTAAACGGCTGTTGTGAAAACGCAAAGTGTTTTGCAATGGTCATCGTAAGAGCTAGAGAGAACTGGAAATCTAGGGATGGTTGTTGTCATTTAGTCTCTAGGGAAAACCATCGGTTATTATCAGTAAGCAATCATTGACGATGACTAATAATAATAATAATAATAATAATAATAATAATAATAATAATAATAATAATAATAATAATAATAATAATAATAATAATAATAACAACATTTTAGAGGGTCGAGGAGGATGAGAAGATCGAGGAAGAATATCACAAACCAGACCTCAACTGGAAAAGTGCGGAGAATGCTGGGACCTTGGGGAGGCTTTTTGCCACCCAAATCCTACAGAACACCAATTTTCCTTACCAGCGAGAAATCAATGGGAAGAGATAATTGCGATACCGTATCGTCATCAAATAAAGATGAAGAATATTGGAAATCTACTGGATACAAATAATAATAATACTCAAAATTGATGTAAAATGATTATTTTCACTGTTATTTTTTATGTCGCTAATTTTAAAAGATTTTATTGCAAGGGTTCCAACGAAAATGTTGTACCAACGTAATTAATCGTGTTGTCTAAAATGTATATTCGATGATTCATAATAAGCTGTTTATGAGTTATGAAATGAATCCTGAACACTCCCCACTTTTATGGGGATAAAATTAAAAATAGTGACTCTGACGCGTGAGAACTAAATCAAATTTATTTGATCTATTTATATTGCACCTCCCGCCATTTTAGATTCATATTTATTTACAGTGTGTATTTAATAGTTGAACTAAAGTGTACTTTATTCGGTGTCAACAGTTTGTTGCTATTTCGCTGCTACCATTAAGTTATTTAATGGCACTTTGCAATTTTGTATTTATAATTTCTGGGTCAAGCATAATATACACTGTTCGTCTAAATGGTTGCCTATTATAATATTTAGCATTCGTCTATAGGTAAACGTTCCCTTAATGGTTAGATCATAATGTATTATATAAGTATTTTTTGTCATCGAATGTGCTCTTGTTATTAGAATACATAGTATTTTGATGATTCAGGTTTTCATGTGCACATATTATGGTTTTATAAATGATGCATTTTAATAAGCAACTATTTTGTAACTAACAATGCACGCGAATTTTAAAGTTACAGTTTTTCCTCTCATTATTCTATTTGGACAATTGCTGTATTCTGATTCTTGTTATTCTTCTTATAGTTATTACTTTTTCTATGCGGTTAATTTTTATTTTTTTAATACTACTCTCATTTAGTATTTTGTTATTGTGGGCTTGAATTATCATTTATAATTTTCCAAACAACTATAGGATAGTTTTAAGTTATTTTATTTAATATTTCACCATTTCACATGTAATTTTATTGTTGACGTTTTCCAAAAACGCTGCAAAATTTGGGATATTATGTCCTTATTTTCATTGTAGCTTTCCAGAGGTTGATGCTATAGCATTGAAAGTGGTACTAAATGAAAGCTAATAAAATTTTCCTGCATATGGTAGTAAACACATGAACACCTGTTTTAATTAATTTTAATGCACAAACATATATATTTTTTATGCTTGGAAAGGAGTCCATCATATAATACATAAGTGTATCTCAAAAATGGGACTCTTAATGCATGTATATAATTTAGTATTACTAAGTATGTTTTATCTCTTCATTTCAGATTGTAAGTTAAAGCTGATGTGTTAAGATTTGTGAACTGCTGACAACATGGCATCTGGAAGACAACTATGCTGTGGGAAAGTGGTCAGCGATACAAGTGAACGGGATGAACCAACTGAAAAGAGAAGAAAGGTGGCAACTCCTGCCATAAGGTCATTCAATGATGTGTATCTCATTGGGAAACCCAGCTCCAGCATCAAGGGCTCTCAACTTCCTACTAATCGCCAGGTGTTCCAGTATATCCTGCATTTGAGGAATGATAATCCCAACAGTGACAATAGGTCTTTAGCCCATGATACAGTGGATGTCGTTTTGCCATTCTGGAATATGGCAAGGATTAAAACACTAACTAGACCAAATGCAGTCAACCGTTTCATGATCCTCCATGAAAAGTACAGGAAAATTGTTAAAAACAAGGGAAGAAATAACAAACCAGAGGAAGAGAAACGAGCTAACTTTCTGAAGGACTTAGACAAGTTATTTGATATTGGAGCAAAGGATGTTGTGGAGGAGATAAGAAGCAACAGGCTGCTCACAAAGGAGACCAAGGAAGAGGACGTCAATTTCTACTTGGACCAACAGACAACTCGCCTGGCACACATGTCAGGTCATGATAAGGTGTTTGAGAGAATAGCTTCCGAGAAGAAAGAGAAGAGAGAATGTTATCATCAGTGACTGCTGCAGCAGCAGAAGTTGGGAAGATTTCAAGTGATGAAGACCCAGAGAACAGTCAAGACTCTGGTACTAGTGAGGGTTCAGAATACACTGAGACAACACCAAGCTGTTCATCAAAACCAAGTACGATAACCTTACACTTTCCACACTCAGTTATGACCAGTGAAGAGATTTGTAGCACTGCAGATCGGTTGTCACTCTCTGACAACCAGACTACAGCCATGGTGTCTGCAGTGTTGAAGGCAGGAGGCGCAGATCTTGATGACTTTGTTATATCAGCCTCTACTACAAGACGAAATAGGATAAACACTCGTCATAACGTGTGCCAAAGTTACATGAATAACTTCAAGGAAAGTCCGCCAGATTACTGCACACTACACTGGAATGGAAAACTTCTACGGGATGTTCTTGGTGAAGAATACCCAGTGGAAAGTCTTGCAGTGCTCGTCTCTGGTACTCCACAGTATGAAGAAGGGAAGCTGCTTGGTGTGCCCTTCATAGAAAGTTCCACAGGAATCCAACGGTGTAATGCTACATTGGAACTGATAGAAGCATGGGGTCTCACAGACAACATTGTAGGCTTGGTATTTGATACCACAGCAAGCAACAGTGGCATCAACAAGGGTGCAGCGAAGCTTATTGAAGAAAAACCAGGCAAAAAGGTATTCTACTTCGCTTGTCGCCATCACATATCAGAGGTAATAATTGGAAGTGTATGGGAGGCTGTGTTCAGCAAGGTCAAGAGTCCTGACAACCCAATGTTCAGCAATGTGAAAGAGAAGTGGGACATAATTTGTCTAGCTACTTTAACATTTAATAGATTGTTCGATTTCCTTTTTCTATAACTTCTTATCTATTAGGATAAGTAATTGAAAAGACGTTTTACTAAAGCTATAATAACCAACAAACTCTACCATTAATAACCTTTTTACATTGTATGTTTATATATATGCAGTATGCTCCAAGTGGAGTGCATCTCTCTCCTAATAGATTTAAGTTATAGAAGAAAAATGTTCTTCTTACGTGTAGTGGGTTTTCTCTTGCATGTAATGTTACATGTATTTTTCACGTTGATATCCATCCCTACATATTGTTCTTTAACCCAGTCTGTACATATTGTATATATCAAAACCTTTACTCCTCTCATTATTTCTAATTTGCTGTATAATTGGGAGTGTTAAATTTTATATTTCTGATGATGTCTGTTACATTTCAAATTGGTGTTTAAACCATGTGCTGATAAAGAAAACAAATATTAATAAAGATATATTGTCTTACAAACGATTGATCACCAACAGTTGAATTCTTGGGGCGTAAATAAATTATCATGTAATAAATTTTACGTAAGATGTATGTTATATATATATATATATACATATATATATATTGTTATGTATATTATATTTCTTCAGCTGCATTTGCCCAGGATTGAACTCAGCACCTTGGGATTACGAGATGGATTACGTGCACTTGCATATATTTCCGTTAAAGTAAAATTACTGGGTTTTCTTGTCCACGTGACTTTTTAATTTAAATGCGTTCTCTTTATTTTACCATATATACGTTCTTGGCCTCTGCCTTGTTGGCATTGTAGTTTTGAATTAATTGAATAAAGCCTTAGAAAAGGTTTTTCTATTCGTGTCTTCTTTTTACATTACAATTTATTCAATTATTCATTTACTAAATTTCTCATGGATAAGATTATTCGTCTGGACAAGTTTGATATATCTTCTGCAGACCCTCAGGCTGGCAAGCTCTGGAGACTATGGTACCGTAATTTTACTTATTACTTATCTACTATTGCTTCTTTAAATCCAGACAAACTCGAAGTCCTTTATTTAAACATTGGTGCTACCGTTGCTGACACTATCGAGGGTTGTTCTGGATTCGAACATGCTGTTGAATTGCTGAAAAGTGTTTATGATAAGTCTCCAAGCGTTATTCATGCTAGACATTTGCTTTCTACACGTCTACAACAGGAAAATGAGTCTGTAGACCAGTACCTTCAGGCCTTGAACCGACTTTCCGCAGACTGTTGCTTCAAAGATGTTACTGCTACTACTTACAGAGATGAATCTGTCCGTGATTCATTTATACGTGGTCTCCGGTCTTCCGTAATACGTGCCAGACTACTTGAAAATGATACGTTAAATCTCAAGGAGGCTACTCAATGTGCTAGAGCTTTAGAACAGGCTCATTTTCGTGCTGAGTCATACGCTTCTCAGATTGGACCTACCGTTGCTGCTACCACGACTAAAAATGTGTTTACTGATTCTGTCGAGGAGGCCACTATTACTGCTCCTATGGAGTGTGAATCTGTACAATTGTCTGCTGCCCTTCCTGCTCATGGAAAGTGCTACAACTGCGGAGGGAAACGTCACATTAAGGATGATCGCCGCCACTGTCCTGCCCGCGATAAAGTATGTCGAAACTGTGGCAAACTCGGCCATTTTGCCAAAGTTTGCCGTTCTACCACGTCTACACCTTCACGTTCCACCTCAGCTATTATAGTAGCCCGTGCTTAAGATGATGATAGGTTCCCTCCTATTACTAAAATTGTAAAATTAAAGGGTAAACGATTAACTGCTCTCATAGACACCGGCAGTTCTGATAACTTTATCAGTGCTCGTATTGTTAAAACAATGAAACTGTCTACTTCTAAACGGAATTCCGTAATTTCCATGGCATCATCGGCCATTTCCCTCAAGTTATCTGAATATTGTACTGAGGACGTTATCTTCAATGGTTACGAATATAAAGAAATTGACTTCACAGTACTTCCTGATTCCTGTATGGATATTATACTCGGAGTGCCCTTCTTAAAACTACACCAGAGTATCACTATTTCTTTTGGAGGGTCTCAGGATATTCTAAAAATCTGCGCTTTAACCAAAATCAGTTGTGCACCCGTTAAATTGTTCCGAAACTTGACCCGTGATTGCAAACCTATTGCTACTGGGTCCCGAAATTACCGTGCGGAGGACTCTCGATTCATTGAAAAAGAAATTCTACAAATGCTTGAGGATGATATAATTGAACCAAGTTACTCTCCGTGGCGCGCTCAAATTGTTGTGACTTCGTCAACTAATAAAAAGAAACGATTGGTAGTCGATTTCTCCCAAACTATTAACTGTTTCACCTTACTTGATGCATACCCCTTGCTACGAATTGGGGATCTCGTTGACCAAATAGCCCAGTATCGTATCTTTAGTATAATTGACTTGTCCAAAGCATACTATCAGATTGAAATTTGCCCTGAAGATCGCCCCTATACGGCCTTTCAGGCTGGAAACCGTCTGTACCAATTTAAACGAATACCCATGGGGGTCACAAACGGGGTTTCTGCCTTTCAACGATTTATGAATTCTTTCATTTCTGATAACAAATTACCTGGAACCTTCTCGTATATAGATGATATAACTATTTGCGGTAAAACCCAGGAGGAGCATGACGTCAATTTGGAGTATTTCTTAAAAGCTGCCTCGACATACAACCTCGAAATAAACCGGGAAAAATCAAAGTTTTCACTTCGTTCTATTAACGTGCTTGGATACCAAATTTGTAACGGAACTCTTCAACCTGATCCAGAGCGTTTGAGACCTCTTTTGCAAATGCCTCCCCCTTCCGATTCAAAATCGTTAAAAAGGTGTCTTGGTATGTTTGCTTACTATGCGAAATGGATACCTAAGTATTCATACAAAATTCGTCCACTGGTCGAAAATAAACAATTCCCTATGCCTCCTATAGTTGTAAATTCTTTCGAAAAACTCAAGAAAGACATTGCTGAATCATCCGTAAAAGTTATTGATGATGAATTGCCGTTTATTATTGAAACCGATGCCTCAGAAAAGGCTATCGGAGGCACTCTTTTACAAGCTGGGAGACCTGTAGCATTCTTTTCTCGGTCGTTAAACCTCTCTGAAATGCGACTTCATATAGTCGACAAAGAAGCATATGCCATAGTCGAATGTGTTCGTAAATGGAGAGATCTCATTGTTGGGAAACATTTTACTATTATTACTGATCAACAAGCCGTATCTTTTGTGTTTAAACCTGCTAATCGTGGAAAAATTAAAAACGATAAAATTATACGGTGGAAAATGGAACTTCTTCCCTTTTCATATGATATAAAACACCGTCCCGGGAATGAAAATATTGTCGCTGACACATTATCCAGAGTATGTGGTGCTGCTGTTTCTTCCTTGGAGGAACTAAAATCAATTCATGATTCCTTAATACATCCTGGAGTACAACGCTTTTGGCATTTTGTAAGGTCACAAAATTTGCCATATTCACTTGATGAAATCCGACGTGTGACATCTCAATGTACTACTTGCGCCAAAATAAAACCCCAATTCTTTACTTCTACTAATAATATTCTTATCCGTTCTACTGCTCCATTCCAGCGTCTTTCTGTCGATTACAAAGGACCTATCCCGGCATCTTCATCAGGTTGCCGTTACATATTTACAGTCGTCGATGAATACAGTCGATTTCCGTTTGCTTTCCCTTGTCGTGATTGCTCCTCTCAAACCGCGATTCAGTGCCTGGTGAATATTTTTTCTATTTTTGGACTTCCCTCATTCATCCATTCCGATCGAGGAACTTCGTTTATGTCGGAGGAATTCAAACAATTTTTGCTGCGACTTGGAATTGGATCCAGTAACACTACTGCGTATAACCCAAGAGGTAACAGCCAATGTGAGCGCTATAACGGCATTATTTGGAACACCATCTTATTAGCTTTGGGATCAAAACGGTTACCCATTAGCGCTTGGCAGGATGTTCTACAGGATGTTTTACAAACTATTCGCTCTCTACTATGCACCTCCACAAATGTTACGCCTCACGAACGCATGTTCAATTTTAAAAGGCGCTCTTCCACTGGCACTGCATTACCTGTTTGGCTCTGTGAGCCTGGGGAGGTGTTATTAAAGCGATTTGGTAACAGGAGTAAATATGACCCGATCGTTGAGGTAGTGGAACTCCTCGAGGCTAACCCTACACATGCAAGAATACGATATCATGATGGCCGGGAAGATTCAGTAGCACTAAGACATTTAGCACGTTTTCCACGCTCGGGTCGATCTCAAGATTCTGCTGAAAACGTTCTACCTGACATGGGCCCTTTGCCTGATACAAGTTCCACAAATACTCCTTCACCTAGGAAAAGTTATACAGAAAATGAATTAGTGAATCAGAATTCAGAGAATCAACCTTCCCAGAGATATGGTGCTTCTGATAGTGAACTACTTCCCCGCCGGTCTAGCAGGATTCGCAAACCAGTCCAGCGTCTGGATTTATAAAACTTTCTGATAACAATCTCTGTTACAAGTGGGGGAGAATGTTATGTATATTATATTTCTTCAGCTGCATTTGCCCAGGATTGAACTCAGCACCTTGGGATTACGAGATGGATTACGTGCACTTGCATATATTTCCGTTAAAGTAAAATTACTGGGTTTTCTTGTCCACGTGACTTTTTAATTTAAATGCGTTCTCTTTATTTTACCATATATACGTTCTTGGCCTCTGCCTTGTTGGCATTGTAGTTTTGAATTAATTGAATAAAGCCTTAGAAAAGGTTTTTCTATTCGTGTCTTCTTTTTACATTACATATATATATATATATATATATATATATATAATCAAATATAAACCAAAAGTAAATTTTAGTAAATAGTACCTATAGTGAAAAGGTTAAGCTCAATATACGAGATAGAGCAATTATAAAGATAGAAGAAATAAGAGTGATAAACATGTTCGAATGTCCAAATTTATTTCAATTGTTTAATGTAAGGTGTATTCTGTAATAAACCAGTGTTTATTATTCTTTCCTTAAGCCAAGGCTTTTCAAAGATCGAAATCTTATCATCAGAGGAGAAATACACGTAGATAAGTTGGCTAAAGCTAAAGTTCAAATATTTGAAAAATATTTAAAATATTAAAAATGGGGTGAAAAAATCTATTGTTACAAGCGATTTTATCTTATCCCTTTAATAGCCCTAACCCCTAATTTTTAATTTTTAATATAATTGAGTTGTTCGGGCTTGATGTATAACTACACATTTGGCTTGCCTTAATTATTAATTATTATTATTTTTTATTTTTTATTTTTATTTTTTAATCTTTGATTATTTGGGCCATTTCAATCATTTAACTATTCGTTAGACCTCATCTAATTACTCTTTTACTCATCTAATTTTATTTTGATTTATTTTACCCTAAAAAATTTTTATTTAGTTAATCACACTTTTAAACTACTTGGACGTCCTTTTAAGCTTTCCAGAAAATTTAACCTGTTTACGTTAATCTTGGCCCGTTTTTAGTACTTACTTACCATTTTAACTATAGATTCATATTCTTTGGATCCCTAATCTCCGCGAAGGTAGCCCTTTAAACTCTCGATTTTATTTCATTTACCATTTAAATTCCACTTTAACTATGACCCCCTTCCCTACTCTTCAAATTATATACACATCTTTTTTCACCTAATCTTCACATACAGCGAACCTCACCCACATATTCTCTATTCTTTTCTTTCCTTTGCTTCTTATGCTTACTAACTTTACCCATTCCTAATCTCCCCTCTTTATCTATTCAACCGACCCTGTATATGCCTCTTCTTACCGACAACATCACCTTCGTAGATTCCACCTATCTCACATTAAACTACGCTCCTTGGTTACTTCTTTAATCGATCCCCCTTCGTTTCCCCCTTATAAAACCTCTCATTACTTCAAAGAACAGACTCTTCACTTTAGTTTCACTATAATCTACCTTAACCCCGCCCCATATTACTTATAATAGAACCCAATTGTTACTAAAGCCTAACCTTAACCCCAAACTGTTCCGCTACCCAAAATTTTAATATAACTAGGTTGGACAAGCTAGATGTTATACTATGCGTTAAGCGAATCTTGCTTGTTTTTACTTATTCTTATTTAATTATTTAATTGTCTTTAACATTTAATCATTCACTTATTTTTTCATTTGGGCCTTATTTTAATAAATTATTTTTAATAAATTATTTTAATCTTTCAATCATTTATTTATTTATATACCTTTACTTATTATACAATACTTCTTATAAATTAGGTAGCCGCTTTAATTTCTAGAAATTTCAGCTAGTCAACGTTTTTGTCGTCGCCCTAAGTTTTGCTTATTACTTTTAAATTGCAGACTTCCTTTCATTGGAATTCTATTTTTAGCATCAGCAACCTTCTTCAACTCTCGATTTCCCTTTATCTCCAACCTAAATCTAGGTTTTATTTACGACTTATCTTCCCATTTCTCTTTTTTCTCTTCAAATAATATTTTAATTTTACACTTAATGGCATATCTTTCAACTTTTGACCAATCTCGCCCGCAACTACCTACCAATCCTTTATCATTTGAACCCCTCCTCCCCCCCATCACCCCGCTTTTTCCTCCCAGCTGCTACTGTGGCTTTCTCAACTCACCCAACCACTTCATTTCCCCATTTTTTCACTCTCCCCTCTCCCCAACCCACCCCCTAATTTTGCATAGCTTTTTAACTTAGTGTTTTTCCTTGGATTCGCTCGCTAGCATATCTGTCCAATAATTCCTCTCGCATTTTTCTACCAAGGCCCAGGAAGTTGCACAAAATGGCCGGTTTTCTTACTTCAATTCCATTTAAGTGCGCTCCATCAACGTTTTGTATTTCAACATTTCACTTTTGGATTTATTTCTTTTTGAACACCCTCTCCATACTGCTCCTACGGAAAATTTTCTTTGTTTTCGTCGTCTCAAAAATCTCCCCTACGGACACCCCTTCAACGGACTACTACCATCTGGACAAACCACATATTCTTTTTACACAAACTTTTTTCACCCCATTTTTAATATTTTTCAAATATTTGAACTTTGGCTTTTTCTACAGCCAACTTATCTATCTGTATTTTTCCTCTGATGATAAGATTTCGGTCTTTGAAAGCCTTGGCTTAAGAAAAGAATAATAAACACTTGTTTATTACAGAATACACCTTGCATTGAACAATCGAAATTTAAAATAAATTTGGACATACGAACATGTTTATCACTCTTATTTCTTCAATTTATATATATATATATATATATATATATATATATATATATATATATATATATATATATAAATATATATGGGAAGAGAAGGATGAAGGTAATCCAACGTGATGGGAAAATGAAAAGGGAAAACCAAAAAATGGATGTCATCCCCCCACCACTTTCTCTTACTACCAGCCACAGTAGTCCTTCTCACCCCCATCTTTCCACTTCTTCCCCCCTCATTTTCTTCAACATTCATTTTTATTCTTTACCAAGTACGGACGTCAACCCAGTAGTGGCCACTATTTTTTCCTCCCAATATGTCAACCCTACATGTATTTGTACTTGCATGACATTTTTCTCCATATCATCATCCTGATGAAGTCTTATAAATAAAGACGAAACGTTGATGTACACATAAAAAAACATCCATTTTTTGGTTTTCCTTTTTCATTTTCCCATATATATATATATATATATATATATATATATATATATATATATATATATATATATATATATATATATATATATATATATATTAGCGGATAAATTCTAGAACAGCCTCAATTATAAAATGTCAGACAAGTGATAGGTCATGGTATAATTTGAGGGAACGCACATAAATTTTAAAAAGAGGGAATGATAAGAGATAAATAAATGAGGTTCTGGTATTAGGTGAAGTAGCCATGTTGGAGAAAAGATCAAGCATTTATGACATGGTAAAGATGAATTCACGAAGGTAACTCAAAAATGTATTTCTCACAGACATTATCCAATGAAACATCGATGTGTTTTAATAAACAAATATTTAACTCGACATGATGCTGGTTCTAAGTTATTTCTGTCTGTCTCTTAAAACAAATCTCCTTAATAGATTTGATTTAGGTTTTTGCCGGCCTGCAACACATATCGCCAAAAATATGCTGCTATAACAACCGATTGATGTTTGAGGTAAGTAACGTGAACGTAAAACTAAAATTATCGTGCCATAATTTAAAGCATTATATGTTGACACAGTCAAACACAATAATGTACAACACTATTTAAAAGTATCCTGATAATATGTACGGTTCAAAGACATGGGAGCATAAATGGACTAGTTTCATATAGATAGAACTCCTCGCTAAGAAAATGGAGCACTTCTTATAAAAGTCAATAAATAATACTACATTAAAATCGTCGTTTCGATTTTTTTTAGAGTAGGATTAATAACTTGGATTATTCGGATTATTCGGACAACTATTCTCATCTTGGATTTTATTCTCACAATCTTTCGACCGATGTAAATCCTGACTTATATATATATATATATATATATATATATATATATATATATATATATATATAGTACACGTATTGTATTAGTTTATGTAGATGTAAATTCATTGAAACTCCAGTGTTTATAAAAAAGTGCTCGGTAACACGTAGAGCTGTTCTTAAGTAAACATTTGTAGTTATACAAACATTATTGGTTACATATGTGGATACATGTTTCGGTTGTACTTGTCACAGAGAGTCAGCCTCTTCAGACCATCCTGTCTCTCTGTGAAGAGTACAACAGAAACATGAATGCACATATGTAACCAATAATGTTTGTATAAATAAAAATGTATACTATATATATATATATATATATATATATATATATATATATATATATATATATATGAATTATAGGTAATAATCAGTTCGAAATGAAAGACTTCAGGTGATTTATGGTTCAATCCTCAATGCGGGATCTACTAAAAATACAATTACAGATTACTTAGGAATTCTACTCGTTAATAGCTTACGGAACAAGAGAGGGCTACCTCTCTGGATGAAATGAGGGGTTCTGTTCAAAAGTCCGTACAGATTCCCGAGTCCAACATAAACATTTCCAAGTTCAGAAAAAATCCACGTGAAAACGGTCGGAAGTTACATCGTACGACACGTTGGGAGAATAACATCCAAGATGGAAACAGTACTCCGAATAGTTCAAATTATACAAAAATAATCGTCATAGTTTTATTCGAGCATATATATGTCTATCGAGAAAATGCGCATGTTTCATATATGCTTGATTACAACCATAATATGAATGCTTCAATGACCGCACTATCGAAATATATTCATTACTCCCAACGCAGGCGCCTTGTTGAAGCTGCTCTAATCGCACATTCCAACATCAAAATGTAACGAACATTTTTTTCGTCCAAATTAATGCTATACTTGCCAAATGATTTTTGTCAACATCTTATGTATCTCAATAATAGTTGATATGTCAATACAAACTCCATTTATCCTACCGATTTCTTATACAGTCGTTTTTCATCTTTTATTTACCAACTTTTCTTGTTAATTTCTATTCATTTCTTCCAAATCAATTCTCTCCAGCCACAAAATTGCTATTCATAATTTCACATATTTTCGAAACCTCTTTCCTCGATCGCTATTATCTAATACCTTTTCTCCCCGCAGGGGCACCGGCCTATTTCCTGTTAACATCGCTATATTCCATTTTAACATTTTTTCTTTCTGCTACGATTATTCCTTCCCTTAGGCATATCAAAAGGCTTCGCCGTCCTTACATTTACACTCTCTTTCTTTCTCCGCATTATTTTCTTTGCTCATCAGTATGTCCCTAAGGAGGAGCCGAGGAGGTTCTGAAACAATTTTCGGATACTCAAACTATATTTATTTTAATATATATATATATATATATATATATATATATATATATATATAAATATATCCAATCACAGATCAGAGTTATATAATGTTGTGATTTAATATCAGTGGCAGAGAAAATAAAAACTATTTAACGGGGGTATTATTTAGCTACATCTCGTCTATAGAATATAATTGGGTTTTTTTATTATCATATTTACATATATATATATATATATATATATATATATATATATATATATATATATATATATATATTATGTACGTACATTAATGAATAAATATATATATAAAATAAAAATGACAGCCGCTTAAGAATGTGAAATATACTAAACAAACTGTTCTATCGGCAGTAATAACAATAAAAACTAACGTAACTTGATAAGCGATGAAAAAAAATCGTACATATTAGAGCAAAACGTCATAGCAAGATGGTAAATTATTAGAGGATAGACATCTACATCGAGAATCGATCCTTGCCCAGAGTAGCCATGCTGTTGACAGCTGATAGCCAGAAACACGTGTCCATGGATTTCTTTTACGTAGGTAATTAATTAATAACTATATATATATATATATATATGGGAAGAGAAGGATGAAGGTAATCCGACGTGATGGTAAAATGAAAAAGGAAAACCAAAAACTGGATGTTTTTTTATGTGTACATCAACGTTTCGTCTTTATTTATAAGACTTCATCAGGATGATGATATAGGGAAAAGATATCATGCAAGCACGGATACATGTAGGGTAGACATGTTGGGAAGAAAAATAAAATAAAATGAAAAATAATGGCAGCGTCTAGCTGGACGTCCGTACTTGTTAGAGAATGAAAAATGAGTGGGAGAAAAAAGGGGAAGGGTGGAGGGAGCAAGGACTACTGTGGCTGGCGATGAGAGAAAGAGGTGGGGGATGAGCAGGGGTAAAATGGATGGCAGAGAGAGATTGGAGGAAGAGGGGGAGGGGGTGTTTGACCAGATGGCTGTGGTCGAGATTGAAGGGGAAGAGTGAGTTGGAATGTTTGTGTGTGTGGGGTGTATGCAGGGAAATGGGGATGGGTAGAGAGGGGGAGGGGGGGGGGGCTGTGATTTTGGTGGATGGGCGAAAGTTATAGTCTTAGAGAGCGTTTGAAGAAAATGAGGGAATTTAAGAAGAGGTATGGAGGAAAATGGATGAGAGGGGGAAGAGGGAGGATTTGTCGAGATAGGGTGTGAAATATTTGAAATATTTGGAAAATGATAGCAATGAGTGAGGGATTGGAGTGGGTGGGGGAGGGGGGTGATTGAAAGGGTGGGTGAGGAATATATTTGAAATATTTGGAACATGAGAAAGTTTATTTGGACTGTAGTATTAAAAATGTGAGGGAAAAAAAAAAAATGAGGAAAAATAAGAGAAGATTCAGGGAGAAAAGGGAAGGGTGTGGGTGAATGGAAGAGTGTCATAAGGTTAAAGGAGAAAATAAAAGTTAGCCATGATCAGGCAAAAGACTTTGTTCTGTGAGGATGATCTTGCTTATTAAGGGTGATAGGTTAAAGAAACCATTACGCTGCTTGATAGTAGTGGAGGATGTGATGAGTGCAGTTTCCAATAATCTTCGTCGAGATTTGTTGTGGATGTGTTTAGTGATTTTGGCTTGTTCAAATTTGAATGCATGACCATATTCTAGAGCATGGGAGAAAAGTGCACTAAGAGGGTTGTTGTTTTTTATATCCCTTTTATGTTCATTTAATCGTTTCTTTAATTCACGTTGTGTTTCTCCCACGTAGAATTGATGGCAATCATTGCAAGGGACAGTGTATAAGCCGGCATGGGATGTGGGTGTTTTTTGGAAATGTCTGGATGTGTTTAAAGTTTGTTTTATGGATTGAGAAGTGGTTTGTACTATTGGAATGCCTAGTTTGTTGAGCGTGTTGCATATGGATGTGTTATTGGAATGCGTGGGTAGGAGAAGGGGTCTGTCTATGAGAGAGGTGTTAGGGGTTTGATTTTTTTGTGTGGTGTTTCTGGAGAATATTTGGAAGGCTTTTTTCTTGGCATTTAATATGAAATGTGTGGGGTATTGCAATGTTTTTAGGGAATTAAAAATGTATTTTATTTCTTCATCTATGTGTGGGGGGCTACATATTCTAAGGGCGCGTAGGAAGAAGCCTATAATTATACCTGTTTTGATCTTGCTATGATGGTGGGAGTAGAAATGTATGTAGTCATTTTTGTGAGTGTTTTTGCGGTGTACCTTAAATTCTAGTTTATTGTTGGACTTAGTTATAAGAGTATCAAGGAAGGGAATAGAGCCGTTTATTTCAGTCTCATGGGTGAATTTTATGGAGGGTTCTACTGTGTTGAGTTTATCCTTAACATGAATGATTTGTGTGTCTGTGGGGAGGAAAATTAAAATATCATCTATGTATCTAAAGTATTCGATGTTAGGAGGTAGTCTATATTTGAAAGGACCGGATTCTAAGAATTCTAAAAAGAGGCAGGCCAATACACCGCTAAGGGGGTTGCCCATGGGGAGTCCAAATTTTTGTTTGTAGAATACTTCGTTAAATTGGAAATATGTTATGTCAGTGATGAGTCTAATTATTTCTATAAAAGTGTTGGGGGGAAAAGGTAGGTCGGTTTTTGTTTTCTTTATATGTGTGTGAAGTAAGTGTAGGCATTTTTTTACAGGTACGTTAGTGTAGAGCGAAGTTACATCTAGGCTGTGTATATTTTTATTTTCTACGTTGATGTTTTTTATTCTGCTAAGAAGGTCGCCTGAATTTTTTATGTGGGAGGGACTGATGGTACCCATTAGTGGAGTGAGGATGTTAGCTATGGCCCGTGCGATTTTGTGTGTGGTGCTACCTATGCTTGATACAATTGGACGCATGGGGGTGTCAGGTTTGTGGGTTTTGGGGAGCCCGTATAATGTAGGAATGATAGGGTGATACTCAATGTTTGATGCCCATTTTTTGTTGTTCTTAATTAGGTGTTTGAAAGATTTGTTAAAATGTTCTATGTTTTTATCTATAGTTTTTTGGTCAGTTTTAGTGTATGTGTTTTCGTCGGATAATAGAGTAGATATTTTTTTGATATATGAATTTTTGTCCATGATTACTATGCCCCCTCCTTTGTCAGATGGTGATATGAGTATGTTGTTGTTGTTAGCTAGGTGTTTAAGAGTGTCTATGTATCTCTTGGGTAAGACGGGGTCATTAGGCAGAGTGGTGGTAGTTGAGATTATGCCTTGAATGAAGCCTTTGGTGAAATCTGTGTCAGTGTGTCTGTAATTTTTTAGAACTGTGTTGGTGGTGGTGTTAGAGTGTATTCCAGTGGCGAATTTTAAACCGAAACTGAGAGCTTCAGTTTCTATGTTAGAAAGTTTATAGGTGGTGAGGTTGTTTATGAGTTCCGGACGTCCTAGAGTTTTCCATTTGCTGTTTTGGATAAGTTTGTTGAGTTTGTTGTTTAGTCTGGTTGTATGTTGTGTATTGAATCTTTTGATGGATTTAGTGATGTTATCGATAGTGTTGGGCAGTATTGTTTTATTATTTTTGAGGTTGATGCCCAATGTTCTGGCCTCGTGGAAAAGGTGTGAACTCTTGTGTTTTAGTAGGTTTGCAGATGATGTTAAATATGTTTGAATGTAGTCAGGAAAAATGTGGTGCGATTGCTTTAGAAATGTAAATGTACTTGCGGGTATGACCTTTTCTTCGATGCATCTCAGCAGAAAGTTTCTCCTGTTGTTGTGGGAGTTGGCTGCGAACTTTCGCCCATCCACCAAAATCACAGCCCCCCCCCCCCTCCCCCTCTCTACCCATCCCCATTTCCCTGCATACACCCCACACACACAAACATTCCAACTCACTCTTCCCCTTCAATCTCGACCACAGCCATCTGGTCAAACACCCCCTCCCCCTCTTCCTCCAATCTCTCTCTGCCATCCATTTTACCCCTGCTCATCCCCCACCTCTTTCTCTCATCGCCAGCCACAGTAGTCCTTGCTCCCTCCACCCTTCCCCTTTTTTCTCCCACTCATTTTTCATTCTCTAACAAGTACGGACGTCCAGCTAGACGCTGCCATTATTTTTCATTTTATTTTATTTTTCTTCCCAACATGTCTACCCTACATGTATCCGTGCTTGCATGATATCTTTTCCCTATATCATCATCCTGATGAAGTCTTATAAATAAAGACGAAACGTTGATGTACACATAAAAAAACATCCAGTTTTTGGTTTTCCTTTTTCATATATATATATATATATATATATATATATCGGGAATTAGTTCCTAGACTGAAGATTGCGTTAGCATGAAACATCGATGTCTCTAGGTATTTAAATAATTAATATTTATTTATTAAAATATTATTGTTTTTATATATATATATATATATATATATATATATATATATATATATATATATATGCGAGCGTGTGTGTATTAAGACAGCATTCTTTATTCCTTCGTCTAGGAATATATCATTTAATGATATTGGTCAAATTTGGTTGTGCTCTGTTTATGTTTCCTGATGATAAAAGAAGGTGAACTGGTGTCAGCTGTCTTATCTTATAGAGAAGACATTACACTAAACAGAACTGAATCAGGGAAAAATGAGAATTATAAGAAGGGGAGGGGGAGAAATCATAAAATCCAAGAGCAAAAATGAAGAGTTGAATTTGTTTTTTTCTGGATTTGGAGAAGCTAGATGACAGTTAGAAGAGAAAATAAAGGCGTACAATAAAGGTCAGAGGTGAACCAGAAGAGAAATGAGGCATCGGAATAATACGGACAAGAGATATCCCGAGAGATAAAAAAAAAACTTCTCACCACACTTCGCTCCGTATTCATTCACCGTCTTCGTTTGTGTTCCTACTCTTCATATAAAACACTACGAAAGTACACACACATTTATTAATATATATATATATATATATATATATATATATATATATATGAATATATTGGTGTATACATATATATATATATATATATATATATATATATATGTATATACATATATATATATATATATATATATATATATGAATATATTGGTGTATACATATATATATATATATATATATATATATATATATATATATATATATATATATATGTATGTATATACATATATATATATATATATATGAATATATTGGTGCATACATATATATATATATATATATATATATATATATATATATATATATATATATACATTTAACGATATACTCATATTATAAGATCTTATGTATAGATATGTGTTTCATTATTTATGGCAATGGTGTTCAATAAATGTGTTAGCTAGATGAACTCTTTAATGAACAAAACAGAAACATTATTACGTAGCTTGCTTTACATTAGTATATGTTCGTATCAACATGCAGCAATATATCTAATATATAAAGAAAAGTCAGTCCGCTATATCATTGCATCGGACAAGTGTCAAAATGTTCAATTTTTTTTACTTTAAAGTTTTTTAAATTCCAATCGATGTCATTATATCTACCCGATATTTCCCTTCGAAGGAGAACCTACGAGATATACGCTGTACTTCTGATTCGCTAATTAATTATGTTCAGTAGCAAATGAAGTAAGTGTCTGTATTGCTAATATGAAAATAGATAATAACTACTAACATCTGAACACTTAAGAATAATACTAAAACACATTATACTTTAATAATAAGCGACCAAACATCAGTCTCTTATAATTCTATATTTATAATATTTTCATTTCGTTGTGTATTTTATTTTTATTTTCCGGCTCAAACATTTATTAATATTACTATTATTTACTTATTAATATTACTATTATTTACTTATTAATATTACTATTATTTACTTATTAATATTACTATTATTTACTTATTAATATTACTATTATTTACTTATTAATATTACTATTATTTACTTATTAATATTACTATTATTTACTTATTAATATTACTATTATTTACTTATTAATATTACTATTATTTACTTATTAATATTACTATTATTTACTTATTAATATTACTATTATTTACTTATTAATATTACTATTATTTACTTATTAATATTACTATTATTTACTTATTAATATTACTATTATTTACTTATTAATATTACTATTATTTACTTATTAATATTACTATTATTTACTTATTAATATTACTATTATTTACTTATTAATATTACTATTATTTACTTATTAATATTACTATTATTTACTTATTAATATTACTATTATTTACTTAAACGGAGGCTTTACACGTGATTATCAGTCATTTACTACTGACAATAACCAGTGGTGTTCCTTGGCATCTGAGTGACAACATGTCTTACCAGATTTATAGAATTCTCCGCATATCTTGATTCCGACTGAATAAACATGATTGCATTCGTGCACTTATTGATTATGTTTAATTTTTTTCATTATTAATTTACGAGGAGTTTTCACGCGCATCATTGCCTGTGAGTTTCCATTAGACAAAACCTGGTAATTCTCAGTTTTTCGTAGTATCACCCGTTAAGCAAGGGATTCAACTTCTTATACTAAGAATACATTTGAGAATTATGACCAAAATGTGTCTACGTAGTCATGACTGACAAAACGATGACAAGCTACCTTTGTTCCGTTTGATATTTAATAAAGAATCTCGAGTTTGAAATAAGAATCTCCTAGTTACACAAGCGGCACTTAAAGACGATCGGATGTTTCCGACGATAGGAAACAAGAAAAACTGATAAGTACATTTGTATTATTTAAATTTTTTGGACTACTACCCTCACCCTTTCCGCTTATGTGCGAGCAATAGTCCAAAAATATAAATAATAGAAATGCACTTATCAGCTTTTTCTATTTTTTTTAAAACTTTTTTTTCTCCCGACAAACGGCTTCAGATCGCCCATATACATGAGCTGATTCATTATTTATGTGTTTGTGAGCTTGTATCCGGTCCGTCAGTTTCAGTCTACATACGACCATTTCTTCTCTGTGAGATTGATACTATTGTCAGAAATTATGTAATCCGTAAGCAGTCAGTAATAAATGCTTCGAGTTCTGTGATAGGCGTTCTTGTAGTCGACCATGCGAGACCATCCTTTTCTAGTTCCAAATATACTTATCTAAATATGCTGGGTAATGTAGAATATACATGGTCATGCGGATCTATCTAAAAAATTATTCGAGCTGAATTATTACTTTTCAGCAGCAGATAACAAATCTTCGTGGCATTAAATTGTAATCATATTCACAGTATTTGACAAAATGATGTTCTATAAATAAGAAAAATTGACAGTACTGAAAACTTACTTTGTCCCTACCATATAATTATGTAATGTCGGTGTTGAAATACATTTTCGACCCACCTACAAATGAACTAGCTAGAACCGACAACAGATTCCCCATAGATTATCGTCGAAGCAAGAAGACCAGAGTACACACACGCAGACACATAACACTTACCATCATCCACACTATAAAGCTTCAATCATACATTCACAAACACGCTATATTCAACCACATTAGACATCTTCGGCTTCGGACATATAAAATAAACAAAATCCAAGAACTCAGCTTAAACATGATCATAGACATCCGCAATGCAAACATCGAACCTCTACTTCATCAAAGCAGAAAAGAACCTAATATACACGCCGATAGCCTACTAAATGGCAACCACTTTACAGCACAACATTATAGTGCACAGAGAAAATTTAACATATGGGTTCATCCAGACATCATATGCAATCAGCTACCTGGACAAAACATAACTAAAACGCAAACTAGCAACGCAATGTTGGCAGAGTAAGTCTTTATCACACACTCTACCACTCGCCATAATATATATATATATATATATATATATATATATATATATGTGTGTGTGTGTGGGTGTGTGTATATATGTATATGAACACACACATATATATACACCTATATATATATATATATATATGGGAAAGGAAAGGATGAAGGTAATTCGACGTAATGGGAAATGAAAAAAGAAAAACCAAAAAGGATGTATTGTTCATGTGTTCATCAACGTTTCGGCTTTATTTGTAAGACTTCTTCAGGATGATAATATTAAGAAAAATGTCATGCAAGTACGTGAACATATTGGGTTTACATGATGGTTGAAGGGAGGAAATAGTAGCCTCTACTGGAAGCAGTAGGAACAGTGTCCGGGCTTGGTGAAGTCAGTCGTGTAGAATGAAAAAATGTTGATGTTCTGGGTTGAGAAAAGTGGAAGGGTGGGGGTGAGTAGGGATAGTGTGGAGGGTTGTAAGTGAAAAAGTGGAGGGGTGGGGTGAGCGGGAACAATGTGGATGGCAGAGAGTGAAGAAAAGGAGAGGTGGGGAAAGAGGAGGGGGAGTGGTTGACCAGGTGGCTGCTTGCTTCCAGTAGGGGCTACTATTTCCTCCCATCAACCATCATGTAAACCCAATATGTTCACGTACTTGCATGACATTTTTCTTTATATTATCATCCTGAACATGTCTCACAAATAAAGGCGAAACGCTGATGAACACATAAAAAATACATCCTTTTTGGTTTTTCCTTTTTCATTTCCCATATATATATATGTATATTTTAATATATATATATATATATATATATATATATATATATATTGGTGTGTACGTGTGTTAGTGGATTATGTATGCATACATTACACATGTGTATATACACATGTATATGGTGTTGCTATCTCGATATTGCTTAGCAAGCTGGCATTACTTTGAAGTATTTTAACTAAAATGTATCCATACTGATCTAAGTTAATTTAGATTTAGCATATGGTTTAAATTTGTTTATATGTATTAGTATTATGGCATTAACTTCACTAACTATTATTCAAATGAATGCAATAGATAACGTTACTTAAAACTAATAAAAAGCAATTTATATAACTTAAATCAATGTGTTCTTGCGAATGGGTTATTGTGTATATGTAGGTGTGTATACATGCCAAGTTTGCTGCAAAGAAGGTAGGCTGCATCTACCGCGTTAGAATGCTTCTTACATCTGCCAGTAATCTATATTTCTATAAACGACTATTCTCCCGTGGATGGAGTATTGTTGTCACATCTAGGCTAATGCACCAAACAGTAGCCTCTTTGATTTTGACATGATGTAAAAAAAGAATTCTGACCAAATAGGTCCCGTACTGTCTGCCAAGCTCCGGATTTTGCTGCATTCGTGTATTTTTTATAGTACTCAAACAGAGCGTGCTTTGATGAACTTACTCACGTACCCGCTTGCATAAATACTTCCGATTCACCCGACTAGTAGAAAAATATAATATATTCATTGTAAAAGTCACTAGCTGCCGGACGATCTTCTACTAGCTTCTTTTTTCGTACTGCTTGCCTTTGGAATTCCTTCCCTGTTCCCTGTTTCCCCGACCGTACCAGCATTCAAAAATGTAAATGTAATGTGAATAAAAATCTTGTTGTCCGCTCCCCACCAAGGCTGTCACCCCAAAACTAACTGTAGCCCCTTACATTTAAATGGCAATGTTCCTTCGTTTGTATATATAAATGTGTGTATTTGATTCTTTCCATGTATGTGTGCACGCTGGATAAATGCATGTTCATACCTACCAATATAAGAGTATTTTGCTTAACTTGTATCTAATGACTATGAATGGAATTCAATCAAAATTTGAAACCCTTGAATGTTCAACTATGAAGCTGTGTCCTATAGAAATCCTCTAAAATACTCATAAAAACTGAAATTTGGGGAACATTTATTAATTGATGTCTATTATCCATTGTTCAACTTTCACAAAACTCTGACTAATCTGAATTTTCACAAAGAGCTTCAATCTTATTTAGATCCAATTGCATAAAACTAAAGGAAACAAGATAGCCCACATTACAACACAATACGCATAGCAACGTTGTTCTTTTCAAAATTTATAATTCATTAATTAGTTTAGATTACAATCTTGTGCATAGAAACATATATAACACATATCTTACTTTTTATTTGTGTTATATAGAATATAAAGATGTGAATTTGACGGAATGTATAATATAAATAAGATTCAGCAAGGCATAAATAAAAGCCAAATATAAAACAACATATAAGGAAAAAAGACAAATGAGAAGCCATGAATCCAGGAATAAGCTTCTACTTAAGTAGAGGCGGAATATCGATTCTTCCAACAGAACGTGTTTGTTTTGAATTGGCTTATATGTGGTTTTCGTTTATCCGTGTTCTATTTTATTTTGTTCTGATACACACACGCACATATATATATATATATATATATATATATATATATATGTAGGTATTACAGTAGCCAAGTTTTATTTAGACATAAATGTTGATACCTGAGGCAGATATTTAATATATTTTTTTAGTCAGCTTTCAGGAATAACCTTTCTATGTATGTTTTCTGTTGAATTCATATCTTAAGGATATTCTGTTCGTATTACATTTCTTTAGTATATCATGATGATCAACGTTGAAATCTGAGGAAGATTTAATTTTGCTTCTTATTTACTATTTATTTTATAATCAATTTACTTTTTGGCATCAAATTTTTAAAATGAATTAATCATAATTGTTATCACTAATGACAGAGAGTTAGTAATCAATACGTTCAATACAAAATAGGTATGTTTTTTAATACTAGAATAATTACCCATCAAAGTGATAATGAAACCAGGTATATTATAACTGAGTAATATTTATGTTTAAAGGTTAAAAAATAACAGCACATAACGGTAGAGTGAACGTGAATCATTCTTTAGATGACGGGTGTGTGTGTTTTATTTTTGCTGGAGGTATAATACTACTTTTTACTATTGTTTCTAATTGCTCACCGCTGAGCAAGGCCATGATACGACTCGAGGATAAGGGTTAAGGAGATCGTCAGGTGGACAATGAATGACACCATGCGACGATTGGAAGCACTTGGTGAAATAGGAAGAAGATTTCCTAAGAAGTGATAAGACAAGAGAACGGCATAAGTTATATTACAAATTATATTTCTTCTACAACTATAGAATATGTATATATTCATATATATTTATATATATATATATATATATATGTATATACATATACATATACATATACATATATATATATACATATACATATATATACATATACATATATACATATATATATACATATACATAAATATATACACATATATATGTGTGTATATATATATACTATATACGTATATACATAAATATATATAAAAAAAGAAATCTGGAAACTTCAAAAGGATACCCTGGCCCCAAAACCGCTAGTCTAGCACTGATGAGAGTAAAAAAAACCGAAACGATATTGGCTGTAGGTGAAACTCACTTTAATATTTAAATAAATATGCATAGTTAATAGCAACTTAAAAGATGTAATAGTCTTGATAGAAGGGCCCCGTTTGAAATTGAAAAGTGTATTGTCATTTCTGCTATAAGCTAGTTCCACTCGAGCGTCGAACACTGTAGACGACAATGGCACTTCCACCCCTCCCGGGTAAGTGTATCTTAACCTCGCCTAATCGCATTTAATTGTTTCGTCTGGCATGTATTTTACTCGCTGACGTTATCGTAAGTAAATGTGAGTACCTATCTTTCTCCCTCTCTCTCTCTTTCTCTCTCTCTCTCTCTCTCTCTCTCTCTCTATATATATATATATATATATATATATATATATATATATATATATATATATATATATATTTATATATATTTTAAATAACCGACAATTCTTGTCTGGATATTTTCGTATTGATCACTTCAATTTTCCAGATTAAAGTCTTAATCTCGGAAGAAAATTGGCTGATGAAACTGCCGTAATTAACGTTTTGGTCCAGATTACTTTCTGACCCATCTGGGTCCATCTTCAGTGGAGTAATGTCAAACAGGTAAAAACCTGGAGTGAGATTTATAGAAAAATACAGAAAGTACTCTGGACCAAAACGTTAATTACGGCAGTTTCATCAGCCAATTTTCTTCCGAGATTAAGACTTTAATCTGGAAAATTGAAGTGATCAATACGAAAATATCCAGACAAGAATTGTCGGTTATTTTTAATAATACGTGTCTTAAGGAAAAAAAATCTGCCTCGACACACACACACACACACACACACACACACACACACACATATATATATATATATATACAGGGTGGGCCAAAATAAGGGTCCTATCTTTAAATTTGAATAACTTGAATTTGAATAACTTCCACCAAACTTTATGTGTGTGTAGACTGACCCTTCCGAGATTTTTTGAAATAAACAAAACAAATTTTAGCCGAAAAACACTTCTTAAAACTTACAAAAACTAAAGTATTGTTTTTTACACTGTTTTGAGTTTTTTAAGCAAAAATAATGTTTTCTAAATGAGGGTACGTTCCTTAGGGCTAATACGGCTCATGCTTGCTTCGGAAGGGGTCCTTTACTTATTCTAAAAAAAAAATTTTTTTAAATCAATAAATAAAAAAGTTATGAATTTTTAAAAATAGGACCCTTATTTTTGCCCACCCTGTATATATACAAATAAATACACATTGGCCTTTATTATAGCGTTATAGATATATATTCTTACTTTCGAACAAGTGTTTTCTCACAAGCGTTTTATAATCTCGTAGATAATCGTCAAGAGAGTTGTTTACAAGTATGTGAATCTAGTTATCGGTTCTATTAATATTCATTTGAATTGCAAACTACAGTTATAGAAAAAGTTATCATCATCAAAGACTGAGATTACTAAATGTATTAGTTATGGTTCGTTATTCAATATATGTATTACGTCCATATATGCGAGTGTGGTTTATTGAAGAGCTACTGGTTTTTGTACTAATAAGTTCTGGAAGTTGGAGGTGCATTTTGAAATAGTTTTCATATTAAATAGAAATATATAGAAAGAGAACTAGTGAGGGCTTCTGACTCCGGGACGGGGAAATAAAGGTATATTCAGAGATAATGGGTGGAGAGACAAAGATCAACGAATAAATAAACAGCGAAAGAAACTTAAGTTACGCTTCTTAGATTCATAGAAATAATGTTGATATAGCTATTGAGATAAAAATCACGCTACCAGCCCCACAATAGTTGTTTGAGTTTTTTTTCCCTGAGAGAAATAACAAACCAAACAAGCCATCGGTAATTAAATCAGTTTGGCAAAAGAAAAGAATCCTATATTCAAGAGTCAATCATTGCATCATCCTATTCCATTGTGAATGTTCAGTCGTTGAATAATGAATATTTTCTCACCACTAGGCGATCAAATAACCATTGTTTATCCTTAAAGGCATAACGTAAGTCTATGTGTCGTGTGGTTCTAAAGTCAGATAACAAATAAATAACTCAAATCTCTCCATATATAAAATTCTAGTTTCTGTCAGTTGGTGTGTCTCTATCTGATAAAATCCTCTAAATATTTGGAAGATATACGTCGATAACCATATATATGCTGTAAAAATATATTGTCAATGAGACTTGGATAAGTATATTTTATTTTGATCAAATGATAATGTGGGGTCGTAACATTAACTTCATTTTATTTATTTTATAACTTGGAATAAATAGAAAAAAAATATTAGAACTGATAATATGGAGTTCAGGACTCGTGGCAGTAATAGACATCGGGTGGGCTGCGAGGAGATTAGAGATTCTTAATTCACCGAAAATTGTTCATTAAATGCCACTAAACTTATCCATTTTTCTTTTAGTCAATCAATGTTGTGTACGCCCCTGAACCTTACTCTTAGAATAAATTTATAAATATGATGTTCTGAGCTTAAGCAGAATAGAATATAGGCTTTCATTGATGGGGAAGGGTTCTTATTTAATCCAAGGCAACGCTTGCTTATTCTGCCCGTAAAATAAATAAAATAATCGATGTATTACATAAAGATATTGTGTATCTTTATTAATACAAGACTATTCATATCCGTATGACATTCTGACTAGACCTATTTTTCCCTTACTGATCTTTTCTATGCAAGTAGCTCACAAGATGCATATATGAGTATCGCAAAGATAGGGGTTTCCTGTTGGCTTTACTCTTGAAAAGACTAAGGCTATAGGTAGGAGGAAACAATAAACAGAACGAGAGTTCCACAAGCCTGCAGTTTTGGGACAGTAGCTACCGGAACAGGAAGCTGTATTACAAAGACGTATCAAAACCACGAATTGATGGAGACCACTAGACAAACGAGTCAAACGGCCTGAAACAAAATAAGCAGGGAATAGATTACACAATTCCGAAGAACACCTGCCATAATAGTACTTATAGAAAACGCTGAGACTAGCGACATCACGTCTGAGAGAGCAAGAGTTTAGAGAAGATGAAATGGTAGTGGCCAATCAAATTACACATACTTTTCTGTACTTTATCAAGAACCTTCAAATGAGATAGAAATTCACCAGCCCAAATATGACAACAGTACTACTTGGAGAGGTTGATAATATCAAGAGTCAAAATAACAAAGAGACTCATTCGATCTATAGTAAAAAAGAGCAATCTCTCTCTCTCTCTCTCTCTCTCTCTCTCTCTCTCTCTCTTACTATCTCTCTCTCTATCTCTCTCTCTATCTCTCTCTCTCTTTCTCTCTCTCTCTCTCTCTCTCTCTCTCTCTCTATATATATATATATATATATATATATATATATGTATAGTTTTCAGGTTTTATTATTTTTGATAGGATTCCGAATCAGAGAGCTCTATGTCCGTTCAATACGTTATGAGGTTTAAAAAGACTAAATATACATTCGGATTGTACACATTATAAGTTATTTCGACCGTAACTAGGTCTCCTCGGATGTGTTTCCAATCACGATTCAAAACGTGATTGGAAACACATCCGAGGAGACCTAGTTAAGGTCGAAATAACTTATAATGTGTACAATCCGAATGTATATTTAGTCTTTTTAAACCTCATAACGTATATATATATATATATATATATATATATATATATATATATATATATATATATATATATATATATATATATATATATATATATATATATATATATATATATATATATAAATTGCCGGATTAATGCATTTCAAGTATTTAGGGGAATTGAGAAAACAAATCTATTTCCATAATGAACAGTTTTATTTCGTTTTTCTGCTTTCTTTTTTTACTCCAATGCACCCCCAAACAAGGACCACTGCCAATAAGACGCAAACGGGTACTGTGCGTGAAGGGCCAAATTAATAGAGGCACCCTAAGTGGCGAGTTGTGCAGCGAGATTTTTGTTCACATTACATTTAAATGTCTGAATTCTGGTATGGGAAATACAGAGCAGGAAGGGAATTCTAAAGGTTAACGGCTAGCCGAAAAGAAGGCATTAGAATATAAAATGTTCCAGCATCTGGGAACATCTACAGAGAAGATGTGTGATTTTGCTGCTTGTCTGGTGGGTCGGAAGTATTTACCTTGAGAGGCACAAGTGCAAGATATCGGAGCAAATTCCGTGGAAGAACTTGAAAAAAAAACACAGAGATGCAACGTTACGGCGATTGGACAGTCACTTGAGTGGTTAGACAATGTAGGACCTATTAGGATAGAGACGCTATTTTGAACTCTGTCGAAGAGCGAGAGACAGCATTGGCGAATTGTGGCTTACAGTAGAAAGTATATAGAGAAATCAATTAGTCGTATTATGTATAGATAAAAATGAGATAAGTTAATATATAAACGTATAATGGTGTTGATGTACAAACTTCGAACACCAGATATGCTTATTACACGTCTTTGGAGAATTAAATGGCTCATGATTATATATTTGGCATAGAAATCGGTGTCACTTAATGAAATCGCATTCCCCCGGGTACGTTTTTCTAACCTTCAGACGTATTAACAGCTTTACATGTCGTATGAAAAAGCACGGATTAAAAACTTTGGTTACTTTTTTCTGCCTTGACAAAGTAAAACATTACCTTCGAAATCTTGTGTGGATAATCTCAACTCTTCCCTATAGCATTTTTTTCTCGAAGAATAGACTTTGCTAGTCTTTTTCTTCTCTACTAATTCTGTTATCGTATGTGACCAACAGAGCTCCATTCCCCGCCCCCCAGGAACTTCTCATCTGTGCAATATAATACCAGAGAACTGCTTTTTAGATGACTGAAAATGGTAATTTCAAGTCTCGAGCCGTCCCGTTAATGATAAAATTCTGACCATTTCACTAACCGTTTAAAATTCTATCAAGTTGCTGTTCATCGCAAACTGACGAATTTCATTAGCCCATATCCTCGAGTAGCTTTTGGGCCTTGAAAAGGTCAGACACATTAGTACAAAAATATTTTCGGTCGTTGTTGTCGCTACTGTCAATCATTTAATTGGCTTGTTTCTGGTTCCGTGGTGAGAATGACTGTTTTTTTTAGACGTTGGCGTCGCCGCTATGCAAATGTAATTTCTCCGCCCACACCTCTCGTTGAAAATGGCTGCTTTTTCTGTGTAGCGATTTCTAAGTCTCTCCTATAGTAAAGATGTGATCAATGTGAGTTGTTTTGGGGATTTTTGTTTATTGCATTGCAATGTATTCTGTCTGAATGACAAATGTTTTTGTTTCTGAGGAGTCCATAAAAGAAAAATACGGGCTTCACATACAAATGCAGAATGTTCTTCTGCAGAACAAAACGGTCCATAAATGTAGAGAAGTTTTTGTTTTGAAAAGATGATCAGTAATGTAAATAAAATCTTGGTAACTGGAATGTAACATAATATTGTTTATATATATATATATATATATATATATATATATATATATATATATATATATATATATATATATATGTATATATGCATTTAAAAAGGAGGAAATCGATAGTTTTTAATCAATAATATCGTCGAAAGAAAGAGCAAACGGGGCGGTGAATTGATTGTGCCAAAATTAACGATGGTGCGATTAAAAGAAGTGAATTTAATGATTTCGTTAAAAAAACGATTAAAAGCCACTACGTTAAGGGGAAAAACGAAGGGAGGGGTTCAAAGTTCCCCAAAGAGATTTAGCGATCTGACAAATTCCTTCTGCCGGCACAAGGAAGGTTTGCGAATAGCGATAGAGACAGATTCCAATATTTTCAAATGGTTCTTGGAATCTGCTCTATACAAGACCTCAAACGGTCTGTTTTATAGCTACTGGCACATCTTGGGTTTTCAACCAAATGCTGGCCAATAGCAGAGTCCAAAGAATTAGAGGAGGGGTAACACAAGGATCCTAACCTTATATATATAGAGAGAGAGAGAAAGAGGGGGAGAGAGAGAGAGATAGTATGAATATCCACGGATACGTGTTTATTAGTCATTATTGGAGGAAGCAAACACAAAAAATATTAATTTCAGAGAACTGCAACTCTTACCGAAGATTCAAACAAATTGTAAGTAACTATGCAGAGAAGTGGGATACATTTTCTTTATTCCACTCGGCCTGATCTCATCATTACATATAATAACACAGCTGCTGGTACGTGGCTTTTTCGGAGACGCGTCACAAAATTCGCTTATTGAGGTGTTTCTATCGAGAACGGTTTATACTCACTGTTTTCACTGTCACTGTGAACCGAACGACTAACGCCATGATCGACCGAGAAGTCGACCTCGTAATCCATAACCGACACGCAAATGTCCTTTTGACTTGCCGCTGAGCTCTCACTGTTCTCATAACTTATCAGTATACGAGGAAAAAAGCGTAAGTATCTTACATAACGAGACACTCTATCTACGCAAACTCTTTGGCAGGTCAACGGTCTTTATTTACTAATGCACTTATTACGCAGTGATTCTTCAATCACCACACTACTTTGTTAATATATCATATGCTCGTATATTGGTGGGGAGGAAGAGCTCTATCGACGTCTTCACCTGGACTGCATACGGATACAAAGCATTAGTCGGAGTAGTGTCACTGTAGATACCGTTCTTCAGTGTGACATTGCCAAATACACTGCTTCCTGGATACTGCATTGTTTCGTTGCAGCAATCTGAGCTATTTATCTGTGAAATAGTTCAACAATGAAGTTTGCAAATAGTGCGTATGCACATCAGTAATGTAAACACTGAGAAATTTAGTACAAGGTCTTGCTGGAGATCCAAACCAATTTTAAGTAACTATCTGAATAGATTCAAATATGTTTTATGTCAGTACCATTTTTAGTGAAATCTATGATATACCTAGTCATTCTAGGTAGAGAGTGACTTGATTCGATCTCACATAGCCATAAGATTACATAATCCCTCAGCCACTTTTTTTCAGTTAGCAAGTACAAACATTAAGTTGTATATTCTTTCAAGAATATGGTTGCGGTCTAAATATTACCATTTAGATCCATTTTTTTTTTGGTTGCTTTGAATTCATTTCCCAACTCGCTACATGCAATGCCTCTTTTACTGGAAGAAACCATGGTTGAAAGTTGATGATTTATTCCACAATATCATTCAGTATAGTATGGATATCAATCCAATAGGCGAACCGTTCATTAAAGATAACGACAATGGATCAAAGGGCATCTACATAAAACGCTCTATAAGAACGTGCATGTCGCTTTCCACTCGAATACTTCCATCTCGCGATATTCATTAATTTAAAAGTAAATGCCTCTTCATAAGATATATGTACGTTAAACCATAAACATAGACAAATAATCGCTATGCATTTATAACAACGTCAGTTCATCAGATTTATGTACATTAAACCATTACCGTATACAAATAATCGCTATAAATTTATAACAATCAGATTTCAATACTGAATTATAAATATCTATAAAGAGAGTTAAAGAGTAAATCGGCTAAAATTGAGGATAATAATTGTCCAACGAAAGTATAAATGATAAATTGTAAATCGGAAATTTTATGGTTATTTTATATTCTACAATATTTAATCCTACGCAATTCTCTCCCGGATAACGCTGGGTACATGTTATGAATAAACAACAGTGTTAGGGTTAGGGTTATGAGTTGTTTCTGTCTTGTTAGACCGATTATCTCAGACAGAGACGTAAATAATCAGATGTTTCCACTGCGTATGCAAAGGATCGTCTCTCATATAATACATAATTCTGCCATGCGCATTCTAAATGTCTCTCGGAGTGTAATCAGTATTCAGTTTACCATATATACAATATATGGGTAATCAAAAACTTTGAAAAAAAAACGCTTATAGCTTGACGCCAACTTTGACACTTGTGAAATAAATTTACAATATTATTCGGATGAGAAGAGGCCAGACTTTCCTCTGGAAATAGAAACAATTACAATATAAATTCCAGCTAGGAAATCTATTGTTGTATTTATTTCCGTGATCACCTTAATATGGGTTTGGTAACTCACAATGTGTTCATGTAGATGGAAAAACAATATAATGAGAAAAAAATGAAAAAACAATATATTTAACCGTACTCATAAAAGATTTTTTAATGTCAAACAGGATTAATAAAGTTCTCTGTAATTAATATTGTTTGTGTTTCCTTCCTCCAATAATGACTAATAAAAACGTATCCGTGGATATTCATACTCTCTCTCACTCTCTCTCTCTCTCTCTCTCTATATATATATATATATATATATATATATATATATATATATTATATATATATGGGAAATGAAAAAGGAAAAACAAAAAGATGTTTTTTATTATGTATTTATCAACGTTTCGTCTTTATTTGTAAGACTTCCTCAGGATGATAATTTTAAGAAAAATAGCATGTAATTACATAGAAATATTGGGTTGACATGATGGGTTAATGAGAAAAAGTAGTAGCCACTACTGGGAGCGCAGACTCAAGGTGCGGGCTGAGAGAAGTCGGTGGTAGGGAGCGAAATGAATGTGGATGGCTGTGAGTGAAAAAGGGGAGGGGTGGAGGTGTTAGTGAATTTGTCTTAGGGTTCGTGAGAAGGGAGGGAGTACTGAGGGTTTTGTTATGGTGATGTGTAGCATGGATTTTGAGGGTCTTGCATGACATTTTTCTAAAAATTATCACCATGAGAAAGTCTTACAAATAAAGACGAAACGTTGATGAATACATAATAAAAAAAAACATATTTTGGTTTTTCCTTTTTTTCATTTCCCATTACGTCGGATTACCCTTCCTTTCTCATATATATATATATATATATATATATATATATATATATATATATATATATATATGTGTGTGTGTGTGTGGGTGTGTATATGTATGTGTGTATATATAAACAATATTATTTTACATTCCAGTGATCAAGATTTTATTCACCTTACTGATCATTTTTACAAAACAAAAACTTCTCTACATTTATGGACCGTTTTGTTCGCAGAAGAACATCCGGCATTTGTATGTGAAACACGTACTTTTCTTTTATGGACTCCTCAGAAACAAAAATATTTGACATTCAGACAGAATACATTGCAATGCAGTAAACAAATATCCAAAACAACTTACACTGATCACATCTTTACTATAGGAGAGACTTAGAAATCGCTACACAGAAAAAGCAGCCATTTTCTTTTATGTAGTAAATA
>OY744530.1:86215951-86245951 GCA_963556195.1 Sepiola atlantica
TCAGATTTAAAAACGTGAAGGTTATACCGTTAAACTTAATGTTGTGAGGTTGTCCAACAGTAAATAATAAATAAAGGAAGTCGAGTCGAGGGTTGGTTTAACAAGTGTATTAACAAAGTAAAACCTGACTAGCACTTGGCTAGACAGTTACAAGACTGTGCTTTGTCTTCTCTGTGTCTCTGGTGACTCGCACTATTTATAGTGACAACCGGTGCAGTTTCTCCTGTGTAACAACGGCCGATGTAACACTTAACAATACTATTAATGTGTTATCTCTAATTTTAGTTTAATTGCAATCAAAAAGTACAAATTAAACCTTCAAACTTATTGGTTAACTTAAAACTTACTACACTAACATTATGTATGAGATTACATTTGTACCTATCAAGAGAGTGTTAAGTTTTTCTGTTATATTGTAAGGTAAATTATGGTGTATTTACTAAGATATTATCATACTGATCCAGGGTGAACTGTTTCAAGTTCTTAAAGATTAACCCTATCTCATCCTAATGATTCAATAAACCATTTTTATCAGGGAGTATTAAAATAGCCTACTTCTCAATGTGAAAACCGGTGGTGTTGTGTAGTGTATGTATTGAAGCTTTTTTAGAATGGTCCATTTAATTACAGGTATGATATTTTTTTCTTTACGAGACAGTATGTAGTAATATAAAGAGGTGCATGTTCCATCATCTGGGTTATCAAATGATCTTTTGTAGTTTCTGTATCAACCCTAAAAATCAGTACTGGTACCCCCTTATCTAAAGGTTTTAAAGTTAGGATTGTTTTCTAGGAACACATTTTTGTGAAGTATTTTACCTGCAACGGGCATTTGCTCTTATTTCTACAGATACATTCATTATTGTTTTTATTATTATGTATTGGTAATTCTATTACTATCATTTTTTTTAAATATATGTTCATTATAACTCTTACATTTAAAAAAACTTATTTGTACAACTATAACTAAGTTTAATGGTATTTGTATAGAATCTTTAATGTAACAGGTTGTTAGTCTTAAAATGTTAATTTGAAATATTAAGAAACATATGTACAATTTTAGATTTAACTACCAGGTTGAACGGGGGAACACTATATAGTTTCTATTTCCTTCTAGCGTTCCTATTCTTCTGTCGTGGTATTCAATGTTGCTGTAAACATAACCAATATTTTGTAAAATGTGGTTGTAGGTACAATTATGAATATTAAAAATGTCCTCATTAAAATAATTATTGCTAATTGTATGACAAATTGATATTAGGATATGCTTACTAACGTAATGTGGATGATTTAACTTGGTATTAACATATATTGGGTCGTCATATTCTTTCATATCTGGTGTATAATTTCCCAGGTTAAGGTTAACTGTTAAATCTATGAATGTTGTGATCTTAATTCCCGCTGTGATTTAACCTTTAATTCGTTCATAATTTCGTATATAATATTTAATTGTTTCAACCTTGGGGCCATTAGTATTTCTAATTATAGCAAAGCCTGCATCCATATATAATCCTATTTTATTAACGCCTTTGGCCCCTATTTTAGTAAGTTCATATAAGTTTAAAGTCCTACCAAATAAGACATTTCAGCTGATCCAGCGCACTAATCGTTACATCAAAAGAATCCATAAAATTCTTTTAATATGTTATGCTTATTATTACAGAGTAATATCTTCCGGAACTAGTATATCTTATCCATTTCTTCGCTTGTCATATACGTATGATATTTAGACCACAAACCTCGTAGATGTAACATTTAATCTTAACCATTACAATTGTACACCAGATATGAAAGGAATTGACGACCAAATATATGTAAATCCAAAGCTGAAGTTTAATGTATACAAACTAAATAATATCACAATATCTTTTTAGATATTTAACTTTTACAATTTTTAATTCCACTAATTTCAACACCTGGCAAAGCCAGTAATTCATTTAGTTTCTTAATAATGATGGCATAAAATATCGAGGATTTACAGTAAACTTTTGCGGAAACTGATAATCATTTAGTGAATAGGGTCATTATTTTTAGAAAACCACTTTTCCATTGCCTATCACTCTGTTCTTTCTTCAATATTATTAATAAGAATCTTCTTATTTTAAATATTTTATTGATTATTTTATGGCTTTTATTCAACTTTTTCAAATACCTATCTGTTTTTAGTTTAAGATAGGTAGCTGTTGTGGTGGCAACCACTCATTTGCATATACGAATAACGTTACACTATAAATGGCAAGCCTAGGTTGGCCTTAGGGTGTGTTACCTAAATGCCACCGGAAGTGACGCCGAAGAGCGTACATGTCCTCCCACCAAGATTCTCTGACTCGACACCTTCATTTGTACATACTGTAACTATACCTTTTCTTTAATACACTTATTATTGCATTCTCCTTGTTGTTTGCGTCTTCATTGTATTCCTCACTAATTATTGTTCAACCTTGCAACCACAACAGTAGCCATATAAGGGGGTCTGTCAATCGGTTTAGTTGTGACTCTATTGTTTCGAAATTCAAAGAAATTAGATGTCACTTACCTGATGGTGGGATGGGGAGAAAAATCATGGATGCCAGTAGACAGAAAAGTCCAAGATACTTTCAAACTTAATTATCGCTTTATTTGTTATTGTTCACCTCTCTGGCTATCCTGACAAATGAAAAGTCTCGCCTTTGAAATAAAATGCTGTGAATTTTATTAAAAGGCAGTGCGATTTTAGTTTTAGAGTGTGAGGATACGTTAGTGGAACGTTAGATTTGCGACCCTGATTTATTAAGAAAGTCTACTTTTTGTACCTATGAAGTTTGAAATGTTTGCGTTCATTGTACATTATTGTTAACACATTGAACAATACAATCACAATTTACTTATTCTTCACCGTCGGCCAGATTCTTGTCTTATTTATTCTCAGCATGATTTGTGCACCATCTCAAATAAGAGGCTTGCTTATATCATTGTCGCAATATAAGGTCACACACACTTAAGATGTAAATAGCATTTTTAATGCGTCCAAGCATCTCTATGCGAAATACTGTCTGTCCGTCCGTGTACCGCTTAAAGAACTGCTTGAATGCGTTTACAACTTGAAAAGGAATGAAAAAGAAAAATGTCTCATAAGGAATTGGTAAACAATTAAACAATTAGAATTCAGTTGCGTCTTCGCATCCGTATAAGAGGATCTGTCCATCGATCTGTCAATCAAGTTTCACTTTAAAATAACAATTTCATCTCAGAATGTGCGGAGTGAATGGACGCATCTTGAGAATACCCAGGGTTGATATGAAAATCAAATAAGTAGTAATTGAATGGGAAGGCAAAAGAAAACGAGAAAATCTATGGAAAAACGGGTGTATGAAAATAAAATTTAGAAATACAATAGTTTTTAAATTGAACAATCAGTGGCAGGTTGAAGCAAGTATATATTGCATTATCAAAATGTTAAAGAAAATATTTTACAAGCATAAAAACAATGAAATTTTAGCGTAGTTATGGGCGTTGTACTCTTCAGCCATCTGCATGTACCGTCTCTCGTAGTTTAAAGCATTTTGAACAAGCAACAATGAAGATGAGGACAACAATCTTAAAAATAAATAAATAATATATATATATATATATATATATATATATATATATATATATATATAATATATATATATATATATATATATATATATACATATATATATATATATATATATATATATATATATTTACATTTATAATATATCTTTCTCTGTTTCCATAAATATATGTATAAATATCTATTCTTTGCATGTTACCCTGAGGGACGAAATATTGTTTTTTGTGTTTTTTTTATTTTCAAAGTATTATTTTCTTTTTGTCGTTATTTTGTATAGCTATATATCTATATTTGATAAAAGTTACCCATTGTATATCATTCCCTTTGTTCTTGCCTCTTTTTGAGTAAGATGTTCGTTTCCTCCTTAGGCCTTTTTCCTATTCTTTCATTTAATTGAATAAGATTGCAGCTTAAAAAATAAGAAAACCTTTTTCATATACGTAAGGCGGAAAGTCACCTTTATATTTTCGCGGGAAGGATTTTCTTCAAGATAACTTGAACAATGGTTGTGAGAAGCAGAATTACGACCCGAAATATCTTGATAATAAACTTAGATAAAAGATGCTGTTTAATCTAAAGTCTACCCGGTTCACAAATGCGTCAACTCTCATATAGTATATGAATGAAGTATGTTTTAGGACTCGCACAGTATAAGTAGTATTTATTTACCTCCTCTCCAGGAGGTTAGGCATAAGGCCAGTTTTATCTTACTCCCACAAGTAAGATGTGACCCAAGGTCGGTTCGGGAGTGTAGGGTTTGAAAGCCAGCGCCCGAGAAAGTGAGCACTTTGGCCATTAAAAATTGCCTGGGCAGCACCGTTGGCATTCCCCGGTAGGGGCGCCTCAGGCAGTAAGCAATAAACTTACTCCTCCCCAAAGAGGGGAGGCCAAGCCTGGGAGAGTGGACCTCCTAGAACTGCACAGGACAGACCCATAGACCGGCGTAAATCAAGCCCCGAAGGCCAAGGCAATACCAGTTTATGGGCTGTAGTATCCATCGCAACAAATACTACACTTTGATCTTAGCCAAGTAGTAACGAAATTCCTGCTTTCTGAAATTAATGACAAATATCAATCCGTTTTACTTAAACTTCATTAACAATGAAAATATAGTGTTTTACATATAAAAAAATAATTTCTTTATGGTCGGGATTCGTATGCTTTATAATTTTTTTTCATTTTAGAAAATTATAATGAGTTGAAGCCGATAAAATTTAGTTATACAAAGTAAATCCCGTCATCCTCGACCACAACTTGGAACTTAGGGATAGAGTTCGGTAAATTAAAGGCCATGTTTGTTCTCATTACCATTAAGTAAATTTTAGGTTCCACTAATATATTTAGGTTTTTTGGGGTACTACTCCAGGCTATGCGCCTAATTTCCGTGACTGCTCGGCCGCAGCGATCGGGCAGGTCGCGGAAGCGCCCGAGAGCTGCCGAGTCGAAAACGAGGCTGTATAAACAAAACTGGAAAAGAAAAAGCTGACGGTGTTTATACAGCCTCGTTTTCGTCTCGGCAGCTCTTGGGCGCTTCCGCATCCTGCCCGATCGCTGCGGCCGCGCACTCACGGAAAAACTTCGTGTACCCGACAACGGGTGCCTGCACCAACCACGTAGAGAGGATGTGGAAGGAAGCGAAGCAGAGAAACAAAAAGGAATGCGGGACGAGCAGGGCACTCATAGACGGCTATCTGCGGGAATTTATGTGGCGGCAGAGATTTAGAAACGACCACTTCGACGCTATATTGTTGCAGATAGCAGAACTCTATCCCGTCGCCAACCATCCTTCTGCTTTTTCTACATCCTAAACGAACCCCTCCTCCTCTTTTGTCTGTCTTTCGCTAAGCCTCCCCCCCCCCAAAAAAAAAAGCGCCAGCAACAACAGCAGAATACGCTGAACCTCTCTGAGAAAAAGTTACAGAATTCCCCCACCCCCCATAAAAAATCTATAAAAAAAAAGACTTGCCTAAAAAAAGTTTAAAAAATGGTTCAAAAATAAAATTAAAAAGTTTATTTATTTCAGCTACGGGTTTGTTCATTTCTTTCATCTTTTTTTTTTAAATATATGCATTTCTTTCTTTCCGTATTCATCGTCTTATATTGTCGTCTGCCAACCTTCCATTTTTGCACGATTTTCGGTTTTGTTTATACAGCTTCGTTTTCGTCTCGCTAGCCTCGTTTTCGACTCGGCAGCTATTGGGCGCTTCCGCATCCTGCCCGATCGCTGCGGCCGCGCAGTCACGGAAATTAGGCGCATAGCCTGGAGTAGTACCTTTTTTTAGATGAAGATTGATAATTTGCATTATTTCATGCATTACTTTTATTAGTCGGAGTCTACGAAGTCTTGGATGTTATTCTCACAACGTTCAGGCCGATGAAACTCTCGACCTTCTTCAACTGTATGTTGTCGAACTATCGAATCTTTATTCCGTACAGATTCCCGATATAACGATTCCCCAGTTCGACAAGATGCACCTGAAGAATGTCGGGGGTTATAGGGTTAGGGTTACGTAACATCCAAGATGAGAACACTAGTCCGAATAACTCAAATAATACATACTAATTCCGCTAACTTGATAATTTCTTTTTCTTCACTTTGCACTAATGTATTTATGTCGTCCAAAATAAGCAAACTATTTAAAGTTATGGTTTATTGATTGTCTATCCCCTTCTACTCTCTTTCATACATAACTCCTCTTTTGAATTCTTTTCCATTTTTCTGTTAAATAATGTATTATTTCTGTGAGGCATGTTAACTAAAATAAACAATACAATGCTCTCACTCGTCACATTTCTTGTCTTAAGCTTATGGCGAACTATAAAGTAATTCCATGAAAAATGCCAGTATACTGAAATCATATGCCCTTAATAGGGTTAAGATGAAAATTCATATACACTAAATGTACAAAAGATAAGAAATTCCCCCTAAATTTTTACACTTTTATTGTCATTAAGGGTATGCGAGCACTACTGGTAGGAATTTTTCTTATAAAAAATATAAACATTGTTACTATTTTAGCACTGTTAATATAAGCATTGCCAATAAACATTTTAACTGGTATTTTACTTACATTTATAGTATCGTTATCAATCACTCCCGAGTGGAACCATTATTCATACGATACTAGCAGCATTGTTATGTATTAAGGAAAATGAAGGTATTCTTGTTGTATATAAGTCAATTTTATGTTTCACACTTTAATTTCTTAGAATTAACAACTTTCACAATTTTTTTAATATATAAACGATTTTTACTGTATTTTTTCAACAATATAATACATTTTTGTACAATTCAGATTGAAGATCCTCAAACAAGAATTTTAAATCTTATAAATTAAAAAATGTGAACTGCGAACTTTGGTATTTTTCATTTGTCTGAAATTTTCGTTTTCTCTAAACTAAAAACAGTACTCTACGGCTCTAATATAACAAATATAGGCAATAGAATGGCCATTTATTTCGGTTCTCACTTTAAAACCTTGCCTAAGGGTTCAACATTAAAATTCAGGAAAACTTTCTTAATTGGTGTTTAATGACTCTGGATCAAATTGACTGCAACACTGATATATTAAAATTTTCAAATGGGAACTTTTTGCCCTATCCCCCCCTAAAAACCTTTTAAAATACTCCAAAGCAACTGAAATTTTCAAAACATCGGTTACTGTATGTATAATATCTATTGTTAAAATGTCACTGAAATTGGAGTTATTTTAACGGATCACACAATTTATACCAAAATAAGGATGAATTATTTTTATCAGTTTCACACTTATGACGACACTATGACAATTATATATCTAACAAAAACGTACATAAAGCGCCTCTATTTAAAACGTGTTGATTTAAAATGACGTATCCAGTAAAACCAGATACGCTATCAAAAACTCCAATCATAATTCTTAATTATATTTTTACAAAAGGATGTATCTCGATGTTTTTGTATATGGAAGATTGAAGAGGTGCAATTTTAATTCATATCTAACGCCGAAGTAACGCATTCTGACTACTTTTAATGCAAATAATTTTTCCAACTAATGTCTGTTAATGTAGAAACGTCAACGAAAAACTATGAAAAAAACCAACAACAAAAACAATGAATAAATTGGAATTCTTTACGGACAAAATTCAAGATCAGATGTTTGAATACACAAAGCACATTGGTTGCCGTTCGATGCATCAGAGCGAAAATTCAGATATGATATTTGCATCCCGACAGATCTATTTGTCCACTTCAAACATATTTTGTTAAACAAAAAAGTAACGATATTTTCAGAATAACTGTGATTGTATTTCTGATTTATACTTGGGGAAATTAACACCACATATAAATATCCTGCAAAATCGTTTGACTATGAAAATGAGTGCTCATGCATCAAGTTTTCAAACGCATTTATGAGCCGGAGAAGAAACAATATATGCCACCCATGGGAAATCTGGAGCGGATCAGAATCAACATTAATAGTGTGCGTCTCATACAGGATGTTCAGAATCAATAACTAATTTCTTAGACAAAGAAAGTTTCGACTCTGTGATTATTGGACCATTCTATAAGTGGTATTTTATCTGATGTTAAGGTAGAATAACTTAAACTTTCATTAGTTTGATACAATGTTTGTATGGTAATGATATATTCAACGAAGAGTAAACACACTTTAAGTAGTAACGATATGCCATATTAGTGTTGATGATGTATATATATATATATATATATATATACATATATATATATAAATATATATATATAAATTTTTATATATATATATATATATATATATATATATATATATATATATATATATATACCAGATCTGTCTAATAAGTATCCGACCTTAGGCAAGTAAAATATTTCATATACTTGACGGCGTTTTCTCCCAGATCGCCTTCAAAGTAGGCTCCTTGTGCTTGCACACACTTTCGCTACCGATCGATCAACTGAAGGAAATGATTCTAGAAGTCTTCCTTGGGAATGGTGTTCATCTCCGCCATCGCGTTTCGCATTATCTCTTTATTAGTCTCAAAACGGGAACCTTCAACTGGCGTCTTCAATTTTAGAAACAACCAGAAGTCACAGAGAGCCATGTTTTGAGAGTAGGGAGGTTGGCGAAGGACTGGAATTTCATGTTTGGCCAAGAAATGTTGGATCAATTGAGATGAATGTGCGGGGGCGTTGTTGTGATGCAGTTGACAGTTGTTCACCGTCCACGGCGACGTCGCAGAACATCTTGATAGTACTCCTTTGTCACTGTTTGTCATTCCGGTGCGTATTCGTGATGCACAATTTCGACGGATATCAAAAAAGACAGTCAGCATCACCTTGATTTTACTTTGCACTTGTCGCGCTTTTGTTGACTCGGGATGCTTCCATTGCGACGACTCTCTGCTTGTTTATGGGTCGTATCCGTATACCCATGACTCATCTCCAGTTATCACAGTGTTCAGAAACACAGGATCAGTGTTAGCTGTTTCTAGAAGGTTGTGTGCAACTTGAATACAGAGGTCCTTTTATTCGCAACCACTCTGTGCATGTTCAGATCATCACGCAAAATTGCATGTGCGTCATATTTACCTACTCCGACCTCTTGGGCGATCTCCCGCACGGTTAAACGACGATCTTCTATCACTAAATCTCGCACTCTCTCAACAACAGTATTTTGGAAGCTTGCCAGAACGCTGGTCACTCTCCGCTGATGTGCGTCCATTTTTAAATCGATTGAACCACTCTTGATTTGTATTACATCCATCGTATCTTCTCCAAACACCTGCTTAATATTACGAATTGTTTGGCTATGTGAATCATCTAGATTTTGAAAACATTTGATGCAGTACCTTTGCTCAACACGTCTAGTCATCTTGGGAGAATCGGTAATCCGACAATATTACGAATTGTTTGGCTATGAGAATCATCTAGCTTTTGAAAACATTTGATGCAGTACCTTTGCTCAACACGTCTAGTCATCTTGGGAGAATCGGTAATCCGACAATATTACGAATTGTTTGGCTATGAGAATCATCTAGCTTTTGAAAACATTTGATGCAGTACCTTTGCTCAACACGTCTAGTCATCTTGGGAGAATCGGTAATCCGACAATATTACGAATTGTTTGGCTATGAGAATCATCTAGCTTTTGAAAACATTTGATGCAGTACCTTTGCTCAACACGTCTAGTCATCTTAGGAGAATCGGTAATCCGACAATATTACGAATTGTTTGGCTATGAGAATCATCTAGCTTTTGAAAACATTTGATGCAGTACCTTTGCTCAACACGTCTAGTCATCTTGGGAGAATCGGTAATCCGACAATATTACGAATTGTTTGGCTATGAGAATCATCTAGCTTTTGAAAACATTTGATGCAGTACCTTTGCTCAACACGTCTAGTCATCTTGGGAGAATCGGTAATCCGACAATATTACGAATTGTTTGGCTATGAGAATCATCTAGCTTTTGAAAACATTTGATGCAGTACCTTTGCTCAACACGTCTAGTCATCTTGGGAGAATCGGTAATCCGACAAACACGTTGTGTAGCATTTTATTAAGCAACCGACAGGCAGCGACTAACGTACGAGAAGGCAGTGATAAAATTCACACATGCGCATGAAAGTGTCTATCATCACTGTGTAGAGTGGCACCGCCCTATCGTCTCTATTTCGCACGGAAAAAATAATGGTCGGGTACATTTTTAGACAGGCCTCGTATATTTGTATCTATAAAAAAAATAAAAAACAAGTAAAATGTTAATATATATTACAAAACTCTCAACCATACTTACACATACACATATGTACACTCATTGTTTGTTACACGCACATGAGCATGATGTATATCTTTGTATATATGATTTATATAATATATGTACATACAATCAATCGACGCACGTACATATGTGCATAAACTCATATACGCAGACATATGTATAGAAACAAAAATATAGATATATACAATAGATAAATAGCATTACAAGTTCTTTGTTTTATATTAACCTTATTATAAACACAAAAACTGTAATCACCGCTCTTTACATATAAACATTTAATGAAACATTAGTTATTCTAACATCCACTGAAAGTTTTGCACTCATTAACCTATCAATATTTTTATCTCAATTTTCGGGATGAAGGGCGATAATTATTTATTTACATTGATTATCTTCGATCAATTGTCCTCATCAGAGTTGATACTTGTATTACCACTTTTCGATCAAAGTATATATATATATATATATATATATATATATATATATATATATATATATAAGTTTTTCAGTGGTGATTCCAGCGTTTGTTGCTCTTATGTTATCAATAGTATCACTTCCTAAGTGATAGAGATGCAGAAATTTGCATTATTGGTAGCTCTTTACTTTATAGGACGTATTGATCGTTAATATATATTTTTTAATTAATTTTGTACGTACATAAAAGTAATCCATGGGCACGTGTTTCTGGTCCAGAGCCTTCATCAGCATGACTACTTTTGTTATGTACGTATACAATTAATATGCATTTATATATATATGTGTATATATATATATATATATATATATATATATATATATATATATATATATATATATACATATAAATATTTTCTTTGTAGTACAAAACTTTATAATAGCATGAAAGAGACAATATTTATTAATCATGCTCAATTAAGAATTAAAAAGATGAAAGGACAGCTGACCGGTTTCGTACCTCGCTCAACAGAGCCAAATATCGAGGTATCGTCAAAAAATAAAGATGCTATGAGAATTATAGCGAGGGAACGGGGTAAAAAAAGAAAAAAAAAGTCCAATCAATTAGAAATGATATTAAGCCCGAGGAGATGTTCTCTTTGCTTGCAAAGAGAAGGTCTCAATGACTCAATATAGATTGTTTTAAGGATATTGAGATGATCGAGAGAGTGCGACTTACTAAGAATAGAGAATAATTCGACAGTGAAATTAGAGGCATAGGTGCGGTTATATATATATATATATATATATATATATATATATATATATATATATATATATATATATATATTCTAATAAAATTGCATAGAATAATTTACCGTTCGCTTAATTTGGGATGTAGAATCTATAATAGTAAACGAAGTTTGAGTCTTACATCATGTGTATTTATTTTGTGTTTCCAACTAATTTTTTAAATGTTTCACCTATGAACGTTAAATTTTAAATTGTTCTAAGGCTGTATATATATAAATCGTTTTCGTTATAAAGATGTCTCCAATAGAAAGTAGACTTCGACTGAAAATGTTTCGTATGCCAATCTAATCAATAATGGCGAAACATTTTTTTAAAGTTTTGCAAATACTAATTTACAAATGAATGGTATTTTCTTTGCCCAAATTATGGATATTATATGTGTATACTTTTATATGTATATATGTATATATGTATATATCTATTTACTTTCGCTTATTAATAAATGAAAAGTGACATTTGGTTATCAGTTTAATTTTGATTAATATCAATTACTTGCAAGGGCCGATATTAAGTTTGACTTAGCTCTTATAGCAGTAATTGTGCTTTTTATACGTATTTTAAAGTGGAATTAAATTATTGTAAGAAATGTAAAAGCACTGTGTCATGTCGTACAAAAAGATGAAAAGTGAAATTAATAAATTAAATGATACTCAAGAAAAAAGTATCATTACAAAACAAACTAATTAAACGAAATGTACATGCCTTGAGCAGATATTGAAACAAGAATAAAAGTTTTTTTATTGAAGTAAAAATGTATTTCTCTAAACTTCCTGTCATAAGTAATAACGCCACGTTTGCGATAGTTTGTGTGAGTATGGAAAACGGCAATATTAAACTGATGAACACAACTGTTTTACGCGAGTCAGAAATATTAGAGAAAATAGAAAGAATTCAGATCTTTCATTTGTCTTTTGTTTATTCAATCAAAGTCGACAGTTTCAGAATTATAAATAATTTGGACAATGGACTTGTCATTAGCTACTTCCATAAGTGTGTAATTAAACAACATTGTATTAGATGTGAATGATGTTGTTATGGATATAAATAAAGTTGACTGTATAATAAAATTTACGCTTTTCTCTCTCTCTCTCTCTCTCTCTCTCTCTCTCTCTCTCTCTCTCTCTCTCTCTCTCTCTCTCTCTCTCTCTCAGATGGATAATTCATTGAAGAATATGGCAAGAAATTAGACTCTGAATTGCTTTGATACGGTCGGACGAGAATGTAACTCTTCAAACTTAGATAATTAACTTTTGATTAGCGACTTAAACAAGCGGAGGAGTTAATTATAATTTAAAATATATTAATGATAACTTTCTCTACTAGGAAATGAGCGAGTATCTGAATTGTAAGCAAAGATTCAAAAGCTAAAGTTGAGTTGATAAGAATTAAAACAAACGATAATGCCATTTGCATTCCACGATTCTATAAACCTTAAAATATAAATTATTTACCTAGAAACGGTCATTCAGACTGGAACTTAGAGTGAGGTAATTTCTGATGAGCGACTAAAGTGATATATCAGAAGACAATCGTGTTTTAACAAAGAAAATATATTCAGAGCCAAGAACAATCCATCATGTAGGGTATTGGACAAATTCTCCAAAATTATAATTGGAAAACTACGTAAGCCATAACAGCTTTTTTTTTAATCAATGACACACACGGAGGGATCATATCATTATAAATTAGAACTTAATGTATAAAAAACACAGAAACACAAAACTACACACACAGAGAAAAAAGCTCTGTTAGACGTCATCGAGTTTAATATTATATTGGACTTACTTTTCCCAAAACATGGCAAAGATAAATTAAAATAAAATATTAACATCCTCTTAAACTATTTATACAGTGTCGGGGTGAGGTGTATCTTATTATTCTAACAATTGTCTCGAAGTACTTTCTATATAAACCAACTGTGTTATAATAACTGCGTTGATTTTTTTCTTTGGTTCCCATGTGTCAAACAATCAACGTTTATTCGACGACTCGCTGTCTTCCGCGATCTAAAACATTGCGTGGAATTGGTGAATGTACGTCATATTAATCGCCAATAGGACAAACCACAAGCTAAGAGCTGATATTTTATGTTTTGACATGTTCGTACCATATAAATAGTTTTGCTAATTCCCCTGTAATTCGTTAGCACGACCATAACGATGTAAATATGCATAATTAAAGGAATATAATTAATAAATAATCAACGGAGTAGACATAATAATTTTTGTTTTTAATGTTATTTAATTTTATAAGTTTTAGCTAAGAAAATAATACAAAATGAGGCTTACACATTAATAAGTTACTCGTACTTTTACTATAAAATGAAACTATCATCTAACATGATTATATATATATATTGCGACTTAAATCAATTTTTATTTCAATGTCAAAATTAACTGTGGAAAATATTATGGGCATTACCAGTTAGAATAAGTGAGCTGTTATATTAATTTTGTTATAATAAATTGTGACTTAGGTGTGTTCATGTTATAATGATGTAAACACAAAATATAAATGGCATTACCTGTTATAATAAACATGTTCAATTTGATAATAAATAACGTAAACTCTTATAATAATCATATTTAAAAAATAGTAAATAATGTAAACGCACGCAGGAAGATTTTCATGACATTATCATTGGCTTGAATAAGACGCTACTTAGAAAAAACAAAAGTATTTTATATTAAAAATTATTTTCAAAGAACTAAGAGTCTGTACGAAAGTAACAACAATGAATTGTCACTATTGTTCTACGTTATTTACATACTTTCCACTACAGGAACATGTGGTCCAGAATCAATCAGAATAATAACCTGACCAGACCCGTGAGCATTCCGCGGTTATAGCGCCTAAGGCGATTGGCAATAAACAAACCCCTGAACAGCAAGCACCTTTTACTTATACAATCATGTCAAGAGTGTATCGTCGTTTGGTATGACGAGGAAAAGGGTTTTCTTGTACCTAACTACGACATAAAAATCATAGATTAAAAGCGAGAGCTTCCTCATCAACGCTATGGAAATTTAACTTTAAATATTTTCCAATGAGATAAAAAATCACAGAGCTTTAGTCGGTGTTCATTATCACTGATTTACTGTTAATTTATATGCATATCGTATTATGGCATTTAACATATGGCACCCATAAAAGTTAATTATTTATTAACAATTGACTTAATACAAGAAATGATAGCTTATATATAATATTATTTACCACGATGAATATAAACATAATGGGTAACTAAATATATTAATCATGCTTATCTTGTTGTACAGTAGAAACCAGGTGCCGCGTAATAATTGATATGTGAGTTTAGAATTATGACATTTCCAATAGGAGGAATGTGTTTTGTTCTTCCGTGATCAATATTAGATAACTATATTATCATGAGTAATATGTACGAATGTAAATTCACAAAATACTAATGTTAGAAATCATGGTTAATTTTTTAATAACTAGATATTTTTCTGGTTTAAGTTTCTTTATTCTAGAGCAACTTCTTTAACTAGAAAACTTACATATTTCGGATTGTTTTCTTATAATCTAGTTGAATTGCGAGGGATCGTGAATCTAGTCTGTTTTGCTATTTGATTCATTCCTAAGGGGGGAAAGATAATGGAGTCATAACTTTTATAATAGTAAAACGAATTTTACAATCTAAATTGAATCTAATCGTCTCATGCAAAGACTAAAGTCTTCCCCAGCAATACATTACACGCACTTTCACAATAATGATTGTAGTGATACATAAAATCTATGTTCATGTTGCGGCGTCTAAATAAAAGGTGTTCTAATATTGTTCGTACCCAGCTGGCTCCACCAAGCAATTCCGGTTAAATCAATAACTACTAAAATATGTATTTAAACCCAGTCAAAATATAGCCATTTTAATAAAAAAATGGGTTCGGTGAGTAGGTAACATTTTTTTTCAAAGAAAAAATCACAAAATAAATCTCGTTATTTACAATCTGTTCTCGTATTTCATGTCGTATCACTTAAAACACCTCGTAAGGCGCAACCGTACTCATTACCTTCTCACCTCACCAATTTTAGGCGTCTCATTAAAATGAAAAAAAAACACTTAAGAAACACATCACTCAATAATTCCAGGCCCGGACATACAGATAGGACCATAAATTACAAATCCATATAGTATTTAAATTATGTAGTGCTAACTTTCAAATTGCACAGTTAAAAACTTCAGCACAATCAGATTTATTAGTTTAGAAATTACAATTATTTAAATAAAGCTACTATTGCGTATTTCAAAAACGATGAAAAAAATCTGAATTTCGTGTGGTCATGGCTTTCTAGTGGGAAAAATACAGTTTAAGCAAAGCATTTGTATAATACGTATTATTCGGATTCTGTTTCGTTGGAGACAACAGTTAAGAAGTGGTATACTGACTTTAAACATAACTGTACAGACACAAATGATGGGGATCCCTCAAGTTGCCAAGATCCGCCAGTTGCCCCGGTAAAGATTTTTTTTAATTCCACAAGCTCGTTTTGGGCAATCGTGAATTGAAGTTTCGTAACATTGCAGAAAGGTTAATACTATCAGATAACAATCTATTCATCATTTTTCATGCACATCGACACGGACTGAAGACCTGAATGTTCTAAGTTCAAATCCAGTCGGTTCCACAGTACCACTTTCACTTAGGGGTATTGACAACCTTCTTGTCGTTCTTCCCGTAAGTACCCGATGTCTTTCCAGAAAGATTTCTAACTAGAAAAACATCGGAGAAACTAATGCCAACACCAGAATCATTTGATTCACACGAAAGAAGAAGTAGATGAACATTTGTCAGGGAGAAAGCTTTGTTTAAGGTAAGTGACGCGTTTTCATCACAGTTGATCATCAAGAACAACGCACCGCCGATTCAGGGCATTGTTTGCTATTTTTTCAACGAAGCAAAAAGATGATTTTGCGGTAATATGTGAAAATAAATAAAACATAGATCCACCATTTTACTCAGAAGTCAAATCGACAGTCAGCTGAGTCGACAGCAGCATGTGTAAGCCGTCAAAAGCGATCAAAGATGCCAGTAGAGAAGGGTTTTGTCTTCCTATTTTTGGAAGTGAAAGATATCTTGCTCATTGATAACCTTCAGGAATTAAAACTTATCAATAGCGAATATTATTTAGCATTACTGTGTACTTGATGGAAGAAATCGCCAAAAACAACGCAAGAAAATTATCTGTTTCACCAAGAAAATACATGGTGTCACACGTGGATCGCAACGATGGCAAAATGGCATGAAGTGTATTCTAAATCGTTTCGCATCAATAATACGGATTTTGTCCGCGGCGACTACCGGTGTTTTTAGAACACACAAAATAGTCCAGAGAAAGAGATTAGACTTTAATGAGAAAGTGATATCAGAAACTAAGGTGTATTTTGAGGCCAAAGGCAAATAGTTCTACAAAAAAACATCGAATTGTTAAGGAATAGTTAAAATCAGTGTATAACCTCTGTAGAAAACTATGTTTATGAATAAAAGCGATGTTTTCCTAAAAGTTTTTGTTTTACTAGTAAACACTTTTGTTGAACTCGTTTTACAGCCACTAATCCTAAGCCTTTCAAAATGGCATGCTACTATAGACTGACATACATGTATCTTACTATAGACAGATATACTTATGTTCTTCTTTATAGAGCTGCACCTGTATATCGTATCCACCGCACTCAAAATTAACAACAAACTGTTACCTAACTGTTACATACGTAGTAACGGCTTTAGATTTACAACGAAAGGTGTAACCATAGAAACACATCTTGTTTTCTTTACGCAATAGTTGACGACTAAGTCTTAACATTTCTATGGATGCAGGATCTAATCATTATTTGATTTTCTTGAAAAGTATCTTGATTTTATTAATGCCTATCTCTATTTTGATAGAATAATTAATGTTTTATTTTTATTCCTAAACTTTTTTTATTTTGATTGCAAAGAGTAACATTTCGAATTCAACGACCAGATATATAATGTTTAATTGCAGAACTATTAGATAACCAGTTTGTCGATAACCAAGACAGAAGGAAGCACGCATTTGTAAAATAACCGTATTCATTTATTCGCTGCATTCTTACCCTATAAGAAATATTGTTATTTCATATAAATTCTTTACAAATTCATTATCAGACTTCTTCAAGTTCAGTACAACAATAAATTGGCATAGCAAGTTTACATGACAGGCTGGTTGATAATTACCAGGGAGTCGTCATATCGCATCTGACTTTGGCAGTACTGAGGAGCGCCTTTCGATACTTATCTGTATGAACAAAGGTATATTCTGTGCTGATCGGTCACTCGCCCAAAGATCAGTCGTTTGTTCCTCAACTGACCAGGGCCAAAGTATTTATTTTATATAAAACATCCAATTTCTTTTATTAATTTACTCGAGAACAAGGTATTTTATCATTTTACACTTGTGAATTTATGTAAATACATTACGCTATTATAATGTTAGAACATGTATGAACAACAAATTATTCCTTAGCTATATGTAAATTGTAACGGTTTAATTAGCCTGATATCATCAATCGTTTAAACTAAAGATTGTTGCAATAAATAACACAAGGTTTGTTTGTTGTTAAAAAGAAATACCAAACTACAAGAACTCATTTGAAAACGTTCATTATCTATAAAAATTATTCTTTTCAAATAGAACGAGAATACCGATGTCAATACGCGTGAAGCCAACCCAAGGGAAGTAATTCATACCAACTCGACGCTCTTGTATTAATATAGCTTTCTTTGCATGTGTAAACAAGAACCAGACAACCATTAATGTGTCCAAGGTTAATTACTTAAACAAGTTATATTTAAGAAAGTTATTAATCCAAATGTATATAAGTAAAAATCTAAAAGTAAATATTTAATTTGTATGTTTTATAATAAAATGAAAGTATATAAAATTCTCACATTTTGCATTTTAACCTTTCGAAACATGACACAAACAAGTGCCGACCGGAGTTGAAACAGAAAAAAATTCTATAAGATACGTTTATTCAATTTGATTTCAAACTTATACTTGACAGGCCAACGAAAATTATAGTTCAAACTTAAGCATTAAAGAACAATGAAAATGTAATTCATGAATTTATGTCATAGCTGGGCTCCTGGGTCTGTTGGTCTGTCACGTTTAAGTACAAATACTATCTCCAGCGGTCAGAGTAAAACGGATGCATTTTAGATGCGTCGATTTAGTCTGTGTATTTCCAGATTAAAATGCTTTCAAGTTGAAGTTAGACGGTTTAACCCACAGGAAAATCTCATATAAATGTGATGAATCGTATGAAAAAGTAGAGATAAATGTATTCTAAGAAGAAAGACGGGTTGAAAACGTTTTCGACTCAAAACTAATGCATTTGAAAACGTTTTCAAAAAAACAAATCTACAGCACAAATTGCAAAATAAGCAAAAAACAAATCAGAGTTGAAAGTTTTATTTTGTTTTTTGGATGATTTTGGGGAATCTTTGAAAAACAGATTCTTTTGGTGCCACCGGAAGATGGCAAATAATTATGTTGTGTAGCGAACCTGTTATTGTAAACTCGTCAACTCATGATTGTAACCGGAAGGCTGATGAATGTACCGGGTTGGTTTAACCTACATTCATAATATAAGACATAGACTAGTGTTTAATCTATTTTCTGAGTGAATAATACGTAAAATCACAAGAACACATATTCTTATAATGCGTCGATTCGAATTGCGCGTTTAACGATAAGAATACTATTTCAAACTAGTGTGTGACCGACGGTAAGATCAAAGTACGGAAAAAGTTTTTTTAGAAATTTGTTGAAACGTCTTTTTATGACCGTAACAATATAGGTGACAGATCGTCAGACAGACCCTCTTCGATGCTTACTTAGACAAATCTGAGCATTTACCGATGAACTATTTCGCATTTACCGATGAACTATTTCGCATTTAAGCGTGACAGACCAATGGATATACAAAAAATCAAACTATAAAAAGCTAATTTAAATATGTACACTATTCATAAATAATATAACAAAGATTTTGGAAAAACTAAAGCAGGTGATTGATAAAGTATAGATGTCGCCATTGTTTCCTCTTTCCCATTTTAATTTTACCTATTGAATAATGGCCCTATGGGAACGGACGCATCTTGGAAATGGTTTGGTTTAGCTTGCGCGATTTACTGCGGGTGGACCCGTACAGTCGGGTGCAGAATAGGGCTGTTCTCACGGTTGGAACTCACAGACATGACAGACACCATTTTGATGAGACCTTTTAGGTCAGGGGTTCAAAGGAGTCAGGCTGTGACGAATGCACCTGCGCAGAGAGGATCTTTGACGTCACGGACTTTTGCGTGAGAAAGAGAGTTTGTGTCAGTTTGGGTTTTGGAGACGAACCTATCTGACGTGGTTTTTATGATGTAGTCTGCCACATACATAGGGGGATTATTTCCCTAAGACAATAAAGACGAAAGATCTCTTTCCCCCTCCACGAAAGGTCAATAACTTATTGATAAGTAATTACTAAAGCAGTAATTTGTTCTCTCTCTCTCTCTCGACGTTAGTGAATATCTCCCAGCTGACTAATAACTAACGCTTAGAATATAAAACAGAAATTAAATTTAAAAGATTGTTTGTCTTCCGAGTCGGTCATGGAGCTTTTGTGTTGCAGCGGCGTGGTTCACAGCAGAAAAGAAAGAAGAAAGAATTCAACCACTAGACGACGCACCCTCTATGCGGGGAGGGAGACATTTAAAGGTATGCAAACTATATGATTTATGGTGTCAAAAATGACGACTGATAACACGAGAACTGTCACGGCACATTCCGGGACGAGTATACACAACGATAACTGCCGCGGCCCAAGCAGGGGTTATGCAACAAGAATGTTACATACCCTTTAATTACTTGTACCTTTTCTTCTTCGTCGTGGAGGGATGTCGTCTCGATGTCGTCTAGTGGTTAAGTTTTTTCTTCGCTTCTTTACTGCCGTGAACATCGCCGTCCGCTGTGTCCGCAAAAAAAACCTTCATAACACGATTCAGGAGGCGAACAATCTTTTAAATTTTGATTAGTTTTATTCAGGCGTCAGTTTTCTGTCTAACGTTGAAGGAAACATCAATTTACTACTTTATCGTAGTTAATTCCTAGCTATCTATGGTCCATTAAGTCCTTAGCCATTCGAGGAGGAGGGAAGAAGAAATCGCATTATGCCAGTATTATTTTAGGGAAATAGATTCCCCTGTTCATTTGCAGACGACATGAAGGAATACGTCTGTTCAGTTTGCTTCCAAAAACCAGACTAAAAAATCAGTTTCCCACACAGAAGCCCGTGACGTCACAGAACCACTATGTGCAGGTGCATCTTCACCCTTGACCTGAAGTCTCGTCAACGTGGTTACCTTGTCAACACTTGTGAGCTCCGACTGTGAGAACAGCCCTATTTTGCATTCGGTTGTACGGGTTCATCCGCATTAAATCGCGCAAGCCAAACCAAACGATCCCCCACACATACGTCCACTCAATATGCGTCCGGCCTCACAGGGCCATTATCCAACAACGGTCCTCGATTGTCTTATAATATGTATTCATCAATTTCGCAAAAGTATTGTCTCGAGTTAATGTAAACTTCTGCAAAATCCATATATATATATATATATATATATAATTTTTATTTTGCAAATATGCTTAGAGACAATTTACAAAACCTTCCTAACTCTAACATAAACCTAAGTACGCGTGACATTGATGCCACTCGGAAATAAGGTTATTGGTAGGGTTAAGGATGTTTTTTAAGTTGAAGAAGAAATGGTTATTGGGGGGGGGGGTCCACCCAAAGCTAGGGTTAGTAGTGGATTTAAGGGAAGTTTTTTAAAGTTGCCTAGCAAGAGTGCTGTCTTGTTAACAGAAGACCCCAACGTAGTCGTTTACGAATAAAACTTAAATAAGTTCCTGAAAAAAGGGGCACACAAAAATAATTTACCCCGTCCAATTACCAAAAAGGCTTACGTTGACAAAACTAGTCGTGAAAAATAATCACCGGCACATTTAGGAGTTAACATTTTCAATATAGCTATAGACAGCATATGTAATGAGAGAATTCACTATATCGTCGTTTATTCTCTAAACATATATTATAGAAAATATAGCTGTTATGTTAACAATACTCAGAAAATGCCCATCCTTCGCTTTATATAGTTATACACAACAATGTATAACACTTCTTTTTAATTTATTAAGCGCTAATGTGTGCTAGACAAATTGATCTTTCAAGTCACTAATCTCTCATATAGCCCCGACCATACAATAGCCCTGTACATGCTTCACTGAGCCACAGTAATTCAGACGGTATAGACTTTCAGTTCGGATAGATATAAAAGCTACTGAAGTATAAACGATCAATACGTATGATATTTCCGTTATTTAGGCGATATTTGACAGGCATTAAACTAGACTGCAGCCTCTCCCCATCTATGGTTGCTTATAGCAAATCCTTTTGCGGAAATCACCCATCTGTCTTATCAGCTGAACTTTATTGACAGTTCTCATCAACAATCTACGTCATCTTTTCGTCACATTAAGCAAACAATATCTAATTAATATCTCCTAATTATATAACGATTACATACACAGTGTCCAATCGAAGCTCTATCACGTAGTGTTGTAGTGTTGGTAACATGTTTTCTTGCGATGGGTGGAACCCATCTATTGCAACTTCATCGTCTTGATACTTAAGGAATCGATGAAAGATATAAACACAGGATTGGTTAAACTAATCACGTGTTTGTCAGTGAACTTCCATCTGATGTTCGGCAACATACCCTTATCAAGTAAAGCGAGAATTGCTTTGCGCAAACTGGCATTGCAGTGTACATGATTTTAGGTTTTGAATGACAATATGTTTTTAATAAATATACCATTGTTAAATTACCATATAGTGTATGTTTTGCCCTTTGCAATGAAGTGCCAATGATTACAACGGTTAAATAACTATATGATTATCATCAACATCAAACTTGAATAATCATAAGTGTATTTTTAATATAGCCAATTCAGTTAAAGTTGTTGTGGGGCACGAGGATGGAAATTTGGAAAAGGAAGAGTAAATACTGTAAAGTCCGAAGAGCGTATAAAAAATCACCATCTACTGACAGTTTATTGAATAGATTTAATGCATCAACATACAACATACTATTTATGCTAATTTTATTAAACACGAAAAGTTCGTAAGTACATTTTATCACGGTAAAAATGAAAACGCGTCATTATTGCGTGATAGTTAAAACAGCTACACAATTTATAAACATTTGTAAAATTCAAATAAGTATTGGCTTTTTTATTTTTAACGGACTTGTTTTTCAAAAACAAAACGTATATACAGTAAAAATAAATTTACTTCTTTTACACCAATTGTAATCTGTGTAGAAATTATATTTAAAGAAAGTAATATCTTTTTTTTCACTGAATAATACCACTCAATAAGTAAAGGGCTTAACTATTAAAAGCACCTTTAGGAAAATATCGATGTTATTCATCAACATAGTATCTTTCTAGCGTAATACACTGTTTTCTAAAGCTTCTCTAACAAGTAGATACTTTTTAGTAGAAGTTGTCTTTCGCCTCAAAATACGCCTCAGTTCCTAATAATTTCCTGCAGAATTTATTAGGTCTGCACAAAGACAGTAGTCGCTGGCGTCAGATGTGGAGAATAGGGTATGTGCGAAAGCAAGTCAAAGTGCAATTCACTGTTATTTCTAATCACATATTGACGCAACTTTATTTGGTTGTGTTAAGGAGTCGACGTTTTAGTCAGCCATCGTTATAACCTATTCCTTCTTTATTAGGTTCTTGAGGGGTTTACTTTTTGGCTAGTCTGTTTAGAGTTCATGGAACTGAACGCTGATAGTCGGTCTCTTAAAGACCTGGTTTGTCTAAGACCGACAGATAATAAAAGTCGTTAAGTAATCCCTGGTAGAGAGCGAGGTAATAATGCTTATCTTGACCTTTTCCCGAGTGATAGTACAGGAGACTGAAATAACGGTTAGCCTCTTGAGATGTGTTTCTACTGCACTCGCTAAATGTCGAGTTATTCTGAAGTGCCATATTTAGTATGGATGTGCGTCTCTTGAGGTATTCTCGGCGGGAATGCATGGTTATGTCACTGCCATGCTAATGTTCTCGCTTTAAGTTCGCTTATTTTGCTTCTAAATGTATCACCATTAGTTAAAAGACTTCCTTGTTTTGAAGTGACTCGACCTTTTTCTCACTTGTTATTATCATGCAACTTAAGTATTTTTCGTTCTTTTTAGATCCTTACATCAATTGGCCTCATGACTTGTCTGGAGGGACTTCCATAAAAAAATGTCTATACCTTTATTTGTTCAAAATCTACTGTCTCTATTAGGTTAATCTCGAACTTGAGCGATCGTTTCTTCTTGAGCACTTCTCGGAATGATTTTACCAATATTCAGTATTTGTACTTAAAACTATTATCTAAATAACATGAAAAAGATTAATATATTCTACTTATTATAAGACAGAAGTGCATGCACATTTTGATAATAGAATTAGAAAAATTAAGAAAAGTGAAAACTATATTAAAAGGCTATGATTAAAAGTATTCTACTTCCGGTCTAACAATAATGATGAAAAACAACAACAATAGAAACACGGACAATTAAAATGGATTTCAAATCTGGAAATGTCCACTAGAAATGAACGATTAAGTTAAATTGGAAAATTACCTAATGAAAATAGTAAACGTTTTTTTAATAGAGAAAAATCAACAACTTTTTCCAAAAACATATAAAACGTAAAACCAACTCTTCTAAAATATTTGCATTAACTACTGAATCTAAAAGACATAAAACCTAGATACCAATATGTATGACAAAGTTATCAACAAACACTGACAGGATGACTCGGAGTTTAGCTAGCTTCTTCTTCTTCTTTCGTTTACTTCACAGCATCTCACTATTAGATCACCAGCTCGGTTGAGAAAAGCCATGCTAATGTTTTGTTGTCTAGCGCAGATATGTCGGTTTCGCCGTTGGGTGGTCGATATTTAAGGCATGACTCGATGATGTGGTCTACGGTCTGTTCCGAGTGACCACAGTCGCAGACAGCCGAGTCCCTGAGTCCCCATCCTTTTATGGTCGCGGCGAAATGGCCGACACCTGTCCTGAGGCGGTTGAGCATGGTCCACTGACGGCGAGGGAGACCCATGCCTGGTAGATTATCCGGGTCCTCCACAAATCTGTGCAACCTTGATTTATCTACTGCCTGCCATTCTTCCGTCCAGCAACGTTTCAGGGGGAAATAAAGTCAGCCTTTCTGTGGCCTCCTCCATAAGTACCTGCTCACAACAGCGAAACTAATGACTTTAGACCGCTCCCAGCGACCCCAGCGTCCTTTAGCTAGCTAAAAAACTGAGTTGCAATAAAACTTCCTTCGCGACTTTCTTAGGTCTGGTAACATTAACAATCAATTAGGTAAAAACTCAACTTGAAATGTCATCTCTCCACTAGTGAGGTGAAAAGGTAATTCCTCTAACTACTGGTTATAAATATTCAAGATAATGAGGCTGTCGCCTTTGGTAGTTAGAGCAACATCGTCAATTGACAGTTACTACACTCCGATAAATCATCCCAGGCTCTCATATATTTTACAAAGTTACAAAATTCTATAAAAAAACAAGCGATGAAATAGAATCAGCTATAAATAAGAAGGAAAAGTAATGTAATCTAAACTAAACTTTAATAATAGAATGATTTGTATTGTTAAGTCAGAAACATTGATTTCGATTAAATACGATACACACATTTTCATTCACCACGAATCCAGACCTTCTAACTTACTCATTCCGCACATTCTTGACATAGCCCCTCTCCCCCTCACCCATTTCACCCTTTCGACTACTTCTCTCACACTCTTACCCACCTACCCCTTCCTACTTTTAAACCACCTTTATTTTTTCAAATCTTTTCTAAAACCTTGACATTACCCACACACCAAAATCACAGAGCCTCCCCTCCCTTCCTCTTTTCCCACCACTCCACTTCTTCACTAAAAGCCACCCACATTATTTCCGTTTACCCCCACCCCTCAACCTTTTCACTCAGAATCATCCTCGTTAATTTCATTCCATGCTACTGACTTCACTAAGCCCGGACCTCGGGCCTGCGCACCCAGTAGTGGCTACTACTTTTTCTCATCAACCCATAAAACAAACCCAATATCTTCACGTACTTGCATGACATTTTTCTTAAAATTATCATCCTGAGGAAGTCTTACAAATAAAGACCCAACGTTGATGAATATATAAAAAAAGCCCTTTTTCGTTTTTCCTTTTTCATTTCCCAAAAACCTTTCAGAATCAATATAGAAAACAATAAGCAAATAAATATTAAAAAATATGAATATAAAATTAAGTAAAATATTAAAGTTTTATCAATGGAAAATCAATGGAAAGTACAAGATTTACAATAAAATCGTTAATCGATATAAACAACAGAAAGCAATGGCTATCCAGAAAATTTGATCTAAAAGATTTTTACGCTTTCATCGACGAATTATACTGAATAACGCATTGAAATTCCTTAAGCAATATATAGATATTCCTTTTGACACCATACAAATAATATAACATTTCAGAAAATCCATACAGTTCCATAAAAATATATGGGCAAAACAAAAACCTAACCGATGGGAGCCAAAATGCAAACAAGTTATGCGAGTTAACAGGAATTAGCATACTTAATAATCGTTTATCTATACAACAAAGATTTTATGTGTATAATGTTCACTTATAATGCATCAAGCAAGAGTTTAGATAACACATTATAACAATTTTTAAAAACTATATTTTAACGCAGAAATTAAAAAAAATCAACTTACAATGTTATATTTTACACATCTCGGGTGATATTCCTCCAAGTGCGCGGAACTTCTAATGTCAGCAAATCTGACGGCGCTAAAGAAGAAGGATAGCGGACTACGACCTATCGCAGTCGGAAACACTTTCGTCGTCTCGCCTCCACAATGGGCACACATTCTATGATTCACACTTGCCCCCGAGCTATTACCAATTCAACTCGGTGTCGGAGTCCCTCGTTGAAGCGAAGCTGCAGCGCATGCTGTTAGGTCATTCATCCTGGACTAATGACAGCAGGACCGTTTGCGGTTTACGATATACGTGAGGAACGCTTTTAACTCTATCCGACGGGACCATCTTTTCGAAACCTGTCTCCGTTGAGCCCCTGTGCTTCATCCTCTGGCCAACACTGCCTACGCCAGTTCCAGAACCCTGGTTATAGTCGACCACAGACTTGCATCCCAGTGCGGTATACAGTAAGGTGACTAGAGGAGACTCCTTATTTTTACTGTTGGAGTCGACGATGTCGCACGTACAGTAACTACATCTTTAAACATCTGGTATCTCGACGATATAAGATTTGGGAGAGGTTGGGTGGAAGTTGTTGAGACCTTCTACAATGTTTCCAGCCCTTGCTACAATCGGGCTTGAGGTAAACCCTGCTAAGTCCAGAGTCGTCAATATCAACTGGTCAGCAGAATAATTCACGGTGGCCGTCTCGGAAATAAACAGAGTCCTTGATTGGGTTAACATTATAAATTAAGACGAACGTATAATCCTCGGCTCCTCAATGTCCAAACCAGCATCCAAACCGACATCGATAAAAAACATACTAACTTGTCAATTATGTCATCCCAACTCCAAGTCATTGATAAGCATCCGGCACTCTTTCTCTTGCGCAACTGCTTTCTGTATTCAAGAATGTTTACTTTTTTACACAGTGCGCCATGTTACAATTTTCCTGTCGACCTAAGCAAGCTAGATTGTGTAATTAAAGAACTCAGCAACGACCATATGCAAAATCAATTCTGATGATGTAAGCTGATGTCGGGCCACATTTCCTATCTGTTTTGGTTCACTTGGTCTCAGATTTACAACAAACGTTGCATTGCCGACTTACGCCTCCTCCATCTGCACAAATCAAGATCTGGTTTAGAGTAGTCTACATGACGCATTCGAATCTCCTTCCGACCAACTGATCCATGACTTTTCCACCGACTGGAGAGGACAGCTGGTTTCATCGTTCCAGAAGAGACATAGAGACAGAAGAGTTTGGATAGTATCAGGATCCAGACTAGATTGGAATCCCTAGGAACATATTGCGACTAACACTGTCTGGCTTGTCTTCAAGCATCAAGTTCACGACACACCGGTGCATTGCTAACAGCCTTACACTCATCGTTTGTCGGGTACCTAGTTGATGACGATAGCCGTAGATTCGCTGTCGCCCTGCACACAGGTAGTTACATTTGCAGCACCGCTGGTGCCGTTGTGAGCAATCGGTCGACGTATATGGACTCCACACCCTTTCATGTAGAAAGAGCGTCGACAGATTTATTAGGCACAGCGCTCTGAGTGAGATTGTCCAACTATCCCTAGACATCGCTGGCTTCCCGTCAATCCTCGAACCTGTTTGCGTCGACAGAGGAGATGGCCAACCGCCTGATGGCCTGGCAGTATTTCTATTTGCAAATGTGATGCGACGTGTCGACACTTTTTCGCCCTCGTCAGAGATAAAATCATTAAGAAACCCTAGACATACAGCAGCGTCAGCAGAGAGACGCAATCGGTCAAATATGTCGACCATCTCGACAGATTTGTGTTTCAATTGATCGCTGTGGAGACGAGAAGAGCGATGGGCCCATCCACGCATGTTTTTCTTCGTCAGCCTTGTTCTGTTGATGACGCGCCACACCGGAGACCATCGTGAATTGACTAAGCTTCAAGAATGGCTCTCCAAGCCAGCAGAACATCCGATAACACTTCCAAAAGCTTACATGTTGCTGTCGAAAACGGGCATTTTATTAATTCATCATCATTTGCCTCACAATTTTCCTTATAAATTCTAATTAGTTAAGTATTATTTAATAGTTATGGTTACATTCCTGAAATGTTATTGACGTAGCTTATTTTCCTCTTTTATATAATTTTTTTCATTTGTAATATATTTCGATTTCTGTTTAATAAACATATTCAATTTTTTACACATGATCTAAAATTTAAACAATGAGTTGTTGACTGGTTATGACGCGTCAGACAACGAAGCACACTGTCGCTAGGCGTGATCAAATAATGTTCTAAATCTAAATAAAATAATAAAGAAAACACATTGGTTATTCGTTCCCGAACTTCGCTTTGGGTTCCGGAGAAGATGAAATAAACACAGCACGCTTAAGATACAGCAAAGACATGGTATAAAAATATATGGTTTTTAATGGGAATATTAAATATATAAGCACAATAAAACCAGAGAGTATAAATCAGATAATGGCGGGAAAAAGGGATAATGCTGACCTGCGTTAAACATCGTTTCTGGAAACAACATAAACTCAAATGAATGACTTCGAAGGGTCAATGTCGTGGTTTTGAAGTATATTTGGGTTTTGGGAGCTAATAGGTTCACAAGTTTATAACGTGTATGAAATAAAACAATATCCGACGTAGGTGGAGCCAAGTCTTTAGCAAATTGCTACTTATCTGTTTGAGAATATGGGTGCCAGTCGATAGGAAATTGATAACTTTTCAATCAAGGAGAAGATTAAAAGTTCGGTTATAAGGTTGAAATGATGTCCAGCAGAGTTCAATGTTCAAAAGCTAATAACTTCGTTCGTGTATATGTCTGTCGGGAGAAAGACGACCTTTCCACACATACACACCCAAACACACACACATATATATATATATATATATATATATATATATATATATACCTTCTTTTGTAATATAGTGTGGAAAAATCCCAGCAGAGTGCTCGATTAGTAGAGAATCAAAATTAAAAGAGTAATATTTATTTTTTTGGTACAGAAAAATTAGTACAACATTAGTACCGTCTGTTTCAAGCTCAGAAGGGCCTAACCCTCCGACTCTCTTAAGCTTATGTTGTCACCTGTTTTCTGAGCTTCAGACCGACGGTACCAATGTTGTACTAATTTTTCTGTACCAAAAAATTTAAAAAATAAATATATATATATATATATATATATATATATATATATATATAATAATGGTAATAATCCAGGTGAAAAATATCCACAGGGTGGTAATCCAGAGAATTTTAACCGGGTTTATAAAAAGTGCTCAATATCAAAATAGAGCTTTATATATGATAGTTTTATTTACACAGACATGTACAAAATCTGCGACACTGGCATGTCGATGTTATCGATCAACAGTTACTATAAACTGAGATCTCATCAGGCAGAGTTAGAATCCGATCTTAACCTCAGATCATATTTGGAGAGAATGAAGTGGAGGGGTAGAGACAGAGAAGAAGAAGGAAAGAAATTTAACATTTCAAAAATTAAAGCCGTTAAAAAATTAAAATTAAAATTAAAATTAAAAATTAAAAA
>OY744530.1:86250951-86273451 GCA_963556195.1 Sepiola atlantica
AGTCTGAGGTTTATCTTAGATGGAGATGAGAGAAGTATTATGGCGCTTTCGATGCCCTTGCGACGTAGGAGAGAATATTCGGCCTTGAGGAGGGTGCAGTCTTTTTATATCAAAATTGTGGGTAATAGTGTTTCTGTGTAGGACTAGTATGTTCGTGAGGTTGTTGTGTTTGAAGTCCGGTTAATGTTCATGAATGCGGGATTTTATATTTCTGGCCGTTCCACCAATATAAAACATCGGGCGTTCGGCACATTTAATTTTGTAAATGCCGGCCATAGAGAAGTGGCCTTAAGTGGTAGTTGGGTACGAGGTTTAATGTTGAGTAAATCATTTATTGTTTTACAGGTTGATGTTGCTATCTTTTATGTCAGATTTGAAATTTTTTTGTAAGAGGATAGATATGGGATTATTGGGGAGAACTATGTAAGATTTATTTTTCACGGTCATATCGGTGTTATTTGTGTTGATAATGTTATGAGGGGAAGTTGTGGTAGTGTAATATATATATATATATGTATATATATATATATATATATATATATATAGTAGGGAAATATACATATATATTGAAATAAGCTTCACAAGGGCATCCATATTTTATCTCCTTAGAAGATAATGAGGATAAATGCGCGGATTCTTTATTTGCGATTGTTTTTTATATCTAAGTAGTGCTTATTCTTGTAAACTAAATAATCATATTCGTTTTTATTACTCTCGTAAAGCCTGATATTTGCATTGACCAATAGTGGAACTCTATAATACGAAAGTCTGGCGACCCTTTGTTTGACAGCGTTTCTTCAGTTTGTGAGTCGGGTCTGCTCAACTCCTTTTTAAGTGTGTCAAATGTATAGCTGACCTTTATTTGGCACATGATGACTGAAATAGTTTATTTTTCTAGAGATGTTGTTACTCATTGCTACTGTAGTGATTTATTTAGTTTAGTTTGTTATTTACTTACGTATTTTATTCTATGAATTTTACTATTAATTTTATGGGAAATGAAAAACGAAAAAACCAAGAGATATTTTTTATGTATTCATCAACATTTTGTGTTTATTGTAAGACTTTCTCAGGATGATAAATGGTAAGAAAAATGTCATGGCATTACATCGGAATTTTGGGTTGACATGTCATATCTCGACGTACCTTTTTGACATTTTTCTCCAAATTATCATCCTGAGGATGTTTTACAATAAAGACGAAACGCTGATGAATACATAAAAAAAATATCTCTTGGTGTTTTACTTTTTCATTTCCCATTACGTCGGATAACTCTCATTCTTCCTTTCTCATATATATATATATATATATATATATATATATATAGAGAGAGAGAGAGAGAGAAAGAAAGAGAGAAAGAGAGAGAGAGAGAGAGGGATGAAGAGACATTCTAAAACGAGGTGTATCTATGTCTACAGCTTGTAGCTATTTCGGTTCCACAATGTAGTAAGTTTTTGGAATCTTTAACATTTTAAATTTCATGATTCTCATTCAAATATAATCTAGACGGATCGTCTAAATATCTGCATATAATTGCTCATCCTTATATATTTAACTCGATCATGTGCGAGCATCCGCCATCTTTCAGCTCTCAGTACTGATTCGCTAGTGATTTTGTGAATCGTTTTATTTGTTATTACATGTGTTTTCGTGGTTATTATACCTCGTTTTAAATTGTGTAGAGGGTAGATAGGTTAGATAGAGTGTTCATAGGCAAATTGTGTGACTTGTGAAACGATGCGTTTGGTTAGGATGATTACTAATAGACAAAGTGCACGAATTTTACAGTTACAGTTTTTAGATGTCACTTTCAACTTAAATAACAATACATACAAGCAATATTAAAAAATAACGATAACCCAATATACCTAAACCCAATGTCTAGTCACACAGTCAATCTTCAAACATATTCCCTGTTTTATCAACGAAGCTTAGCAATGACTCTAGTAACGAAGATGGGTTTAAGAATTCCAGTTAGATTTAAACTAAAAAAAAATAGTGAGTATAATAATTCCGCGCTTAAATATAAGCAACTGAAAAAAAGAAATATTTTAAAACTTGTGGAATAAAAACAATTGTTCAAATAATTAATAATCAATACTATATAAACATAATAAAACAATCATGTCAATCATTAAATAAATAAATATAAATTAATATATACTAAACAAATAAATGCAATTGTAGTATACAAATAATTGATCCTATTCTCTATTATAATCTATTTTTTACTATTTATGGCATATTTTTCTTTACTGACTCTGCAACAAACCTGGCGAAAAGGGTTTATTTTCAAGACGGTTTAAATGACGCAAAATAATTACGCAGGGTAAAAGTCCGTGCGTCATAAAACAAACAAAAAAACGGCTATCTATACTATGGTTATACATTCTTTTGTAGACATTTGAGAGTCAAGTATTAGGATTAACTGTTTTTGGGGTGTGATTCAATCACAGTACATGATTGTTACTAGAATACGTGTGTGCAGCGTTTCATATTAGGGTGTGTTGCTAAATCCATTAAAGGCAGAGACTAAAACTGTTTTGAGCAACACAATCGCTTTCAATATGGTAACAAAAACTATCCTAGAACTTTTGACTTCTAACAATTTTTGTCCGATGACGTGCGGATATTCATTTGCATTTCAAAAAAAAAAGAGAAAAGAAAAATTAATTTTGAGGTTGATTCATTTATGGAATTTTAAATAATTTGTATAATTTTGCACAGAAATCGATTTCAGTGGTTATTGGAAAATCTTCGACGACGGGCTGAATGAATATTTCCTAATGAGAAAATATACAAATATTTCGGAATTCTAATTGCAAGATCAATATGCAGTTTTTAAATACGTCCACGCATCTCTATAAAAGGATATGTCTGTCCATCAGTCTGTAATATTTCAGTGTGAATAACGCTTTAATCAGAATGTAAAATTCAAATCATAGTTTTACATATTTGTCTGTGGTCAAATATGAAGTAAACCATTTATGTATTAGTCGGTTAGTCAAGTTTTAAATAGTATTTTTTGTAGATTAATCGGTCTGTCAAGTTGAGATTGTAGTCGTCGTAGTAGGCCTCCGTGGGTCAGGGTCGACCATGGGTGATGCATCCTTTATCTAGTTGTCCCGGCTCTCTACTCGGCGTGATCAGAACTGTTTGTGGCTAAAGAGACCAATCTGGCAGCGGAAATCTTTGTCGGAAAGCTCACGAACATGTGTGGTCTATGAACTGTGCGCATTGGTACGCTCCTTTCTACGTGCGCGCTGTTCTGCAGCAAATGTTTGTCAGCTTCTCCTCCCCTGCTTTATGATGTTTGTTCAGGGTCCTCATCTATCTCAAGCTGTAATCTACAATGCACTCCGAAGACCCAATATCGCTGTCGACCGCTTTCATGTTTCGCCTCATAATATCTTTGTATGGCAGGTGGCGTCGGCCAGTGGACCGTTTTCTTAGATTTCAGTTCTCCATGCATGATGCCCTTTGTAATGCGCCCATCCTCAATACGGTGGACATGGCCCAACCAGCGAGTTTGCGTTGTCTAAGGAGGGGGAACATGCTGGGAAGGCACGTGCATATTAATACCAATGTGTCGGACACCTTATCCTGCCAAAAGATACCAAGGAGTCGGCGGAGGCTTCGCAGGCAGGAGGTGTTGAATCACCTCTCCTGTCTGGCGTATATAGTTCACGACTCGCAGCGGAACAAGAAGAGTACTATTGCAGTGCTTGATAAAGTCTGGATAATCCCCTCACGGACTTAAGACTTTGTCTTAAACCAAGCTGTCAATGGCCTGGCTAAGCTGATCTACGGTAAGCTCAGCATCCAACTCCTTCATAGTTAGAATATTCTCAATGGCGTCAAGAACTGAGTCGGACACAATGTTGTGTCTGAGGTATAGATCGTATTGTTCCACCCATCTTTCTATCTGCTGAGCTTTGTCTGATTATTTTCCCAGTGGGGAATTTTAGGAGGGCCGTCTTGCACTGAACCAGTCTAAGTGCCTTCCTGATGCAATCGTACATTTCTTTGATGTTGTCTGCTGTCTTAATTTATTCGCTGAGCTCTGCCCAGTACTCGTTAGCGCAGTATCTGGAAGTGTGCTGAGCCTTGTTTCTGGCAGTTGTCAGAATCTGCAAGTTCCTCTCACTGAATGACCGCTTGTATTCAGCAAGAGCGGGAATCATCTCGGTTGACTTGGCCTCAAACCAGTCGTGAGTTTTAAAGGTTTTTTTCCCAAAAGTGGCAATGGCAGTGCGGTACATGATGTCTCGGTTATGTATCTGAAGTATTTAAGAGGTCCAAATAATCAACAAAATGACCATGGTATGTTATCTCACATCACATCTACATTCCCGTATGTTGGGAGAACCGTTGTTCTTTCTAGAAGCCGTCTTCTGCAACCAATCCCTTCATGTGGGTCCATACTGGCGAACTTGGAATATCTGTGTTAACTCTCCCCTAGTCTGGTCAAATTTATTTATCGCAAAAATAACCTCTTTACGTCAGGGTTTCCACAAATCCAAATGTGATATCAACACAACTCCCTCTCAGTTCCGAAAAAATTCGTATCGCCATATAAGATCGTATACACACTTGACACCTAAACTTGAACTCACTACTCGCCCGACCTCTAATTTAAATATTCAAAGAACGTTACTTAACTAACGTTTTTGAATAATTATTCCAACAAAAGATATTTTATAGTTAAACCACAAAAAGATAGTAGTCTCTCTTGCTGGTACAAAATACGACAAAACGAAAACATCAATGGACTATTTGACATAAGTAACCACATTGTTTAGTTCACAATGAAATTACAAAAATTATAACATTTTCAAAATTGAAAAAAAATCATGACATCTACTGTTTATCAAAGCGATGACACCACTCAAAAATATATTCAGTAAACGTGAGGGCAGATACAAGTTTACAGACACAGAACAAGGGATAAATCAGCTTATTTATATAAACAATCTGAAACTATCAACAAAAAAATAGTAACTGGAAAAGACACAAGATCAGAATTATCAACTAGGGCACTCAAATGGAATTCGGAATGGAAAAGTGTGCACTGCTAGAAATGAAAACTGCCTTACCAAGAGGGGATTAAAGCACTTAGTGAGCATGATGCCTATAAATATTTGAAAGTTCTAAAAGCAGACACAATCAAAGCAACAGATAAGAAAGGGAAGATTAGAAAAATACCGAAGAAGAACAAAAAAAACACTATAGAAAGTAAATACAGAGAAATGAGATGAATACGAAGAGTTGCACGAAACAATTCGATTAGAACAAACTATATAAATGCTAGGATAGAAAACCCCCGGGTAAACAGTGAATGTACATCATGTAGAATTGCCCTAAAACAATACAAATGTTGGTTAGCCATCTACTAAACGAGACGAAACCGTAAAGATTGTACCAAAAGGGTTTTTTTTTCAAAAATGTTTCGTAAGATAAACAAAGCCTTGATCTTTGGAATGTAAAAAAATCGTGTTTATATATATATATATATATATATATATATATATATATATATATATATATATATATATATATAGTAAGTAAGTAGTAAGCTATGAAAATATATTCATGGTAATTAAGCTACACAGAGACTCCCACGTTTAATCCCCGGGGAGAACCTCAAGCTAAAATGAATGGAGTTATTTTTTCCGGGTGTTTTTATATACACGGCTAGCTATTTAACCAATCAGATACTTTGTTGTTCTCTCAGTCAATCGTTGGGCTTCCCACGAACAAAGGTCTGGTTAGTGTTACTTCCTATATGCTGTTTTATTAATCTGTTTTCTATAGATTCACCTATATCCTGTTTCTTTGTGGTGTCAATATAATGTGTGAATTTATTTTAATATGTATATAAGCATAATATATATATATATATATATATATATATATATATATATATATATATATATATATATATATATATATATATATATATATATATATAATCCTTTCCCGGCTAAAATAATGAATTTCTTCACATTTCACAAATAAAAAAAATAGATTTTTTTAAAACGTTGAAGCATGTAAAATTATAGATGTTTTAATAATTGTAATAATTCAGCGATGTTTTGCTCTTTTTCAACAAAGATAAAAATGTATGAAAATATAACTATTCTAATAAACGTGTATTTTAAAAGCTGTGCAGCATTACTTCTTTTTTTAAGGTGCCGTTCAATTCGAACGTTAGAGGATAATACCGTGTTTTTCAGATGTTTACGCGTTCATCTCGTCGTCGACTTTATATAAAACCATTCTAATACAAAAGTGATACCAGCATCGTATTCTATAGTAAAATTCTATTCGAGAAGTGTGTTCAATCTCTGTATAAAGTCCTTTTTTTCAATACATCGCTTTTCTAGTGACACTGACTGATACACCGCAGTCTGTGATTTAGATTCATTATAATAGATTTCCTTTTGTCAACCGATTTTACTATTTTTTTTTATATATTGCAGATATTTGTCACCGTCGAAATATCTTGTATATCACGAAGTGATTGATTTTCAATATTGAACAAGGTAAGTAAGAAAAATACGTAAGTTACAAGTAGAACGTATGCGCATTATTACTTTCGCGCAAGTTTATGTTAAATAAACTTCCACAAAAGAATGTCGTGATATTCCAAACGTTTAAGTCACGTTATGATCATTTCATCTCAGTTGTTTACTGCTTACTCAGATATTCCCTCAGTTGGGGGCTTTTTAATTTATAAGCTGGGGACCCTGAAATATATTGCGTTTCAGCCTAGCAAATACCCTTTGACATTAAGCAATCAAATGCCTGTCTATATTTAAATCAGATGAAATAGCTGCATTTCATTCTTATTTTTTCCGGTGTTTGATAAAATCCGTCCATTCAATCTTCACGTTTTTCGATGAAAATTACATCTGAAACTTTAACGAGACAGACCCACAGCCGGACCACCAGATAGACGGATATATATTCTTATCGAAATGATGTGAAGCAATACGAAAAATACATTATGTAGTTCAGATGAATTAATTGAAAAATAATTACTGTTTATCCAACATGTATATTATATGATGGACAGTGGTGTGTTTGTGTGTGTGTGTGACTGTGTTTGTTGGTGGGTAACCAACTGCAAATTATTAACTACACACGACCTACACAGAAAGATGATATCTTCTTTTTCAGTATTGCCTAGGGCAGAATATTGGCCCGTTTTTGTTAAAATTTATTTTGTTTTTTGCCACTGGAAATAAAATTGATCAGCTGATTCGAAATGTTGTTCTATTTTTTCCATCAACCTATTATATGAAATAATTATTGTGATAGCCATATAGAAATGGTTTATATATATAGATAGTATGATAGAGAGAGGAGGAGGGAAATGGGGAAATAGAGTAAGTGTAATAATAATAAAATTATTAAATTTCGTGAGCGATATACTCAACTCTAAGTAGTCAATAGACTCAACGGAGTATGTTTAATCATAAAGAATTATATTTGGTAAGTGGTATACACTGAATTCGAAAGTGTCTAATACCATATGTAGCGTAAGTGTAAGTATAAACTATATAATTTGGTTAATCGTATATACTGAATCCAAAAGAGATATTAGAGTGGTAATAGGGGAGAGGTGGGAGAGAATGCGAGAGGAAAGGAAAGGAAAAGAGAGATGAAAGAGGGGGGAAAGAAGAGAGAGGAAGAGGAATAAGTGGAAGAAAGAGAATGGAGACGGTGTGTTAAGAGGGGGAAAAAGATAAGTGGAAGATGGGATTGAGTAAGGGGGGTTGAGAGGAGGGATCGGTGAATGCAGAAGAAGGATATATATATATATATATATATATATATATATATATATATATATATATATATATATAAGCTTTACGCAAAAAAAGCTACACACAATTTTTAACTGTTCTATTGTGTTGTCTATGCTCCGGAGCAATGACGGGTACTTATCCTAGTTTAATATAATGAAGTTTCAGCATCTATCTGTAAAGAATCAACTGCATATAATTTTTAAAAGTACATAGTATTATACTACATATTTACCAGGAACATATTTTTATACTTCTCGTTTTAAGAGCCCTAACCCAGGAATTAAATAATTTTTCCGGGAGAGTGTGCTTTCATCAAACACGCTCTAATAATGATCAGAGTGCTCCGTTTTAGAGTAGCTGGGGTTTCCACAGTGACTTGACGTTATATCTAACTTTGCTTTCGCTGGAGGAAGTAAATTCATAGTTTACAGGTGTCGACATGTTACACAATGGTGTAACTGATTTCTGTTCTTACTAATTTAATTTGTTATAGCTTTTGTCTCAATTTCTGTTCTTACTAATTTAATTTGTAATAGCTTCGGTCTCAATTTTTGTTCTTATGAATTTAATATGTAATACCTTCTGTCTCAATTTCTGTTCGTACTAATTTTATTTGTAATAGCTTATGTCTTAATTTCTGTTCTTACTAATTTAATTTGTAATAGCTTCTGTCTCAATTTCTTTTCTTACTAATTTTATTTGTAGTAGGTTCTGTCTCAATTTCTGTGCTTACTAATTTATTTTGTTATAGCTTCTGTCTAAATTTCTGTTCTTACTAATTTAATTTGTAATAGGTTCTGTCTCAATTTCTGTTCTTATAAATTAAATTTGTAATAGCGTCTGTCGCAATTTCTATTCTTACTAATTTAATTTGTTATAGCTTTTGTCTCAATTTCTGTTCTTACTAATTTTATATGTAATAGCTTATGTCTCAATTTCTGTTCTCACTAATTTAATTTGTAATAGCTTCTGTCTCAATTACTGTTCGTACTAATTTAATTTGTAATAGCTTATGTCTGTTCTTACTAATTTTATTTGAAATAGCTTGTGTCTCAATTTCTGTTCTTACTAATTTGATTTGTCATAGCTTCTGTCTCAATTTCTGTTCTTACTAATTTAATTTGTAATAGGTTCTGTCTCAATTTCTGTTCTTACTAATTTACTTTGTAATAGGGCTTGTCTCAATTTCTGTTCTTACTAATTTAATTTGTTATAGCTTCTGTCTCAATTTCTGTTCTTACTAATTTAATTTGTTATAGCTTCCGTCTCAATTTCTGTTCTTACTAATTTAATTTGTATTAGCTTCTGTCTCAATTTCTGTTCTTATTAATTTAATTTGTAATAGTTTATGTCTCAATTTCTATTTCTACTAATATACTTTGTAATTGCTTCTGTCGCAATTTCTGTTCTTACTAATTTAATTTGTAATAGCTTCTGTCTCAATTTCTTCTCTTACTCATTTAATTTGTAATAGCTTCTGTCTTAATTTCGCCTTCTTACTAATTTAATTTGTTATAGCTTCTTTCTCAAATTTCTGTTCTTACTAATTTAATTTGTAATAGCTTCTGTCTGAATTTCTCTTCTTACTAATTTAATTTGTTTTAGCTTCTGTCTCAATTTCTGTTCTTACTAATTTAATTTGTAATAGCTTAAGTCTGTTCTTACTAATTTATTTGTAATAGCTTCTGTCTAAATTTCTGTTCTTACTAATTTAATTTGTAAGAGCTCATGTCTCAATTTCTGTCCATACTAATTTAATTTGTAATAGCTTCTGTCTCAATTTCTGTTCTTACTAATTTTATTTGTTATAGCTTAAGTCTGTTCTTACTAATTTATTTGTAATAGCTTCTGTCTAAATTTCTGTTCTTACTAATTTAATTTGTAAGAGCTTCTGTCTCAATTTCTGTCCATACTAATTTAATTTGTAATAGCTTCTGTCGCAATTTCTTTTCTTACTGATAAAATTAGTTATAGCTTCTGTCTCAATTTCTATTCTTACACATTTAATTTGTAATAGCTTCTGTCTCAATTTCTGTTCGTACTAATGTAATTTGTAATAGCTTCTGTCTCAATTTCTGTTCTTACTAATTTAATTTGTTATAGCTTCTGTCTCAATTTCTGTTCTTACTAATTTAATTTGTTATAGCTTCTGTCTCAATTTCTGTTCTTACTAATTTAATTTATGATAGCTTCTGTCTCAATTTCTGTTTTGACTAATTTAATTTTTAATAGCTACTGTCTCAATTTCTGTTTTTACTAATTTGATTTGTTATAGCTTATGTCTGTTCTTACTAATTTAATTTGTAATAGCTTTTGTCTAAATTTCTGTTCTTACTAATTTAATTTGTAAGAGCTTCTGTCTCAATTTCTGTTCTTACTAATTTAATTTGTCATAGCTTCTGTATCAATTTCTGTTTTTACTAATTTAATTTGTAATAGATTCTGTCTCAATGTCTGTTCTTACTAATTTAATTTTTTATTGTTTCTGTCTCAATTTCTGTTCTTACCAATTTAATTTTATAGATACAACATGTTTAAATTTTAATTCTGAAATGTACTTCAGGAGATGTAAAGAGACGAAGAAGACCATATCTTTTATGCCAGCGATACTAGGAAAGGACTCGTCCTCGACAATCAATCCGACAGAATCTGAACTATTGTGACAGTGGAGGCCTTTTTCCTGCCGGGCTGTTGTATATGTTCTATTCAGTACTATGAGGTTCACCTTTTCAGTCCTTTCCTTCTCGCTTTGAGAGGGAATTAGCTTATAGCTGACTTCCCGAGATGCACTTACCGGGGAATGACGACGGAGCGGAACAGGCAATGTTTAATAGGCCAGAATGTATCACCTCTTGCGCACTATATCATTATCTCTTCCTTCCAGTCTTGTGTCATAGTTTCCTATAATGAGTGAGGGGAGGTAAATAGTAAGTAAAGGTGAAGTGTTGGCGACGTCGCTACGCATGTGCTACCATTGAAAAGCTTCTATTTATTAATGCTGTATTGTTCAGAAATATTTGACATTTCTAAGGTCATTTTATTAATCGAATTTCTGACATGCTGTGAGATTTTCATTTGCAATTCACGCGAACTGCCTTCTCCGCAGGTGAAATTGTAGTCAATACAGGAATAATGTTCCCTCCAATTATTTAGATGTTGCTTGATTGCATAATAGAAAACGTTTCCAGCTATGACATCAGATATTCTAAGTTCAAATCCCATTGTGTTCAAGTGCACACTAATCCTGTCTGAAAAGGCATGATGGCATATTTCCCTTCTGCTATCTGTAAAATCAAACAAAACATTACGTATATATTCAAGTAACCAAAAGTAAATCCTCTGTTGACGACTTAAACAAGAGAAAATGGCCAGAGATTTTCAAGACATGCATCTATACATTGTGTCTTTAACAATGGATATGCTATTTTAAAACTAATCGGAACAAACCGACAGACAAATGTACAGAAGCAAACTCTTAAATAAATCGGTTGACGCATGTAAACATGTGTTTTTCGTGACCGACCAGCAGACATTTTATGTGGTTGCTAGAAATGTTTCCATTAAATCCGCACGCTTAGCGATGAAAATATTATTTCAAACATAAACACTGATATACCAACGGACATACAAGTCAAACTATAAAATCTTTCCGGGAAAGCAAAGAAACTGATTATTGAATGATTGGAATGACGCAACGATTATCAGGGATAAAACATGTTTACTATTGGATAACCACTTATCAAGGCCAAGTGTTACTCGATGATTAAGGTGAATAAGGCATACAGATTTTAAGCCGAAATATTAGTGGAAATCTGAGAGTACTAACATTGACCGATGGTATGGACTGTGTTTACTTAATTAGAAATGTTTTATGACAAGAATTGTTGACATTGCATTTGAAGACGGCCAAGTCACAATCAACAGGGAATCAGTCCAGCGGTAATGTTTTTCACGTACACGAAATCCATCGCAAATAAATTTTGTCTATGACGCAAGAAGAGAAAAAAAATGTTTTTCCGTTGTCGTAGAAGACGATTTCTTGTTGAGAATTTCTTACAACGAAATACTAAAGATTAGAGCTAAGTCGAGCACCTTCGATAAGGATAACAATTGAGTAGAAAGGGAATGGAAGCATCTCTTCTGTACGTCATTTAAGTAAGAAGGGATTTTCCGAAACATGATAGAGAGTTTCATGAAAATGATATTTCAATCTTGAGCATTACAAATTAACAAAAAATGATATTTTGAAATTAAGCTTGATTTTCAATATTGAACAAGGTAAATAAAAAAATACGTATATAACAAGTAGAAAATATACGCATTATTACTTTCGCGCAAGTTTATGTTAAATAACCTTTCACAAAAGAATGTCGTGACATTCCAAACGCTTAAGTCACGTTATGATCATTTCATTTATGTTGTTTACTGCTTACTCAGATATTCCCTCAGTTGGGGGCTTTTTAATTTATAAGCTGGGGACCCTGAAATATATTGCGTTTCAGCCTAGCCAATACCCTTTGACATTAAACGATCAAATGCCTGTCTATATTTAAATCAGATGAAATAGCTGCATTTCATTCTTATTTTTTCCGGTGTTTGATAAAATCCGTCCATTCAACTTTCACGTTTTTCGATGAAAATGACATCTGAAACTTTAACGAGACAGACCCACAGCCGGACCACCAGATAGACGGATATATATTCTTATAGAAATGATGTGAAGCAATACGAAAAATACATTATGTAGTTCAGATGACTTAATTGAAAAAATAATTACTGTTTATCCAACATGTATATTATATGATGGACAGTGGTTTGTTTGTGTATGTGTGACTGTGTTTGTGAGTGGGTGACCAATTGCAAATTATTAACTACACACGACCGTACACAGTAAGCTGATGTCTTCTTTTTCAGTACAGTCACGTTATTATCATTTCTATCTGTGTTGTTTACTGCTGACTAAGATTTTCTCCTCAGTTGTTTTTTTTTAGATTTATTCATACAAATACTTGAAATAGAATTTTCACTGGTCAAATGAAAATCCTATTTCAAGTATTTGCATGACAAAAAGAAGCGTCAAACGGAAGTTCTTATAGAGATACTTCTACATATCTAAAATAAGAATGGAGCGAAAAGAATTTTACTTGAAACTTAAGTATATGTCAGCTTCACTGACGAACAAAGTCTCTCATTGAGATCCGAAGATGTACTTAAAAACTGGAACTGTGTAGCTTGCTGTTTCTTTTTAATCGGACAAAAACGAACTGTTTTTTAAATCCCAACCCTAATCTTACCCTAAACTAACCCTAATATTACCCTAATCTTACCGTAACCCTAAACCTTAACCTTACCTTAAAGTAACCCTACCCTAAACTAACAGTAATAATCTTACCCTAAATTAACCCTAATATTACTCTAACCCTAATCTTACCATAATATTACCCTAACCCTAAATCTACCATAAACTAACCCTAATTTAACCCTAATAATCTTACCTTAAACTAATCTTATATGTTTTGAAAGAATAACATTAGATTTTATAGTAATTACTTAAACTGGCATTGGCGAAGTAAAATCACAGACCACACTGTACACTACATTTGAAACAAAAGAGTTTACACCAGAATTCATAAGTAATATATCAAATCACGACTTCCATTCGTTTTAATTCCATGCCACATTCTCTATGAATATCATAATGGTGTTTCCCGCCCCCTCTCTATATATCTTTCACTTTGTCGTTTCTCCTATCCTCTCTCTATCCATCTATCTAGCTGTCTATGTATCTATCTCGCTCGCTTCATGTATATTCAAGGTGTCTTTTTCTGGCTGATTTGTGATTGTTTTTCCTATTTCATGTCTCTCTATTCCGTCCAATCTCATTTTCTGTTAACAGAGACTAATACTGTGATATCTAATCCAAAACAAGTATTTCTAATTTGACCACGCAATTCTTATGGTTTCTTTAAAATTGCAAATCTGAACATTTTTGATACCAAATTCAAATTATTTTCAGCGTAGAACACACTTAAATGTTTTCATAATTATCCAGGAGATCTTATTCACAGCAGTCGTCTCGATACACATGACCTTGGTCTTTTAAAACACACACAGACGTATATATATATATATATATATATATATATATATATATATATATATATATATATATATATATATATATATATATATATATATATATATATATATAAGTAAACTTAAATAAATATTCGACACAGTGTACGCGAATCAACCAACTATTCCGACGTTTTCATATCTCGTTCAGAACTCTGAACGAGACAGTCAAACGTCGAAATCTAGAATGATTCGCGGACACTGTATCTAATATTTATTTTATTTTATTTCTAAAAGCTGTAATCTTTATTGAGCACGTATAAAAAATATTTGTTTAAAGATATTAGGGGTCATAAAATCTTTGCAAAACTGCTCTTTATGACTATATAATTGTATCCGTTGTGTAACGGATATTCTTCTAACATACACAAACACAAACACACACACATTATATATATATATATATATATATATTTATATATATATATATATATATTTATATATATATATATATATATATATATATATATAATGTTAAGAGCATAAGCTCTAAATCACGTCGTCTGTAAGTAAATATAATTTAATATTTATTTATGAATATTATTATAATATACATGTATTTATATATAAAGATATATATATATATATAGATAGATAGATAGATAGATAGATAGATAGATAGATAGATAGATAGATAGATAGATAGATAGACGGACAATATTGCTCAATTATTCATTAAGAACATAATATTTATTTTGTTACAGAAGATATCGAACATGATAACATGGGTTCCGGACTATTACGGCTTAAGAAGACAAAACAAAATGTAACGTAAACAATCCACAGTAAGCTTTCGTCAACCATGTTTAATATTTAGATCAAATTTTCATCTGGAGGTGGGTACCTTAGACCGTTACACTTAAAAATAAATTGTACTTATTGTCTTATGTCTTTTCAGGGGTCTACAATTTACAAATTGCTGGTCTATACAAGCATGTCAAAGACATTCGTCTCTGCGCCGAGACCGAAACGTAATCTTTCGATCTAATCATTCCTTAAAACACACACACGCACATATATATATATATATATATATATATATTTATATATATATATATATATATATATATATATATATATATATATTACTAAGCTCTTCTAATCACTACTTTACTATCGAACACTAGTAAAACAGATATACACAATCTTATTGTCTAGGCTTAAACTCACTATAGGGGAAGAAGTGAAAAAAGCACTGTAGTTGGAAGGCATATATATATATATATATATATATATATATATATATATATATATATATATATATATATATATATATATAAATATATATATAGGTAATTACAGAAAATTAAGATAACATCGGTACCGTCGGTGTTAAATCCAATCAAATTGAGAACTATAGATAGCCTCCTTCTTGTCTAGCTACATGTATATCAATAGTAAATGATAATCTAATTAACATATATTCATCTATATCCATAGATATAAATCATAATTATGAAATGAAAACATATATATCTATATTAGTCTATTTCTACATCTATCTCAGTTAATTAATATATTTCTCTTAGTAATTGATTTTAGATTGACATGTGTGTTCACGTTCGCAATTAGAGTTATTAAATAACACTGGGCATTATCTATTGGGCTCTGATCATAAAACACCTTATTGTTCACATTTTTCTTATTATCTTTATATTTCAAAACATAAAAAATGTACGAATTTATTTACATATGAATCAAGTTAATTAATATGTTGCGCTGCATATTCAATGGTGAACAAATAATTCGAACTGGAGCAAGTGGTTTGGTTTGGTTTGTTTTATGGCATATCAACAATCTATGGTTTATTTAATGTCGAATAAAGTTGTTAAATGGAATCCTAAATTCCGATAATGATTTTATATAATTTATTTTTTGAAAAAAAAATTGAGATTAAATCTTTTAGAAAGCTCCAACTTTGTTTGGTCAGATTTGTGTCTTTTAACAAATGCTTATTATTTTCCGAGTGTTTGCACCTACGTTGGCTTTTTTGTAAATCTTTACAGTCAATTAATATATGTTTGACTGTATAAGATACTTCACATGATATACACATTGGAGACTTCCAATAAATGTTTGTGAGTAATATGTTTATGTCGTATACTGACTCAGGCTACTACAACCTCTTCTCCTCTTGCCTTTCTGTAGCCTAAATGTCATCATTAATAGTTGGTCAAATGAGTAATGTATTACTTTGGCATTCATTCAAATTTGATTGACATTTTCCTCTATTATTTTGTTTATAGAAGATTTAAGATCAGTGTATGGGTTCCTAGTATTTGTAGGAACTATGTTCAGCAATTATTTCGCTGCTCTATCCACCTTTTAATTTCCACGAATGTCGATATCACTCGGTATTCAGAATAATGTTTGTTTATACTGCTTCTTGTTATAGATGGAGGTTATCTTGTTTAAGATTTCTCTGATTAAGGGGTATCGATATTGTTGTTTTTCAGTCCTGTGAGCACCGATACGAAGTGGGAAAAGATGATGAATTTATCAGTTCTACAATCATCTATTATTTTTAAGCCAAATATATAGCTCTTGCTTCTGCACTGAAAATTTACGGTAGGATATCAGCGCATCTAACTCTATCAGATTCTTTAGATCAATTCGTATAGATGTTCTTATAGTTGAGATGATGATGTTTATGTGTTCAAATCACCATGTAATATACTTGAGTTGGTTTTGTTCTTTCAAGTTATTGTGAAATCAAAAATGGTTGGTTTAATTTCTATGATGGAATTCTAAAAATCATAGATTAGCGTATGGGACTGGAGTCCAATTCCGGTGTATTTATATGTTCCTGGATGCGGTAACGGAAAGGCCCAATGACATTGATTTCTCTCTCAAACAGTATTTGATATTGTGTATAAAACACGAAAGCATAGGCAGGATTTAGTGGACATGATGACAACTTTGTCACATACTTAAGTACCAATCTTTTCCTTCTTAGATGTAAAGTCCCTTCATTCGCTTCAATATATAAGCTCTCCACTGGAGACGTGCGAAAAGCCCCTAATGCGAATCTCAGTCCCTGGTGATCAATAGTTTACAATGCCTTTATGTATGAAAGTCTTGTTGCACCATAGATAAAACTTCCATAACACAGTTTCGATCTCACAATTGTTTGATACAGATTGAGTAGGGATATTTATAAACTTATGAGATTCCCTAGTCAGTGTGAGCAACCACTCCGATTAGGTAAATTGCCTGTTTGTCGGAAATACCTTATATAGGGGAGAAAAGAAAAATGTTATCAAAGATAATTTCTATGAACTTATATCTGTCTGCTATTTGTATATATTTGCCATTTAGTTTCAGGCATTGATCATTACACATTTTGTGCAAATTTCAAAAGTGGACACACTTTGTTATTGTTTCAGATAATCTGACACCTTTTCGTCAGTCCATTTGCTTGTCTTAGTTAAATCTGGGCGTAGTTAGCGTTCTGTCAGACACGCCATGCATTTAGTGAGTCATTGACTGCAGTGTAAAGGTTTTTAACAATGTTATTTATATTAACATTAAAGAGTGTCACTGATAGAATACTTCCCTTAAGTACCCAATTCACCTGCTATTTTACGTCGGAAACATGTAGTTTTTATTCTAACTGGAAAACTTCTGTTTTCCAAGAAATTATAGATTAAAAGGGGTATTCTGTCTTGTAATCTTTTTATCTTTAAATCTCAAAGGTTTTTCATTATAGAATGCTTCTAGGTTGTATCGTACGGGATTGTGTTTGGTTTAGTGTGTAGATAACTATGGTATATACTCTTCAGCTATTTCTACTAATATCCTTGTAAAATTAGTAGAGTGATCTCACTTATTAACATTGGCATTGCTTGTAAGTTGTGTAATACATTGCTCTTGGAATCTCTCTTAATTAGCTTTCGGCAAGTTCCATCGTGGTAGTCTGTTCCCGAGTTGAGGAACTGCGCGTTCCAGAATAAGTGGAAAGTGATCACTACCACCTGTCTCATCATTTAGCTTCCATGTATAGTCCATTAATATTGTTGGATCAAACATTGTTAAATCAATTGCTGAATAGGTACCCGTTGTTGAATGTAGATATGTGTTGGTGTTATTGTTGTCAAGGTAGAGGTTATTTTCCTCTATAATTTTTCCTATAATCTGTCCTTTTTATTTTGGATTTTACTTCCCAACATTTTATTATGGTTATTCAAGTCATCCAGCAATATGCATAGCTTGGGAATCTGTTTAGTTAGGTTATTCAGCTTAGATTTAACTACGATCTGACCTGGCGGCAGATACATAGAGCAGATTGTCATGTTGATGTGCAATGTTACCGATACATCAACAGCCTGTATGTCCGTTTCAAATGATATCTGGGGTTTGGGGATTAAATTATTCACAACAGTAGATGTTCCACAAGAAGCTTTATCAGCATCTTTATTTATATAGTTGTATCGGGTGTAAGTCTTGATCTTAATATCGCTATTTTCCCCGAGGAATGTTTCCTGCAAGCAAACGACTGCTGAACCAACCCCTAAAAATGTTAACAAACACCTCTCCCATTCCACTGGATTATTCTATTTAACATCGTTTATCTATTTATTTATTTTTATCTGCATCTTGTTATTTTGTGTTCTCTACTTTCATCTCCTCCAAAACCGAACATTTATTTGTCACTTCAATAGAAATAAGTGGCTTCTTTTTGCTCGTTATTTTTGTTTCTTTAATTTGATCCCCTCAGGCATTTCCTACCTGTCTCAGTGGACACACCAGTATTATTTGCTGTTTCCTGCTTGTATTGTAAATGGCAACTGTCGGATCTGTTATCACTTTTGTTTCTGGTTGATTTGGTGTGTTGTTCAGTTCCTCCCGGACTCGACGCCAAGCATCTCGCAAAAATTTTAGAAATCCAAGCCACTCGTTTAGGCTAAGTTTGAGTCACTTTTTTACAAAGTCACTGTACTTAGTCTCCTTCTCAACTGAAGAGGGGGTCTACTTTGATTTCTTGTGTCAGTGGTCGCTCCAACTGCATTGGCATAGGATTGAGGTTTCATATAAGTTTCCACAATCTTTCTTGCCTCAAGGAATGCTATATTTATTGTGTTTTATTGTCATGATTTCTTTCTTTTTAAAATAATAACATGATTTGGAAAAGGTGAGGTCATCCCCAATGACAATTTGAGCATAGTTTATGCTTTTCGCATTCGTCCCCGATGTTGGACAAAATTATTTCGCCACATCTACTACATACCAGCTGGCCCTTACATACTTCATTAGGGTGCCAAAATAGTTGGGATTTTAAACACGGTAAAATATTTGTATGTGATGTTTCCCCTTCCATTTTGTGGCAGAATCAAATGTCAGTATCGAGGTGTTTGTTATTATTTCTCCATCTCTTTTTATCGAAATTATTCGGTGATGAGTGACCCCCGACTTACACAGTGTCATCTTGATCTTTTCCCCTGTCGCCAAACTAATGTCCTGACGTCGAATGACTCCTCTGGGAGTATTCAATTTCTCAGTGGTTAGAGACTCCAACCAGCCAATTTGCAAAGGGGGTATAACTCAAATGGCACTTAACCACAACTTGCGTTCTTACTTCGTCCCTTGAACTGTAAATACGTTCGGTTTTTGCTCGTACATTATATGCTCAAGTTGTTGTTAACGAAGACACAAACGTACATGTTAAATCCGTTTGCATATCTTTTACGAGTCCGTAACAAGATAGCTCCGGTTATAGACCGGATAAAGAAGATAGAAAGGAATTAATGTTAGCGACCGAAAAGATTGAATATACCCTTTCGCCTTCATTTTATATTTTTATAAATAAGGCACACCCATGTCTAATCTGATTCTTAATTTCTCCTGAGTGTTACTCATCTTTAAAGTCAGATTATACTAAAGTATCCAACACTCGGATTAGCTTAGTTAGGTACGAGGGCATTCTATATTTACACAATCATATGGAAAATAATAGATGTGGATGAATAACTTAATAGGATACGACATATGTATAATATGGTGTCACGCAAAATGGTGGCAAGATTGGAGAGGTTAACATTAGATGGAGAATTAGCTCATGATAACCTAGATAGGAACTCTGACGTTGGGTTCTAGAAAGATTTCCTCCTAGATTGGATGGATAAAATAAGGAATTGTGCTATTATTTCTTTAAAAGAAGTACATAACTCTTTGACTTTGTTTATAACAGATAAATATGCATGTATATCAACTTTATTATCTATTAAAAGCTTCATCTTTATACAGCAAGGACATTAGTCACTCGTGATACTGCATATCTCCGCCTAACCGCATAAGCATGGACTTTACTTCTCTATATTGCATGAAGTATTTCCCAAGTTATGCCATGCAAACGTTAATAACAAAAAAATCATATTTATCTGATCAGGCTAAAATCTGCATGATGGTTACTGGTATGAAAGCGTTGCAGATCCAGACATAACATTTTTTTTTTAAATCGGAAGTAAAAATTCCGTCAAAATTTAGTTCAAGGTCGAAATTTCCAAGGTCATGGTTAAAGGCCAAACTCATCTTATATGCAGGACTTTATTGGCTCGAGCGAGTCTCTACGGTGAACAAAAGAGAAAGTATCGTGACAAGAGTTGATATTACCTAGATATCTTCAAATTAAATAGTTAGACCATGCGCAGTATTTTAAGCAAGTCTCGTGATTATTGGTCAAGCGATGTGTACTATAGGCTGTACAAAAACATACATTGTGATGAACAAATAATCTCAACCGAGAAGATGACCTCCTTGGCGGAGGTAAGTATTACATTTCCCGTGTATTTATGTATGTGTGTGTGATCCACGTTTCTACATGACTCACATATTATTATTTTAAAATTTACTATAAATCCATTTAGTTTTTAATTGAAAATGCAATAGCATGAAATAAAATTAATTTGAAAAAAACTATTTAATAAATAATTTAATTACCAAATTAAATCCAACATAGTGCATTTTGACTTCTTCGTAAACAAGACAAACATTTTAATATTTTCTTAAGGGGTTAAAAAAGAATGCGACTTTTCCAACTGTGAAAAGAAAGTTGGAAGCCTCAAATTGTCAAATGAAAGGTTATTTATGGCTTTAAAATACCTAGAAAACGCTCATGTTTTAAAAGATCGAAAGTTATGAAAGCTATTAACACCCAATCATTTTATAACGATTTAAATAACATTGAATTAACAAAATTAGTTATAGTTTTATAACAATTTCCTTCGATTAATTTTATGACCAAACGATGCTCTAATAAGTAGAGTAAATTTTCAAAGTCCTATTTTTTTGTAAATAATTATTTCGTAAAGATATAAAAAAACAAAACAAAAACGAGAACCAGACATGAAAGTAAAAAGAGTCGCAGGCAATGTCGGATATATACAGCTAGTATGAAATAGTTGAGCCCGTTTTAACCGACTGATTTGAAACTGGAACATATATGTATAAATTAATTACAAGCAATCAAAGTCACAATGTATGTTTTTGTACAGCCTATAGTACACATCGCTTGACCAATAATCACGAGACTTGCTTAAAATACTGCGCATGGTCTAACTATTTAATTTGAAGATATCTAGGTAATATCAACCCTTGTCACGATACTTTCTCTTTTGTTCACCGTAGAGACTCGCTCGAGCCAATGAAGTCCTGCATATAAGATGAGTTTGGCCTTTAACCATGACCTTGGAAATTTCGGCCTTGAACTAAATTTTGACGGAATTTTTACTTCCGATTTTTAAAAAAATGTTATGTCTGGATCTGCAACGCTTTCATACCAGTAACCATCATACAGATTTTAGCCTGATCAGATAAACATGTTAGTATAAATATTCATACGATTACGTACTGTACAATATTGAATGTATGAGCAAATTTTAATATTAGTTATTAGTTGTTTAGATCAAATCAAAATCTCACCCCTTTGGAGCGGAACGGCTATTTTTGTTTGATTTTTTGTTTCGAAATTCGCCAGTATCTTACAAGACTGCACACTCTATCTGTTGAGTTGGTTGTTGGATTTTGTGGTATTTCATACGTAAACCGTCCATGTGTTTTATATTTGGTAGACTTATAGATCCATTTATCTTGTAGGCGTATGTTTTGCAAACCAATACTATATAAACGATACTTTCTATTTAAACCATATATGGAGACCTGGTGTTGTACAACAAAACCGTAAGTCTCACATTCTGAAATAGATGACAGTTATTAAAAAACGTTCAGAATAACTACAAACTCGCTAAGTGATTGACGTTGTGATGTAAGAGTATGACCTCGGTGTATAACGGAAGTCGACGCGTGACGTATCCATCAGAGAGTATTGTAGTCTCTTTTTTCCAGCCAAGTTGACCGCGATTGCACTGCTTGAAATGTGATCCTACCTATAAGCCCCGTAGGGTGGAAGAAGGGCGAGTTATAAAGTGATTCAAGTATATTAATGCCTTTCACACTCTCACTCTCTCTCCATTTACCCTATGTGGATAAGTGTACCTACACATATCTCTCTTTGATTGCTTGTAATTAATTTATACATATATATTTCTCTTGTGAA
>OY744530.1:86275951-86293451 GCA_963556195.1 Sepiola atlantica
TGAGTTTGGCATAGTTTGAATTTGTCTCCCAAGTACTTTCAGATCCATCCGGGTCCATCTTAAGGGGATTGACATTAATCCTGATTCGGACTATTGAAAGGATCTACCAAATGATATCTAGTCATGATATATCTATATACATCTGATATTCAACAATACTTGCCTGCAAGAGAAGATGCTGCCTAGATATACATATATACATATATATACGCTTCAAATACCTACTTATCTACTAATGTACGTTACGCCGTAAAACTTCGTGCTATTTCTCCCATTGTGGTCCTGTTTTAATATTTATATGTATAAATCACTTTTTGTTTTGTATGCAACACATGGGGGTGGTAATTCAGTATATACTTAATTGCAATGTAAACAAACAAGCGTAAATCGTTAATTTATATAAATCAACTTAGTACAACTTTTTTGACTAACTTGATTTTTTTGGCTTTGGTTTCCCCAATTCTTTTTAGAATCAGGTTCGTACAAGTGAGACCGAATGAACGTTGTGAATATTCATAGTGAAAGTGTCGCTATTATAACAGACAGTATTCGAACTTGGACCGCTCACGTCGCCAGTAAACTTCGGTATCCACTTCAACACAGCCACCAAGATGATAACTGAATCCTATTCTAGAAGTTGTAGGAAAGTTAGGAACCAACATATGTAGAGGTGAGCCGAGTTTTGTTTTGGTTCATAATTTTTACAAAATATGTTTTCGTGTAAGGCAGTAAATTCTCCAATTAAATAAATATGTGTAATTTGTGTGTTAATGTTTCTATCTGTTTGCAGGGTTACATCGTACAAAACATCAGAAGCAGCTGACTTGAATTGTTTTCCAAGATATGTTAATTAGATACGTTATAGGTAAGTAGATAGATAGATATTTTGAAAGTACATATAGTCATTGGGAGTATTTAACATGTATTAGTTTTGAAGAAATTGTATGAATATATTAAAAACATTATTTACAACATGTTTGCATATTTCCCATCATTAAAAACTTCAACAATTTGCTGCATTTAGTCTTGGCTCAATCATTATTAGAGTAGAATTTATTTCGGGGTACGATTAAAGATACAATTTTAAAAATTCAAGAATACTGTTCGTACATGGATTGAACTCAGTTTTCAAATTATGATATTTTGTGTTTAATACATCACACTCACTTTCTACCCACCACTTCTCGTCTCATTAGTTCCTTCCCCTTATTCTTGTGTACTACGTTGGGTCACGCATTAAGTTAAATTGTTTGAATCAGGAAGAAGAGATTTTACAAAGCTAATAAAATATACAAAGTTAAAATCCAAAATTAGCCTCATCGAAGTTAGAGCGAAATAAATATAACATCAACATCTATAAAAGCATCTTTAAACATAGTGTTTACTTCAAAGTCTAAATTCTACTCATATAAGCATATTTTATATATAGTGTTAGATTCTAGTACCGTCGCCATTTTGTGTCGTTTACGTGGATGTACTCTGCATAGTATAAATGAGTGCAAGTATTTTTTTTGTATATATTCTACTATTATATATTTTATAATATTTTTAGATGCGGAATTCATATCTTGGTTATTTGTCTATGTCTGTCAGTCAGTCACACTGTAATATAAATCATCTCTATCGTAAAAGAGTTTGTGTTTCGTGCGTGGCCATCCGAGGGAAAAAGACGATAGTTAACCATATGGTTAATTCATAATATCTAACGGTACGGAATGAGAAGCCTAAGATGACTGTAAACAAGGTCGTAATATGCAACGAAAACCTGCTCTCGTATTGGTGCTTTCATTTTCCTAGACTAATTACCCTATCAAGGCTTTAGAGTTGATAATAGCCGACTATGTAATTTATATATATATATATTAATTCACTGTAGTCTGTAATTAGTAATCATATGCCACAAAGTTGCGTTTTATTTAGGTATCTAGATTAGCATTTCGCTAACGGTGACAAATTCTAAAAGTTTGATATGTTGGGTATCCTTCCTTGAACGCAATTAACATGCATCTACACTAATGATTCTATTAAATTAACGTATGACTCCAAATGCAAGGTAGCTCACGTCGACTCAAGCTTCAAATTCAGATCAGTCAACTTACCATTGAAAGTGTACGTGGTCATCTTGACGTCCCATGCCAATGACCTCCGTTATCATGCTATTTAGAGCAGTATAAGGTTAAATAGTATAAGAAAGACACTCGATAAAACTTTATTACTTAAAAATGTTATTCTAGAAGTTCATCGCAAGGATAGTGATTTGGGCAAATGAAAGATGAGTAGGATAGACGAGTTCTGCGCTGGATGTCTTATGACAAACACAAAATTGTTAATCTTGTTAATTCCTAAAGTTAAGGTACGTCAAAAGAAGAACAGAAAAGACAAGAATACTGAATGATATTTCGATAGACAATAGTATATGATACCGGATGCTTTCTCTTTCTTTACTGAAGCATAGGATATTGTCCTTGCCTCTTCGGCTACAAGGAAATTTCCAGTTTGTCAAGAGCAAAACGTGTTTAATAAATGGATGATTCTGACACAAGAGACAGTGCGCCGTAGATGAGTTTAATCACCACAAGAGATGACTTTAAATACCCAAACGTGGTATCACTGAACTCAGCAGCTCGCACATTATGCTGGTTGATCGAAAGCCAAAAAATAAAAGACTTGCGTTTCTGTGTAATTTCGGGCAATTTGGCCACTGGCATTATGGAACGATGAGTTCTCGTCAGTAAAACAAACTTCAGATAAGCCACTGTTTTTATCAAATAGAAATTAGTGATAGCACCTGTGTGAAGAAGAAGAAGAAGAAGAAGAAGAAGAAGAAGAAGAAGAATAATAATAATAATAATAATAATAATAATAATAATAATAATAATAATAATAATAATAATAATAATAATAATTAGCTGGATCTGTGCAAATTCCACAGTTATATCCTTTATATGTTGTATATTGCTTCTGTACTAAAATTGTTCAATTCTTTGGAGGTCAGACGCAAACGGCTGCCCCATCATATTATTGTACCAACTTTAGTCAAACTTAAACAGCGGATTTATCTACTATATGCAGTTTCAGCATACGTATATTCATGTGGGGCTATCTACAATATCCTTGAATAAGTTTGTGGCATATTTAAATTATATGGTGCCCGGGGCAAACGGAGACTCCACACTAATGTATACTATCGTGTAACAGAGCATATAATACGTTTTCATCCTAGCTTGAAGGCCATAAAACTGTGTTACTTTTGATTGATTTTCACGTCCGACACTACAGCATAAACAGTTTAAATTTTAAAAATCACTTTTATCAATTGCATCTTTACAAAAAAGCGTGAGAACATACATACAAACATAAAATTGACTTAACGTATTAATTTACAAATAATAATAATAATAATAATAATAATAATAATAATAATAATAATAATAATAATAATAATAATAATTATAATAATAATAATAATAATGATAAAAAATTCAATTTAATAATATTTGAATAATTTAACTATATTTAATATTCTGAATTTTTGCTCCACGAATAATTCGTCCTAAAAGAGTACAGCTACAATCCGGATATAAGCAAATGTTTTCTAATGATAATGTTACATAACACGTTCATCGTTTGTATTCTAAGTACTTTTTCCACACTTTTCAAGACGTTCCTACTTCTTTATTAAATGTATGCCCTTTTCTCATTCTCCTTTAACTTACGCATGTTTGCGTTCTTAGTCACATACGCCGTTGTTGCGTATTTCAGCTCTCGTACGTAATTACCGGTGTAACAACACATCATGTAACGTCTCCGAAAGTCGAAAGTTTAACACGTTACTATAATGTTTTTTTAGGTAATAAAAAGCATTTATAAACCGTGATACGGTTCTTTTAAACGTTTTTAAATGTTCTAATTCTCTTGTGCCGTGGTAACTTTAAACTCAAATTCTTTTCTCTCTCTTTTCAATACAAAAGTTCACTACAAATCAGTGTAACAATTTACCTGTTATTTTTCCGCTTCCTTCCTCGTTGGTAGTCACAGATGTTTTCTTAGTTTTCGCCTTTCGTTGTGCCGTGGATTTTTCAATTACTCAGTTGCGTTTGTATCTTCTTTCTCTACTGAACCTGTCTCAAAAAATCTTTCTTTCGAATTCCTTTGTCGTATAAAACGTTTATCTACAGATACACCACTACGATGATCGGGGGATCATCGTAGTGGTGTATCTGTAGATAAACGTTTTATACGACAAAGGAATTCGAAAGAAAGATTTTTTGAGACAGGTTCAGAAGTTTTATTCATCTTCTTTGTGATAATGCCTGGGAGAGAAATTGTCATTTTCTAGATTAATTGGTCTATTCTTTTAAGTTTCTTACTCTAGCTAATTCCTCACCATTCCTGACTTGGGTGAAGGAGGAGAGGATTGGCTATTTTCGTTATATTCGAGACTTTAGTTTAAGGTTCAGCTATTCATGGCACGTCTACTCGCCTCAAACCTCCATTGCAGACTCATTTTAAAACTCCAGCTTTCTCTCACTGACAGACGTGACGGCATCGTTTCCTTTGTTTTCTACAGACAAGTTACGTCATCGCACTCTCACTCGTTTTGTGTTTGACCCTTGTCAACTCTAAGCTCGGTTCTCCTGATCCCGAGTTAAACTTGTTGATTTTGACTTATGGGAAATCAGACTTATTTATCAAAACTTTGTCAGCTTGACTTTGTACTTAATTTCACATAATTAGCAATTCACACTTGCTGACATATACCTTTTCTAAAAAAAAGGGCCCTTCGTAATGAAATAATTTTAGGGGTAATTGAAGTTTTAAATAAAATTTTTAAAAACTTATTGATGGTAAGGCATTTGTATTTATTCATCTAATACGAGATTTATAAAAATGAGCATATTTTTTAAATCATAATAAGACTTAATTATTGCTTTTTTAAATTTTAGATGCAAAAATAGTATTTAATTAGGCCTAATACGACTCATTTTTTTTAAATACTTAGTTTTGTATATACACTTTATAACAAAAGCACGCATAGATATAAATGATAGATATATTCGAAAAGAAAATCATTTGTCTTTCTTTGTAGCTCTGATTTAATCGATAAATTCTTAGTTTTATAGACAACATCAATGCCGATCTGATATACGTGAATTAACTTCAAAATAAAATTAAAAATGAAGATAAAAAGCAAAATACAGTCGATAGCTCAAGGCGATAAAGACTATTGAGGAAACGAACAGAAGATTCTGAAAAAATCGATGGAATGGCAGTTACTATAACTAACAAAATCAATGTTAAGATGTTACGTGTATTCGAGAAACGTGCAGTTGAATAAATACACAAAAAAGCACAAGTTGTGTCTTTAAATGCAACATTCTCAAAGCACGTCTGCGTGCCCGCATTTATCAAAAGAAGAAACAATGAAAAGAAATGTTGCAGCATCTATGACTGCAGGGTAATTAATGACATGAAACAAAAAGAATTGATATATGCACGATGCATTCAATCTACGCGTTTAGTGATGGACATTCAACTTGAAAGACTGATGGACGGACAGAGACTTATAGAGATGCGTTGAAACATTTTAACCAATGCTTTTACAAACGAGTAAAATGTTAGTTTAGAATTTAGCATGACAATTTGAATCGCCGAAAATATACTTTAATAAATATTTTCTGATTTCTTGGCGAATTTATTTTTGGTTGCGCAGTATGCTGGATAGTTGTCTAGCTTGCTATTCGTTTTCTGGCCTCCCTTAACACCTAAAATGGGTTTAATCCCTGAGGTTCAAGATAGGGCACATCTTTTAGTCCCATTCACAATTCAAATAAGAATATTTTTGTCAGTAACGTTTTAATTCGGTTCGAGTGATGTGTTAGTTGCTGCACCTCTGTCTACTAGTCAATCGGAAATGGAATTTGGAGATTAGATGTAACAGAGCATAGGAAATGCTATTTAAAAATTAGAGGTTATCGAGCATCAGAAATTCCATTTGAAAATCCTAGGTAACATGGAGTAGAAAATGCTATTTTAAATTTAGAGGAAACAGATAATCGAAAATTCTATTTGTAAATTAGAGGTAGCAGAGCATCAGAAATGCCATTTAGAAAATCAGAGGTAACAGAGCATAGAAAATACTATTTGAAAATTAAAGGTTACGAACCATAGAATATACTATTATTAATGTTGATATCACAGAGCATAGAAAATTATATTTTAAAATTAGAGGTAAAACAGCACCGGAAAATATATTAGTGAATTCTATGTAACAGCGCATGGGAAATGTTATTTGAAAATTAGAGGTAACAGAGAATAGGAAAGACTATGTGTAAAGTAGACGTAACAGAGCATCGGTTATCTATTTGAGAATTATAGGTTAGAGTGTACCAGAAATGCTATTCATAAATTGAATGCAACAGAGTATCGGAGATCTCATTAAGATATTATAGGTAATAAAGAATCAGAAATTCTATTTGTTAATTAGTAAAAACAAACCATCGGAAATGCTATTTAAAAATAAACGGCAACAGAGCATCATAAATGTTATTAAGATATTATTGGTAACAAAGGATCAGAAATGCCATTTGGTAATTATTAAAAACAAACCATCGGAAATGCTATTTAAAAATAAAAGGCAACAGAGCATCGTGATGACATTTGAAAATTAGACGTTAACCATGCATCGGAAATGTCATTTTAAAATTAGAAGTAAAAGTGCATAGACAACGTTATTCTAAAATAAGAGGTATGAGAGAATCGGAAAGACTATTAGAAAATAAAAGGAAATATGAGAAAGGCTATTTAAAAAAGATATAGGCAACAGAGCATCAGACATTCATTTGTAAATTTGAAGTAACATCGGATATGCTATTTGTAAGTACGAGGTAGCATAGCATGAACATCTTATTTGAGAATCAGAGGTAACAGAACATCTGAAATGGCATTTGAAAATAAGAGGTAATAGAGAATGAAAAAATCTTTTTAAAAATTAATGTTAAAAGAACATCGGAACTGCCATTTGAAAATAAAAGGTAATAGAGCATGGAAAATTCTATTTTAAAATTAATGGTAAAAGAACATCGGAAATATCATTTTAAAATAAGAGATAATAGCGAATGGAAAATGCTATTTTAAAATTAATGGTAAAAGAACATCGGAAATGCCATTTGAAAATAAGAGGTAATAGAGAATGAAAAAATATTTTTAAAAATTAATGTTAAAAGAACATCGGAAATGCCATTTGAAAATAAAAGGTAATAGAGCATGGAAAATTCTATTTTAAAATTAATGGTAAAAGAACATCGGAAATATCATTTTAAAATAAGAGATAATAGAGAATAGAAAATGCTATTTTAAAATTAATGGTAAAAGAACATCGGAAATGCAATTTGAAAATAAGAGGTAATAGAGTATGAAAAATGCTATTTTAAAATTAATGGTAAAAGAACATCGGAAATGTCATTTGAGAAAAAGAGGTAATAGAGCGTGGAAAATGCTATTTTAAAATTAATGGTAAAAGACCATCGGACATACCATTTGAAAATAAGAGTTAATAGAGAATGAAAAATACTATTTTAAAGAGCAACGGAAATGCCATTTGTCAATTAAAAGTAGCAGTGTATTTCAAACGCCATTTTAACTTTGGACTCAACAGAGCATCCGAAATGCCATTTGAGAAAGAGACTTAACAGATAATTTAAAATTCTATTTACGGCTTAGGCCTTACAATACATCGAACATTGTATTTAAGTCTTAAACGTAACAGGGAATTGACCATTCTATTAGAACCTTAGACTCAAACGAGGATCGGAAATGCTATTTTAAACTTAGACATTACAAAGCATCGGAAATGATATTCATAACTTAGACGTAAGAAAGCATCCAACTTCAATCTTAAAACTTTGACGTCACAAGGACTCTAAAATGCTATATGAGATGTAGACGTAAAATAGCGTCAGAAATACTTTTAGAAACATAGATCTTCACAAAGCATCGGAAATGATGTTTTGAACATAGACTATACAGAGCATCAGTAATGCTATTTTAAACTTATACGTAAAAGGGCATCGGAAATGCTATTTGCCGCAGACGTAGCATAGCAGCGAGAAAGCTATTTCAAACTTAGACGTAACAGAGCATCGGAAATGCTGTTTTGAACATAGACTAAACAGAGCATCTGTAATGCTATTTTAAACCGATACGTAAAAGAGCATCGGAAAGTTCTATCTTAAAAGTAGACGTAAAAGGAAATCAGCAATGAGACGCAAATAAATACTTTCCAGCTCCAAAACGTATTAGATGCTTCACGTGTAGGTCAACTGTTTGCCAGTGACAAGTAATTCATGTTTATAATGGCAGATTGTCATAAGCAGAGCTAATGGGCATGTGTAGAGACCAACTGACGTTTAAAAAGACGGATTAAGACGATGAGTCGAATTTTGGACAACTGAGAAAAAGCGTTGGTTTCGTAAGTTTTTCAGTGTTAATTGCGGAGTTATTTCAAGATGAGTCATTTTTTAGCTTAGACTGTTATTGTAAACTTATAACGGCTACAGATAAATTGCATATATTCTTTTTTTGTATACTTAAGTATGACAAATAATAAAGATGTGGGAAATTGTTGAAGTAGAACGCTGCGATAATCCCATAATTCAGAATAATAATTGTAATAATAACAATGTAATTCAGTACAATATAAGTACAATATAAGCATAAAAAATCCAATATAAGCATAAAAAATTCAATATGAATATAGGCAAATCATCAAAGAAGACGCTAGGTTTATAAATCCAAGAAACTAACAAGTGGCTTATTTGAAACAAACACGCTTGTCATTAGATATTTTGGATTAAATTCTACTTAGACGTTGTCAGTTCAATCCTTCTTGCGAGAAAATCACTTATAGTAGTTATTTAAAAAGAATTGATCGCGGAAAAAGATCGGTCCACATCAACGCATACAATGAAGAAAACATGTTAACATTCCCTGAATGATTAAAAAATGTTTAATGCATATCAAAACAATATCTTTAGGAAGACTAACATTTTTAAAAACATGTCGAAAAAAATCATAGGTAACCAAGAGTGAAGCTTACTGAAGAGTGAGGTTGCGAAAAAAATAAAAACTTCCTTCGCGACCCTCTCCTTAGGTCTAATAACTTTTGTAGTTTGGTGACAAATTGACGAGTAACGCTCTTAAGTAGTGCAAAAGGTTTATATAACAACTGAACACCACCCCCTACTGATATAAATTCTCTGCGACAATCGTCCTTCTTCTTAGATGTTTGAAGAACATCCTTAGTCGCCAGCAGCCACTCGGTAAAAATACGCATTTAGGTAGATGCACTTGAATCGCATCTAACAGGAGCAATGCACAGCTCCTCCGAAAGAGGATCTTACCTGTACTCGAGCACCATCTCCCGTATGGGCTCATGAGCACTCAACGTACCGTCGTTTCTCATCTCCTTTCTAAGGCTGTCACAGTTGGAGCTGCATGACTGCACTACTGTGAATAAAGTCTTGCAAGCTTCACAGGGTCAGACTAAGTCACCACAAGGTTGTCAACATAAAAGTTGTCCTCCATCGCCGCTCAACATTCGTCTAGAGGGTACTGGGCCGCATGAAACCTCAAAATACTTCCCAGTATAAAGGGGCTGGAGGTGAACCCAAATATCAGGGTCGAATAGCGGAAACATCGAAGACGGTCACCATCCTTAACAAAAAAACAAAACCTGTTTCTGTCTGCCTCAAGGGCAAGACGAACCATAAAGAACGCCTTCCTGATATCCACGAGCAAGACAAAATCATTCGATCTGAATTACATCAGCATGTCCAACATATTTCCCGTCATATTCACACCGGAGTAAGCAGCCTCGTTAAGCGAAGTCGAACAACCCGCCTTCAAGCTACAGTTAAATACCGGCCTGATCTTAGTAGTTGCTGCCGGATCCGCCTTAAAAATGGGTCGATGAGGTATTCAGATATAATCCCCAAATCTTTGTGGGGCTACGTGTATTTCCTCAATGATACCCTCCTCCTTCTGCTGGATGAACACCTTCAGATACTTCTGGTACAACTCCTTCTTCCTGACAACACAATCCAGAATCTGCAAAGCAATTGTTTGATTTGAAGGAACCCGAGCCACTTTGTCCAAATTCCAGGGCAACTCAACATGATATTTTCCATCCCTGAAGGTGATGGACCTCTGGAAGTGCTGGATCTGATCACGATCATAACTTGAAATCTCTTCTCCGTCATGAATCCCCAATGGCTCAATGCTGAACATTCTCTCTAATCTTCTCTCCACATCGCTGAAGGGAAAGACATCCACCAAGGGGTCTGTATAGGTTGAATCAGCCTCCAGAACGAAGCAAACATGAGCTGATTCCACCTCGGGTGTATGTTCCATTACCGAGTTGAACACACGAGCCTCCCCTTGAACTGATGAATGGTCTGTGAAAAAAAAAGTCTATCTTACCAAAGGGGATGAGACCAGCAGGGATAGAGAAAGCCCAACCCTGCAAACTTCCTTCGCGACCCTCTCCTTAGGTCTAATAACTTCTGTAGTTTGGTGACAAATTGTAGAGTAACGCTCTTCAGTAGTGAGGAAGGTTTATATAACAACTGAACACCACTCCCTACTGATATAAATATCCGCGACAATCGTCCTTCTTCGAGTAATTGTTTACACTTTCTTTACATTTACACATACATACACAGAGAGAAATATTAACAGTTGTATACAACTGTACGCTAATATTATACAAATAGTAAAACCGTGCTGCAATAGTCTGGCATCAACATATCGACACAATCAAAAATACAAACGAATACTTAAGTATTACTACTACTAATAGTAATATTTACAACAAAACAGACAAGGCTGTATTTGGGAAGGCAATTCATTGGGAACTATGCAAACGTCTGCACTTTTAACATTTAGACAAATAGTACAGACACAAACGAAACATGTAGCAGAAAAAGGTAAATCATAATATTCTCTTGTACATGGAATTACAAATGGATAAACACTTTCTAGCAAAGCGTCTAGACGTTGAATATGATCATCACACACGAATAAAAACGTCTAAATTGTAGATATCGCCGCCCCAGCAGTTAACACAGTGAACGTCTAAGTAGAAACATCGAAAAACAAAAGACATATAACTGTTAACTTTATAGATGATGAGAGTGCTTTGTGAACCTATAACTATTAAGACATGTGCATGTTAGAAGCGAGCACCATCGAATTAACAGCAACAGAAGAATCTATTAGAAAAGTACATGAGATGAACTAGAATAAGACTTCGAACGTGATTATATGGCAGAAACCTAATATAAGGAATACATAGTTAAGCAGTATCTCTAGTAAAGTAGTATGGACACTTCATAAACTGAACAAAAGAATGACTCAGGAAATTAAATCCCATGCGCAATGCACCTCACTATAAAAATAATACTTAACGAATATATGTAAAAAGAATATAGAGGAATATAACCCGTATATATTGAAGACTACGTAGACGATGCAATAAAAGAACTATAGAATATGAGACCAAATACAGAGAGACTGATCACTACCGACAGCCATGGAAATCGGTGATTTGATAGGTTTCTCATAAATGAAGCGGCTTTGTCTTGGTAGCATTGAATATTACCACTTATATTGATAATAAGACTGTATGTCATTCTCTAAAGATTCCGCGTTTGCGTTTGCGTTGTATATGTGTGTTCGATTTGCCCAGGTGTTGAGAATAGAGCGTGGTGTCATGAGCAAATAAATCAATCTCAGACGCAATTGCATAAGGGAGGCGTTTCTGAAAATCAAGAATAATAAAGATCCAAGTATATACCCATAGAACATACCTGCATTATAAAGTGAGGCTTCACTATTCGTCGTTACTTTGACAGACTTTCGAAATCCGTTTCAATACAAAACCTTTTATTTTTACGACTGACTTATGTCCTCATTTCTATTATAAACAAGGCATCAACGATTTGTAAGTGAATTTAGCCCTTAAATGCTTTAATTTTTATATTGGTGTAAAGATAACTTCATCAAGTGAAAAACGTTTCATAGTGGTAATAGAAAGTGGTACAAATAATTTTTTAGAAATAGAAAAATATTGAACAAAAATAAATGATGTTGCAAATGTGCAACAAATAGCATAATTGTTACAAAATACTAGTATATAAAATATAGAACAAAAGGATGCCAATTGCCTTTAGCCGTAATATCACACCATAAACAAAACAAAATGCATATTATGCATACAGGAACAGAAAACCGATTATTATATCTATAATATAAGAATATATTTGTAACTATTTTGTATGAAATGTAAAGAAACAATTGTGATCTTTATTGAAATAAAGTGCTACGCCACATTTATTGCAACTGACATGAGTCATCAAATCGTATCCCGGAATCTTACATCTTTCTTTTCTCCTTTCAATTCATGAAATGATCAAGTCAACCCAGTCTCATTTCTTTCCCATCAACATGAGAAGTTGGATCTCTTTACTTCTTTGCTTCTAGCATGAGCTCAACATGAGCAGATCTTGATCGTTCTGAAGCAGTGCAACGTCCAGTTTCATCAAGAGCGTCAGCTACAATACTACGGAAATTTAGTAGTCGTTTTTATTGCCATGAATCTTGTCGATGAATAAGCCAAATAGTATCAAAATAATGATCGAACAGACGCCTGTAATATTTACGGCTCCGCATTTTGTTTCTATGTCGACCAATCAAGCTGGCCCTAAAATGTACCCCTCACATATGTTTGTTATTGTGCGACACGATATTCGGATATGTTATGTCAATGTTCTTGTTTTTCGACTTATCAAACCTTTGAACTGTTGAAACAAGAGTTTCACCAGTCAGACATGAGAAGAGTGATACAATTTTATTGTCATACTATTGTACGCAAGATACATCGACATCATCGTAGCCTGTTACCCCTTCGGTAGAAACCCCTCTTTCATGTGATTTCTTATCTTTCTCTGTTAGTAATTTACGGTTTGCCAATCTATTACGTCTAACTTTTCCAAATCAAAATGTTGGATAATGGCCTATGGGAATGGACGTATCTGTTGGAAATCATGTGTTTGACTTGCGCGAGTAAACGCGGGTGCAGTCGAGTGCAGAATAGGGTTTGTTCTCACAATCAGAGCTAACAGACGTGACAAGGTTACCGTGTAACGAGACCCCTGATCAAGGGTCAGTCTGCACCTGCGAGAGGCTCTGTGACGTCACTCGTTCTCATGAGTTTGATTCGGAAGGCGAACCGAGCAGGACGTGCGATTCACGATGTAAGAATAAGGAAAATATTCCCCTTAAGGAAATACAAACGAGAGAAATCCTTCCCCCCCTCTCTATGAATGGTTAAGAAAACATTGTTAACTAACTACGATAAAGTAGTGATTTTCTCTCTCCTTCTCTCTCGACGTGGTGAATGACTCCCAGTTGAAATTACGCTTGTAATAAAATGAATTACATTTAAAAATAGAGTTTGTTTTCGGGGTGCGGCATGAGGCTTTTGTTGCAGACACGGACGGCGTGGTTCACGGCAGGAAGGAAAGAACAAAGAATCCATCCACTAGACGACACACCACCCTCTACAACAGATGAGGGAGAAAATTAAGGTATGCAACAAAAAGATATCTTATTTGGCAAGTCACACTATCAAATTCAATGTAATATTAAAATTCTCAAAGTAAAATTTATGTCGAACATTTCTTAAAATATTTCGGCTAAATCGCACCACGTTCATTTGTTTCATATTTGAAACAAAACAGAGAATTGTTGCACATGTGCAACAAAATCCTTGTACAACGAAAGTTACCTCTTATTTATATTGTTGCACATTTGTTACATAATAACAAATGCCATAAAATATTGCACTTTGACACATTTTCGTTGAATATAAATAAACATTTTGTTGAAGTGTGTTATATTAAACAAAAAATCATTTACGGGTTAATTGTAAAAGTTGTACGTTAGTTTATGACATGATATTTCTAGAGAAAACAGAAAGTTGGTTTTGTTTTACACTGTTTACAAAAGGTATGTGTTTATATAAGTGGAGTAGATTCTGTATTTATGAATGTATGTGTAATCTTTAGTAGAACTTATGTTTGTTTATGTTACTACATGCATGTATCTGTTTGCGGCCTGTACCTATCATTATTAGCGGCTAACTTGAGGTGTAAACAAGACAACACTTAACTTAGATTGTAAAAGTTGTATGTAAGGTGGAAAGCAATAAAAACATATGATGCCTTCAACACTAGTAATAATAAGGCCAGGTTGAATACTTGTAACTTCTTTTATAGATCTGGATAGATACGGTCTAGGAGAGATTGAATACACAGAAATTGGAAAAGACTTGATATCACCATAAGAAAATTAATGTTCGTTTTGTCAGTTGCGCAAGAGTAAGTAATCATAAAAACTACCCAAGAAAAAGGAAAGTGAAACTTTTCATGTCCTATACCGAACTCGTACTAGAGAAGTAATTTATATTAACTATGATGGAACACTAAGAAATGATACTTCCCACTATTGTCAAATCTTTATTATTGTATAAAAAACATTATTTGTGATTTTATTAAAACAGATACGTGTAATATCTACATTAATAAATTCAAACTATTTGTTTGCATGTATTACACCTATATTACTATGAAATACTGTATATAGAGTAGACAGCAAAGACTCAAAGACAGCTATTTTTATTCCTACTTTGCATATTTATATTAACCCGTTCATAATAAATATATTTTTTTTATTTATAATTTTATCGTCGATAATAACAGTAATTTATTAAATTTATTCAATAAAAACAGGATGTATTACCTAAACCTTTCTTAAAATATTATGTTCATTAATTTTCAAGGAAGGTAATTTATATGAAATATATTTGTTTTTAAAATTACAAGTGATTTATATTAAAGATATGTAATGTAAATTATACACTTAAAAGTATTGTTATAGTTAGATTAATATCCGCCGAATTGAGGATAGTTTTTTCGTTTGTAATTTAATAACATTCATAAGTACCGCTGTTAAATTGAGCGCGAAGGGACATTTTTCAACATAGTTGTATCTTATTTACATGGTTAATGATGTATTATAGTCGAATATTTTTATTTATTTATTAGGGAACTTCATCTCGAAATTTGTAGCACAGTTTAGATTGTACTGATTGATCGTAAATTCCACTTTTAGCCCGTAAATAAAATTGTAATTTACGTAAAAGTCAATTTAACTCACCTCTCTATAAACATGTATTCGATAAAAAATTAATGAGTAACCATTTTAAATAAGACGTGGTCATATTAAAAACCGTCTCTTACCATTTGTAATAAAGTGATAGTATTATTTAGTAAACTATACTCCACGTATTTTCTTTGTTAAGAAAAATTCAATATAAATGTTTCATAAGTAATAAAGTGTTTTGAAAGAGTGTCGCGGCATTTTCGTACGGTTCTCTTAAATTTTTTTTTTTATAACCCCAAGGCAACTTATGTAGATATAAATCTTTGAAACTCTGAGATAAAAGCTAAATGTAAAGTTTTTTAAAACTATCAGACAACTTTAGTTAAAGATAAATGTAACCGAAAATAGATATTGTTTTGAAATAAAGTCACTAATAGTAACATGATGCTTTGACCTTGCCTCAAATGAATAAAAATAACGCAGGCATGATCGAATTGAATAATATCTATTTTGGACCATTTAAATTCACAAGATTTTTTCATATGCAACGAACTGGTATTAACATATTTAAACAGTTACAGAGGAAAACCTATGTTACAATCTTATAAGATTTCACAATACACCGAAATAAAAACGAATGCCAACTGAGCAGGCATACATTTTGTAAACAAAAAAGGATCAAATATGGCGTCTAATCGATATGTTTGTCTCATGTGGTAAGAAATATCTCTCTGATAGAATTTGAAAAGTTTCCAACTATGAAGCCGTAGTTGTGACAATAATACCAGGCTTTTTTTTTGCTTCTGCCGATATTGTATCCAGTCGTCTTCGACTTCTTGCCACCAGACTCAAGCAATGTCAGTTCAAGAGAAGTGCGGTTGTAGATTTCGTAACTTTTGCTTCACTAAAGACTTTCCAACACAGGCACTAAGCCCACAACCGCTATTTTACTCATTACATTACGCTATTTCCATTAAAACTAGTAAATCGCAGAGAACAAGTATTTTCAGGAGATTCCTCTCATCGTGAGCAGATTCATTTGCAAGACATGCATACATAAATAAAACGAACTGCCTATCTGTATGTCTGTTCACTGTTCACATTGTCCAAATCCAATGCATGCCAGTTACAAAATGGTTACAGAAAAGAAAGTGTCACTATCATGCTCTCCGTAGTGGCATTAATAACTTCATAATCTAAACTCCGGGCTCTTGCATTAAGACAAACCAAAAGTAATGGAGATAATTCTCTCTTTTAAACTCGACAAAAGTGAAAGTTTCCTGGCTTATTCATTTATCAAATACTTTTTTTTGTAAATGTGTTGTATAGCTCAATTTGATGTGAACACAAGGAAAAATATAGACACTTATCAAATACGCACTATCGCCCATAATGTTTATGTATTTCTTTTGCAGTGTATAAAAATAAATTCATGTTAAATTGACTTGTAGAAAAGGAACAGTTGGGGAACCATATGTAGACATGTAATTCGGCTAGTTTTTTCTTTATTTCTACAGTGACTAACCATAAATATGTGGCTAGGATTTGAGTATAGAAGACAAAGGCAAATAATAATTTTTAAAAAGAAGTAAAGTACAGCTAGAAGTTGAATTGATCGAAAGTATTAAGACGAACATAAGGAAACTATGATTTCTTAAATAGATATATAGGAAAAATCTGATAAATTTAACAATTTACCGTCCAATGAACATATAAGCAAAATACGCAATGGCACTTTTATCGGTTAATACAAAATAAATTGGTTTTGTAAGGTCTAGGAAGTCGGTCATGATAAAGCCTGAAAAAAACTTGTTAACACTAAAATCTAGGAGAAAACCTCTGACCAGCATCAGTGGTAAACGGCTGATTTGAGACCACCAAGATGGGTTTCTATAGTAATAGAAAGAAGGGGTAGTACTTGAAACTTCGTGACAATTGCTGTCATACATAGTCAAGAGAACACAACCGATTTGAGAGATCACTAAGAACGACTTATGTGAGAACTAGTGAGTAAGAAAGAATCCACTTATAATATAACGAGCACCTTCTCTGTCTGTCTGTCTGTCTGTCTGTCTGTCTGTCCGTCTTGGAGAATTTTTGTAAACGGGAGAGGGGGCGGAGGGGGAGGGGGAGGTAATTACTCTTTAATTAATTTCAAAGTCAGAAACATTACAAATACATTAGGGCACATATTAACGACTAAATAAACAATAAATAATTTCGGCGTTGAACTCTCAACCTTAACGTCAACTGTCCGACACTCTACCGTATGAGCTAA
>OY744530.1:86298451-86340951 GCA_963556195.1 Sepiola atlantica
ACAAGAATGACACATTTAGTGATTCAAAGTCCATTCGTACGTTGTCACTAAATAATGTAACCGTGTTCATTAGAGTATGACGTTTGGGTTCATTCTTTCCAAAAACCTTACGTCCATCCAGAAAGTCCTTTACTAAATCTATATCCTGCTTTCACATTGCATAAGAGATGTGTCATTGGCATAAAACTAATGACAAAAAACAGAGGGGACAGACTATCGCCCTGGAAACTCCCTCTCTTTATTTTCACTTTACCTAATGCAACAATTTCTGAAGTTAAATTGGTTTCCCAATTATTCATGCTATTATTTAAAGCTGTTTGAATGTTGCGGGCTATTCCGAAAATCTCCAGGCATTTGTATATTCATGAATGAGGTATCATGTATAATGCATTCTTAAAATCCACCCACCCAATTGGAAGTTTAGTAGTTTCTCACGATCATTTTATCAATCAGAAGCTGATCTTTTGTTCCATGTGATCTTTTTCGGCAGCTTTTCTGTTCCTAGGGAAGCAAATTGTTTTGGTCCAAGTGGCCATATTATTATTATTATTATTATTATTATTATTATTATTATTATTATTATTACTATTGCTGCTGGTGTAGTTTCTATTTTTATCATTATCTATATATTAATACGATAACGTGTGTGTCCGTGTGTCACGCTTACATCAAAATCTCTGCGCATGCGTTCCGCACTTAGATTTGAAAAAGCATTCAAGTCACCTAATTTTCGTAATATTTCAAGTATTTCCCTTTGGCGCCACGGTTAGCGACGTAGGATTTTGACGTCGGCCTGACTGGTTTATAGTTCGATTCCAACAAACCTCTAAGATTTACTTTTTTACATCGAGGGAGGTATGGAGGGGACGACCGGGAAGACACATCTTGATACAACAGCGTGTGTGATATTTTGTGTGTCACACTTACATCAAATGCAACGACCTTCCGAATCTTTGTATGTTACTCATGAATAGAAGCCAAATGTAATTTAATCTAAAGCATTCACAAAGTAAGCTTTAGTCGTCGAAATATTACCTTCACTAGAAATATTGTATATATAAAGAAGTTTTGTAAATTGTTTCATTTATTGTTCATTTCGTAAAATAAATATACAAGTCAAATCTTATTATATTTTATTCAAACATGTATAGGTTGGGAAAATATAATTAGTATCGAAAACATCATTTCGTGTAATTTACACGGGACCCGCTAGTTATTATTATTATTATTATTATTATTATTATTATTATTATTATTATTATTATTATTATTATTATTATTATTATTATTTACTCCCTAGGAGTTCTCACACTAGTCATTTACAGTAATTGATCACTGGCGATCAGAGCTAGAATCTTGATCATAACATTTATCTGCTTCAGAAGATAACCGTTTCAAATCACTTTACAAAACGTAAAGTGATTTGAAACGTTTATTATTGATTTCTGGCTGATAACGACTGTTGGTTTTCTAGTGAAGTTCCGTTGTTATAAGCCACCTCAAGATTAGTGCTCTCCGTGTCAGTTCAGTAGAAGTCTAGATAGTGCTCGCCATTTCGCTCTTTTCGTTACGCCTTAACCCGTCACACCCATTTTCTGTAGCACCAACAATACTGCTTTTGTCTGCCTTTTACTTATATATGCTCGCAATTTTAGTTACCTTACATTTGTGTAATGTCCTTTCTATATTTCAAGCCGTGTTTACGCAGTGTTCTGCTTATGTGGCTTGGTTTCCACATTCGAGAATCATTCTTAATAATTCAGGTGTTTTCATTGTGTTATTAGTATTGATAGTAGTAGTATTAGTAATAGTACTAGAATCTCCGAACAAAATAAAAGATAATGCGTTTTCAATGTTGTTTAATACTGATCCTCTTCAATTTCCTGCGAAATATATTTTGTTTAAGTTTTATTGCTGGAATTTAACTTTCAATACAAAGCCTATTTTGCTATGGCATCCAGAAAAAAAGCATAAACTCATTCAAAGAATCTGGTATTCATCTAGTTGAAAATGTTCAATTCAAATGAAGTAGTTTTTTTCGTTTTTTTCTTTCGAAAATACTCAGCTTTTATAATTCATGATATAAAGTTTTTTTCTGTAACACATAGTTAGTTTCAACATGATGCTATGCAATGTTTCCCTCGGGAAGGCGCACTGAGCAAACGACCTTATGCCAAAATAGTGCAAGTGCAAAGTAAAAATAAAACAATATGATCTTTTTAGAAATATAAAGTTATCAAAGTCACGTCGTACATGACCTGGAGGACCGAACGAATTTAAAACATCAACTGATCGAATTCGGTAACATTCGTGCAACACAGAACAAAATAAAAATGTAGAATCGTTTTTTTTTTCTGCAACGTCAGCTAAATCGGCCATTAAAATACCCTTAAGTTTCTTCTCTTAATATGGACATTAAGTGAGTAGTTTAACCCACGGAAAATGATATCCATCCAATCGTTAATTAAAATTAAAATTCTTTTCTGGAATACAGCCATATTTGGTACAAATTAAATTTCGTCTACACCTTTCCAAGTTTCAGTCAAGAATGTTCAACGCTCTTTGTTTTATTGCCCGTCAATAATATTCGGGGCACAATGGTGATCGTCTAATCAGTAGATGTGATCCTGAAGGGTATGCATGTTCACCTAAAACATAACAACCCATATGTTTATGTGTTGAATTATCTCAAATAGAATATAGATAAAAACAAACCCCTGACTATTCTTGAAATGAAGAGGGTCCTGACACCTTAAATCAGGGTTGTGCGAAAAGAGATAGGGTCAGAGGTATTAACAATTTGACACGCGGTAACCACGTGCGTTTATCTTTGAACAGTAATGAAATGAAGAGGGTTCAAAATTGATGACTGTAACTAGGTGAACAACTGAGACATATAGTAAACTTTATTTCTAATGAAGCTTCTTTCTTCGAAACGCTTGCCTCTGGAATTCCCTTCCTTCTCTTTGTTTCCCAGACTATACCAATATGCAAACATTTAAGTATAATGTGAATAAACATATCGCTGTACAACTCCCCACTTAAGATACTCATATAAATCTGGCCACTATTTCACAGTAGCCATTTACGTCCCTGTTTTAATGTGCCTTAGTAAGAAAAAGTATGACTGGATAGCAGACCTGGGTAGGAAGTTTATTTACGATGTTATGCGTGGCATATCGGAGGGTCACTCTTGGTTAGAAAAACAGGAATTTTACTGTAAACATTTCAACAATAAATGAAGCCTAAATAATAAGGAAGCGAGAGTTCTCTCAGAGTTCATTGGTAATTATGAGCTGAATCATGTGTACTTTTGTGGTTGGAATAATTATTTGTATAGAGTTGATGACAGTGGGTTAGGGTGTTGTGGATTGATTACCCATAAATCAGTTTTACATTAGGTTTTACATTAGGTAATTACCCATAAATCAGTTTTACATTAGGTTTTACATTAGGTAATTACCCATAAATCAGTTTTACATTAGGTTTTACATTGGGTCATTACCCATAAATCAGTTTTACATTAGGTTTTATATTGAATCATTACCCATAAATCAGTTTTACATTGGGTGTTACATTCGGTCATTATGAACGAAAAGTTAAAATTTATGAAAACCTAATGAACTAATTTCGATAACATCAGAAACTAACAGAATAACGGAATAAGGAATTCATCAGAAAAAATCGAGACTAAAATATGAAGGGAATAACGGAATAAGTGTAATCCGCTATTCCGTTGTGATTTTATTCCATTATTTCTAAGTTATACTTAGGAAGTCTTGTCGGGAGCGAAAGCTTCCCACAATGTGCAAGAAATCAAAAGTGGATAGATCTAGCTTTGTTTCTTCGGAAGGGGGGTTCGCTGAGAGATAATTTTGGGGAGGACTATTAAACGAATAATGGAATAAGCGATTAACAAAATTATGGATCAACGGAATAATATCAGTAACGAAAACGTCTTTTCTTATTACCATTGAAGATTAATCAAAATTATTAAAATGAAATAAAATAATCAAGTATGATGATGACTACTCTACTTTTTAACATGTAGCGCCCAATATAAATCTGATAAGTGTTGTAGAATTATATACAGCTTCATATTTCACTTCTGAAAGCTTAATCTACAAACATATCGCAAACGATGTATAAGTTGATTTCAGTATGTATGTATGGATGGATGTATGTATGGATGGATGTATGTATGGATGTATGTGGTAGTATTCTATTGCTTAAGTCACCTGAAGTCACACGAAAGACGTGCTCATATACCGTTTCCTCAACGGCACGATGACACTACTTGTGGTATATGCAAAATGAGTGAGTACAAATAATAGTAATACTAATAATAATAATGAGAATTTAAAAAAAATGTTTAAATAAGGAAAGAGAAAAAGAAAAAAATTAAGGAATTGAAAGTAAAAAAATTTAAAAAATTTAAAAATTTAAAAAAATTAAAAATTATTATTTTTTTTTTTAATAAAAAAATATTATTTTATTTTTATTTTTTTAAATTGTGCCGGTCTAGGCTAGCACCAGACAACATATTTGTAGAGGGTCGAAGAGGATTAGAAGACCGAGGAGGGACAAAACAAACCAGACCTCCACTGAAAAGTGCAGAGAATGCTGGGACTTTGAGGAGGCTTGTTGCCACCCAAATCTCAGAGAAGACCAATTGTCCTTACCAGCGAGAAATCAATGGTAAGAGGCTGTTGCGATACACATCGTTATCGAAAAGAGGTAAAGAATACTGGAAATCTGGGGAGGCTTGTTGTCACTCAAACTCCAGGAAATGCCACTGGTTTTTGTCGGTTAGCAATCACTGACGATGTGTAAGAACTCCTAGTGAGTACAAATAATAATAATAATAATAATAATAATAATAATAATAATAATAATAAAAATAATGATGATAATAATAATAATAATAATAATAATAATAATAATAATAATAATAATAATAATAATAATAATAATAATAATAATAATAATAATAATAATCTATTAATAGCGGAGTTTATGTATCTGTCTATCTGTCTGAAGCCGACACTCCAGTATGACTATTTTGCTGAAACTAATCTTTTTGAAATTCTTTATATACTGTCATTAAAAGTCGTTCAGACACAGATGGGTTTTGCCATTAACATAACTCATTCCTTTAAACCTTCAATTAAATTCATATTTACAAATATACACTTATAACTGCTATTATCAAATTTACATATGTATTTACAATATTTTCCGATAAGGTTATATTAATAAAAAGTATTTATACAATTAATTAAAGCCATTTTCTTCATAACCGGCGTGTTTTCAAAACCATTTCAATGGTGAGTACCGTTAAAATTGCAAAGTCATTGGCTGTTTAATCAGTGGTTTCCTCCCTCCCTCCGGTAATTAAATATGGCGATCTTATTAAACAGCTGGCGTTAATATGGCACTTTAAATATGTAAACAACAACGCTGGCATTCACCGTGCTCAGTTTTCCATTTTTAAAACCGTCCATAAGTTTGTTTATTTTCTTAATCTTATTAGCCATTATGTTTTAAAACACAAATTTATTAAATCAAATTGCTTAATTAAAATAATAATTAATTTAAAAATTACTATATAAAAACACGCGCGCGCACACACACACATACACACACACACACACACTATAACGAATTCAGTTCAGGTAAACTTTTTCTTTCCGAGAATTAAAAAACTATTCGTGTTTACTGCATTTGATTTCTTAATACTTTCATATCCAATATCATTTTTTCACGACCTCAACTGAATTTATGATTCCATGTTTTATTTATTTAAAATAAAAGATGTGATTTGTTTTTCCTTTAATGTCAACAAAATGAACTAACACATTGTACTGGAAAACTATACAACTGATTGTAGAATCAAATTGTGTAATTAAAATAGGTCATTAAACAAACACACACACACACTGTGTTCACTGTATTTGATGTTTTGGTGCTTTTTCATTTTAGGACTCCAGCTAACTTTGACCCCGTCGTTACAGTTAAGGTCAAGGTTAGAGGTAGGGTTAGGTTTTTTTCCCTCTTTTTAATTAAAAATATTTATATGTATGGGGGGGAGGATAAAAAAAATTGGAGGAAGGCGGTCAAAAAAAATTATTTTTTTCTTTTCTTAACTAAAAAATATTTCTATGAATGGTAATATAAAAAAATTGAGGGGGTACAAAAATGTTTTTCTTTGTTTTTAAACTAAAGGTCTTTTTATTTATGGACGAGGGTACAACAAAAATCGGGGTAGGGTCGAATTTTTTTTTTCTTTATTTTCAACTGAAAATATTATTGGTCATAAACACAGAAAATCAATGTCTAACCACCATTGAAACATGACTGGGGCTCCATTGGTTTACGCGTGAGCGTTCATTTCTGACGCGGCAGCCGAGCAAAAATATGCGACCGGAGGGAGCATATATTAGCTAGTAGTAGTAGTAATAATAATAATAATAATAATAATAATAATAATAATAATAATAGAGTATCTTACGTTTTTATTCTATATACTTATAATTTTCAAATTTCGGATACGGTAAGTTTTTGTGGGGCTATGGACCATTTTTTAGATCCGACCCATTTAACATAATGGTAAGAGTATTCGGAAATTGGTCGGAAGACAAAGGTTAAATTCTCAGTCGAGTCATATCATAAACTCAAGAATATAACTTTTTGCCTTCTTGGTAAATACTCAGCATTATAAGGTGATGAAAAGGCTAAGTGGAGTAATCCTAAGAAATGAGTTGCGCCCTTCTCTACACATCGGTTTAGTAGCTAATGGAAACAGAGCCTTCAGGTAGTCCTCGACTATGCTCGACCACATTACTTTTTTTTAATCCAAAATATGACACTTAATGTAAACGATTTATTGTATAGGTTACCTGTAGTAAGTGAAGGGATTGCATGCTGATAACTTTTCAAACAATATTAATGGCTCATTTAATACAATATATCCGCTTATTTACATAACCAATTCCATAGTCTATCACGGTATCTATTAGGCTTCTGAAACACCTAACCTGAGTATTGATTTACTCCTCTCTAAGAGTTAGGCACAAGGCCAGTTTTATCTTACTCCCACAAGGTAAGATGTGACCCAAGGTCGGGTCGGGAAAGTGGGGTTTGAAAAGCCAGCGCCCGAGTAGGTGAGCACTCTGGCCATTAAAAATTGCCTGGGAAGTCCCGTCGGCATTCCCCGGTAGGGGCGCCTCAGGCAGTAAGCAATAAACTTACTCCTCCCTAAGGAGGGGAGGCAAAGCCTCGGAGGGTGCACCTCCTAGAACTGCACCAGACAGACCCATAGACCGGCGGAAATCAAGCCCCGAAGGCCAAGACAATACCGATCTATTAAGTGCAGTATCCATCGGAACAGATACTACACTTTGATCTTAGCCAAAAGGCGTTATTTAACACCTACCCACAATAGGAGTATGTGACACAAGGTCGGAAAGTGGGATTTGAAAAGCCAGCGCCCGAGAAGGGGAGCGCTCTGGCCATTAAAAATTGCCTGGGCAGCCCCGTCGGCATTCCCCGGTAGGGGCGCCTCAGGCAGTAAGCAATAAACTTACTCCTCCCCAAAGAGGGTAGGCAAAGCCTGGGAGGGTGGACCTCCTAGAACTGCACAGGACATATCAGATCCATACACCGGCGGAAATCAAGCCCCGAAGGCCAAGACAATACCGATCTATTAAGTGCAGTATCCATCGGAACAGATACTACACTTTGATCTTAGCCAAAAGGCGTTATTTAACCCCTACCCACAGTAGGAATATGTGACACAAGGTCGGAAAGTGGGATTTGAAAAGCCAGTGCTCGAGAAGGCTAGCACTGTGGCCATTAAAAATTGCCTGGGCAGCCCCGTCGGCATTCCCCGGTAGGGGCGCCTCAGACAGTAAGCAATTAACTTACCCTCCCCAAAGAGGGGAGGTAAAGCCTGGGAGGGTGAACCTCCTAGAACTGCACAGGACAGATCAGACACATAGACCGGCGGAAATCAAGCCCGAAGGCCAAGACAATACCGATCTATGAAGTGCAGTATCCATCGGAACAGATACTACACTTTGATCTGAGCCAAAAGGCCAACAAAGAAAAAACTATTGGTTGTATTAGTAATACTTTCCACTGCCTAGAACGCAGCTATCTGGCAGAACAGAAGCGATTAAACCAAAACCTTTATTAGTATTTTATGTGCTCCAATTTACAGCAAGAGGCATTCAATTGGGTACGCTCGTGCGTATGTAGTGGCAAGTATTTAAAGGTCAGCTGATTCAGTTATCATATCCTTGTATGCTATTTTCTGATAGCCATTTAATAAGATAAAGTCACTGTGACATTATTTTCATCTGTAAAAAGAATTCTTAGTCATAGCGGATTTTAATTATATCATAGATTACTGATTTCCGATGTTGTAAAAAAATTCCCAGATTTCATTCATTGAATATTGTATTTATAGATAAATCGACTTCACAGATGAATATTCTTTTATATGGCCATGGAATCGTTCGACAAAACTCGTCAAAATATGCGCATTTCTTCAAAGGAAATACATCGTTTAATAGAATAAGAATCGCAGGTTTGAAAAAATATTCATATCACGAAGTAATAATTAGATTGAATTAAGATACGTCAATATAATCTGCGCGTTTTTGTGATAACAATTACAAAATGTCGACCTAAAGTATGAGAGAACAACTAACGGACAGAGCTTCTTTGAGAAAGGCGTGGACGCATACAAAATGCTATTCTAAATTAAAGGTGGTGTTAGACCAAACAAATGACGTTTAAAACTTAAGCGTTACATTAAAATAATTATCCCAAACTTAAGCGTTAAAATCAAACTGCTTTTTTGAATATAAGCGTGACAGACAAATAAAAATGGTAACTAACAAAAGTAAGAGCAATAGATAACTTGACCTTTTGACTAAGAGCAAAGTGTAGAATCTGTTCGAATGCACTTCATGAGTTCGGCGCTCGATCAGTTAAGAAGAAAACTTTCCTAGACTGATGCAATTATTATTGCTTGTCCCAATCCAAAGTGTCCCTTTTAGGGGAGCTCGATTTTTCCACATTAAAACATTACCTTCTTTGTTAACTCTGCTCGTCATGACTGATCAACCCGAATGATATTTCAAACCTAAGCGTGACAAGTAGGAGGACGGACAGAGCATTTACTATAAATGCTTCGACGCATAAGTAACGAGTTGCGCCCATTCAATCTGAACGTTTAGCGCCGTGACAGACCGAAGAAATGTTATTTCAAACTTAAATATGATCGACCGACCGACAATGCCCCTTATAGGCATGCGTAGCCGCAAATACACAATATCGTAAGCTGTTAGATAAACACTTAAAAAAGAAAGATGAAAGCCATCAAGTTATATAAATGGCTGCGAAGAGAGACTTAAAACGCTTCTTGATGCGGATTATGCGAATTATTAATTTTTTTTGTTCGTTATTTCAATAGGAACTATTAGACGATAAAATTACATTTTTCCTATCAATTTCCTTCGTCCACATCGAACCGAGTCCCGGAAATCGATCCCATACGAAATTGATTAGTTATTCGCAAAATCAAGTAATTTGATTAAATTCTCTCAAATCCCACCCTTCCTGCCAATTTATCTCAAGCCGCATGCCTATTTGCTCAGGGTTGCTTCGTCTTTATCCCAAATCTACAAACTTATCGCCTTATAATTCGATTATTTCCTCCAGGTAGGTTTGATTTGAATCGCCTTACAAAGAAATCAAGCGATCCTTTCCATCACAGGATGTGGTAAAACGCGACGCAGTCCCATACATCTTTCATTAAATACAAATGAAATGTGCTTAAGAATTTTTACTTTTCGTGATAAAAAAGAAAGACTTCACAATTTTACAACCAATTCTGCTGTAGTTGGTATCAACAACAAAGATTACTTAATACACTCATATATATAAATACATACACACATGCACACATTATATATAGACACACATTATACACACATAAATACCCACAAACACACACACACACACACATATATATATATATATATATATATATATATATATATATATATATACAGAATTAGAGCAACACCCGTCCTAGGACGGATAAAATTGATTCACCAAACAGAAAAGTTTAGCAAGAAAAAAGGAGTTAGAAGCTCTTTGCGGATATTAAGATGCCTCAGATTTCTGTCAAATTTAGATTACATATATTATAGATTAATGTATAAGATGTCACTGTGAAAATATTTAATATAATCGAATATGTTTAACCAAAAAAACCCAGGTCGTTCTCGATGGCCGTACATACAAACAATATCACAATAGTGCGGGTGTGATCCAGGAATCCACACTTGAATCTTTATAATTCTTGATCTTCAGAAACGACCTCCATGACGACATCGTGCCCGAGATGAGAATTATTGCTGATTACACAACGCCCTACTCTCAACATGCGAGCAAAGCAAAGACATAAATGTCCAATGCAATAGCTACATCCATCGAAAATTAGCTTCTATCTATAGAATAGCCACAAAAAATGGATGGTTACATTCAATGCTACAAAAACAAAGTTCGTTTCGTTTAACAATTATGAGAAACCTTTCCAACTACCAATTGTCATGGCTGATAAAATCCTTCCCGAGAATTCAACGTTCAAACGTATGGCCTAACATGTACAGGCAGCATAAATCTGCCATAAATAGATAAAAGATATTGCCAAGTCTGCTGCAAAAGAAGTTGAGCTACCGGGATAGAAAACTGCTCACACCTGACACTATCTTATATCTCTATAAAGCCACTATTCGCCCATGTATTGTTGTTGCCCATTGTCGCCCATGTATTGTTGCCACAGCTGGGTTGGTGCCCTCACCACTACTCTTTCTCTCTTAGACTGGGTACACAAAAAGAGTATCTACAATAATAAATCCTACACTGTCTTCCAAGCCCCGGCCATCGCAGTAGTGTTGCATTCCTGTACCTGTTTTACAAGTACTTACACAGAATATGATCCGACGAAATCACTTCATCGGAAATATGCTCCGACAGAAAAATCTCACTTCTTTCATTGTGGAAGTCCGGAGATGTTTGAACACTTTCTACTCTAATAGCTGGCCTTTTGGCTAGGATCAAAGTGTAGTATCTGTTCCGATGGATACTGCACCCCATAGATCGGTATTGTCTTGGCCTTCGGGGCTTGATTTACGCCGGTCTATGTGTCTGTCCTGTGCAGTTCTAGGAGGTCCACCCTCCCAGGCTTCGCCTCCCCTCTTTGGGGAAGAGTAAGTTTATTGCTTACTGTCTGAGGCGCCCCTACCGGGGAATGCCGACGGGGCTGCCCAGGCAATTTTTAAACCCCACTTTCCCGACCCGACCTTGGGTCATATCTTACTTTTGGGAGTAAGATAAAAACTGGCCTTGTGCCTAACTCCTGGAGAGGAGTAAATCAATACTCTTATAGCTTCTTTCGTCGGATCGCTTTTTTATAGAATTTCCCCTTGCATCCCGTTTCGCCAACTGAACTATCATTAATGTAATTTAAATTTGATGTGAAAAATATCTTGTTAGACAAGTCCCAAATTATGACGTCCAATTTTAATCTGTCCCCTAATCACAGTAGCCTCTTACGCTTCAGTGATAATTTTCATTGTTTAAGGTGAATACAAGTAAATTTAAAAAATCAATAAGGATTCTCTAAATTTCAGTTCTACAGGTTTTTAAAGGTTATAATATGGGAGCCACCACTTATTTAAACATAGAGATAATCATCGATGTCCCTTACGCCTGATATTTTAGACGTTCTATAGTCAAAATCATGTACTGGATTTTTATAAAAATTGGAATAATGACCTTAGCCATGACGTTTTGTAGCATTATATCCTTATTTTAATATTTGAACGAGACATTAACGTCGTGCGAAACTGTTCTGTCAAAGGAATTTATTTTAGCCGTCCTAGAACGGCTATTCTTCTAGTAAATTTAGAATTTTGGTATTTCCAATGTCAACTTATCCATCTATGTAATTCCTCTGATGATAAGATTTTAATCTTTGAAACACCTTGGCTTAAGGAAAAAAAAATAAAATGTTGTTATCGAGTAAACCTTGCATTGAACAATCGAAGTTGAAATAGATTTGGTCATTCGTACATCTTTATCTCTCTTCCTTCATTTATCTTTATATATATATAGACTGTCAGCTTGACGGTTGCGTTTCGATCCTGGCTTGAGGCACTAACTGGTCTAGCGCACTGATGAGCTGTGAAACAGCGAAACAGTCTGTATGTGGATGACCATATATATATATATATATATATATATATATATATATATAGAGAGAGAGAGAGAGAGAGAGAGATATTAGTTCCGGTATTCATGACAAGGGTGTTTAATATTTGAGTAAAACATAGTAGTGTTGTAAAACAGAAATGAAACATGAAGGTGTCTGGCTACACGTATATTTCTATATAATATATTGATAGATATTTACAATTAGGATTGCACGATTTGTTGTGTAAACGAATTAAAATCATTTTGAATTTGAAAATGTTTGTTTTCGTTTAAAGTGTTTCTATCGATAAAAGTATTTTTACAAAAAGATAGATAGAGAGAGTGAGGAAGAAAGATATTTTTTAATGATGTAAATGTTCGTAAAAAGTGTTTATATATATATATATATATATATATATATATATATATATATATAGAATAAATATGAAACTAAAAGTAAACTTTTAGTAAAAAGAACCTATGATGAAATATCATTTTCTTAATATTTTTTCAAATGTTGAATTTTGGCTTTTCTATTGCCAACTTATCTATCTGTATAATTCCTCTGATGATAAGATCTCGATCTTTGAAAAGCCTTGGCTTAAGGAAAGAATAATAAACATAATTTCATTACAGAATATACCTTGCATTGAACAATCGAAGTTTGAAATAAATGTGGACATTCGTGCATGTTTATCACTCTTCGCCCATCTATCTTTATATATATATATATATATATATATATATATATATATATATATATATATATATATATATATGTAGATAGATAGATAGATAGATAGATAGATAGATAGATAGATAGATAGATCGTAATTTTAAAAATATATATATGACAATAAAGCTACAAAGAGGCTTCCGCGTTCTAACCCCATAGAAAATCGTCTGGCTAAAATGCATTGGGGTTTTGTTGCTGGGCGTGTTTAATATACACGTGGTGTTTAGTCTTGCTAGTTAACCAATCAGATTTGTTTGTTATTCCTTCTTACAAGTTATTTTTTCCATTAGCGATCGTTGGGCTTCTCACAAACAAAAATTCAGTTGATTTTACTTCATATTCTATTGTTCTATTTTCTATCGGGTGGCCTATCTCTGTTTCTTTGTTGTGTCGAATTAATAGGTAACTATATGTTAACACGTGCGTGATTATATTTCTATTTTTAGGTGTTCGTTTAGTGTTTTTTATTTGTTTATTTATTTATTATGTATTGTTAACTAAATGTAAAGTTTATTTTGTGTAAGCAGTTGTTTGCTATTTCACTTCTACATCTTCTAAATTTGGGGGGTCTTTAAAAGTTACGATTTCAAATTTCTCATTTAGACATAATCTACATGGGCCGTCTTAATCTCTTCATGTACTAGTTAGTCGTATTATTTTCATATTCGATTATTTTTAGCGTCCGCTTGCTTTGAGCTTCAAGTAATGGTTCGCTAGTGCTGTTTTTATTTGGCGTTTATTTTGTTTTTAAATGTTGTTGTCGTAATATCTAGTTTTAAAATCGAGGGATCGTAGGATTCTTTTGTATCTAGGTGTTTTTTTTATTAAGGAAGAAGTCTGCTCGCTATCGCATTCAGCGTATTAGTTGGTCTGTTTTTTAAATTCATTTGATAATTTTCCAATGCTTACTAGGTGTTGGGATATTTTAAGTGATGATTCTAAGTTAACTTTTTCCAAATTATTTTTTCAGTGGTGAAATAAATCCTTATGATAATGATAAACTACTTAAAGAGCTAAATCTTATAATTTTATGTATCCACATTAAATGTTATAATGAGATATAATGTTTTATGCATCGATTTTCAGTATTTACTTGAACAGTGCTCAATACGTGAGTAGATCTAATTAGTAAGTTCTGAAAATATATTTATAGCAATTAATCTACATAGAGGTTTCTGCGTATCATCCCCGTTGGAACTAGTCAGGTTTAAATGCATGGAGTTTGTGTTTCCGAGTGTTTTTATATATGCACATGGTGTTTAGTCTAGCTAGTCAACCAATCAGATTCTTTGTAATTCCCTCCCAATGATAATTAAAGCGCACAATAACAAAATATTAAAAGAGGGTAGTAAAGAAAAAATAATAATAAATTGCGTCAAAAAAATGACCAATATAGCGAAAATAACACTAAGAAGAACTAAAAAAAATAACCACTACAAATAGCAATCACCCAAATAAGAATGAAAACGTTAGTAATGAAGTGAACACTTTGTCCACTATAAGAAAATGCTTAACCAAAAGTATTGTTTACCAAGCCACAATATTTGGCAAGGAAAAGCCGAATAACAAGAAGTACTACGTGGGTATGACCTCCCTAGATTTTAAAACCAGATATTACGACCACAACAGCACATATACTAAGAGGACGAAGTAAGCGGACAATCACCAATAATCGAATGGAAACTATTACGATAGGCCAACACATGTAAAGATTCAGACGACCCATGTAGATTATGTCTGAATGAGAAATTCGTAATCTTAAACTTTAAAGACCCCAAAAAAACTATAAAACTGTAGAAGTGAAATAGCTTAAACAGAATAAATAAATAAATAAACAAATAAATAAATTTAAAAAACTAAACTAAGCTAACACCTAAATAATCAATACAAGCACGCACGTGTTAAAATAAGGTCACTGATTAATTCGACAAAACAACGAAACAGAGATGGGCCACACTATATGACACAGAACAATAGAATAGGAAGTAAAATTAACCTAACCTTTGTTTATAAAAAGCCCAACGATCGCTAATTCAAAAAATAACCTGTCAGAGGGAATATACAGAATCTGATTCGTTAACTAGCTAGTCTAACACCACGTGTGTATATATATAAAAACACCCGGCAAAACATACTCGATTCTTTTTAGCCTGACAAAATCCTTCCGGAGATTAAACGCGGAAGTCTCTGTGTAGCTTAAATACCATAATTATATTTTCAGAATTACTACCTAGCTCAACTCACGTATTTAGCACTGTTGAAGTAAATACTGTAAATCGACACAAAAGATCATGAAATTTTATTTGGATACATGAAATAATGATTATATATATATATATATATATATATATATATATATATATACGTGTGCGTGTCTATATATAAGGGCGAGAGAAATACAGAGATAGTATAAACATGTTTTAATGATTTAAATGTTCGTGGAACTTGTTTATATATATATATATATATATATATATATATATATATATATATATATATATATATATATATACAGGAGAGATAGAGGAGGAGGGAGGGAGAGAGTACGGGAGAAAGGGAAAAGAGAGGCAGAGAGAAAGAGACTGAGGGAAATACAAAGTACTAAATGTTCTAATGATGTAAATGTTCGTAACACTTCTTTATAATTATGCATATATATATATATATATATATATATATATATATATATATATATATAGAGAGAGAGAGAGAGAGAGAGAGAGAGAGAGAGAGAATGGTGAGATTAATAACATAGTCTAACGATGCAGAAAGAGAAAAGGGGACAGAAAGAGAGACAAAAAGTATAAACAAGTTCTAATTACGTAAATATTCGTATGACTTCTTTTTCTTTTCTTTTTTCTTTCTTCCTTTTTTTTCTTTCTTATTTAATTTTATTTACTTATTTAAAAAAAAAATTATTTATGAATTTTCCAACGAATGTTAAGTCTGCAATATCTTGGATTTAGTTAGTTTCTCAGGGAATTTAAATTGCATTTTACTTCTTTTTTTTTGTTAAAATGACTTAAAGCTTCTTTAGACTATATATTAGGTATTTAGATCTGTATGGCTAGGTTTCCTTCCTCTTATCTACTTACCGTTCTGATACCTAAGGTACTTAAGCATTATTTTTTTTTTTTTTTAATGCAACTTTAATTCCTATATAATTTTATTGCTAGCTTCCATATTGCAGAATGGTTCTTGGGTGTAGTGTTTAGATAGTATTATCATTATTTTTTTAATTATTATTATTATTATTATTATTATTATCGTTATAAGTAATGTTATTTGATATGCAAATTACCATATCATACGGTAGTCTTAAGGGTAATATATTATTATTATTATTATTTTATTATTATTATTTTATTATTATTATTATTATTATTTATTTATGTATATATTAGTGAAATATTAAGCTGAATTATTTCGACACTTGATTATTAGGGAAATAGTAGTTTAACCATTAATATTATAACTGTTCTGTTTTTAAATCTCCGAAACAGTTACATGGTAAACAGCTGACGATCCCCGTGTTAATATTAGACGCTTAAGGTCTCCTGTTTTTGTATCACTGTTAGATACTTAACCCCCCCCTTTATTTATTTTTTTTTCCTATTTTTTCTTTTTTTTGTTTCTTTGTTTTTTTTTTAAATTTTATTTACTTATTTTTTAATTTCTTATTTTATTTATGAATTTTCCAACGAATGTTAAGTCTGCAATGTATTGGATTTAGTTAGTTTCTCTGGGAATTTAAACTGCATCTTACTTTTTTTCTTTTTTTTTTGTTAAAATGACTTAAAGCTTCTTTAGACTATATATATATATATATATATATATATATATATAGAGAGAGAGAGAGAGAGAGAGAGAGAGAGAGAGAAAGAGAAAGAAGGGATGAAGGCGAGAGGCGAGAGAAAGAGTATAAACATGTTTATTTGATGTAAATATTAGTAGCACTTCTGTTGCATTTTGGATTTTGTTAGTATCTCTTGGAATTTAAACTGCATTTTCTGTCTTTGTTTAAAATGACTTTAATATTCTTTAGACTTTATATATATATATATATATGTGTGTGTGTGTATGTGTGTGTGTGTGTGTGTGTGTAGGGAGAGGAAGCAAGACATGGAGACAGAGAGTATAACCATGTTTATAGGTTTTTGTCGGTTTAATATACGTTGTTTTACATATTTCAAACATAATGTAATTCATGTCTCAATAACACCCGAGGGTTTCTTTATATCCGACACTTATCTGATTTCAAAATGTATTTGAGATGATTATCGCCTAATTGCTTCTAAATCTCTATTGATTATATATAGTAATTCTTTTCATACAAGACATTTCGGTATTTTTTTGTGTTCGAGGAAACAGGTTTCTTTCTGCTGTTTTAATTAGAGGATTATATGGAAAATTATATTTGGTCTAAAAGATGACGCTTCCTTTCAAGTTCTGAAGTGTTGGAGACAAATTAATCTCTCATGCTGACAAAGGTTCGTAAAATCAAGGATAACATCTACGGATGCGACGCTGGACTCTGACAGTTATGCTGCTTCCTGTGGTGTTTCTAGACAAACGAGACGCACTGAGTAGTTGTCTGGTGCTCGTGATCCTATTTTAGCAGAAATGAGTCCGTATGTTTATTTGATCTTGGAAATCTCATTAGATTTTCTCACAAAAAGAATCCAGTTCTTATTTTTTTTCCGAAGACAACATGTCATGAGAGTTAATTCATGAAAATTACATGTTTAACCCAGCAATAATAAACTCAATGGATGTCATACCCTGCATTTCGCAGAATAGTGCTATGTGAGACACAATAAAACTAGATGAACCTATGAGTGGTCGCGAGAAACGAATATATTAGATAATGTTTTATGCAAACTTGTACATTTCTAGTAATTTATGTCTACTCTTTTAAAATATGACTAATAGATGATTTCAAAATACCATTTTGAAGCATATAATAAGGCCGATTACAAAATACCCGCGATACTGATCCCCAAACAGCCACAAATATAAACATAACTTGAGTAGAAAGAGTCCACAGGTGATCGAATAAGACGATGGTGATCTTAGAAATTCTATAGTTGTAATGAGAAACTTGATAATAAAAAAGGTCAGAAACTTCCATCTACACTTGAGAATAAACGTTTGAAATCAATTGGTTGGAAATATACTAAGTGCCAGAGAAATGTCTAAGACACTTGATTTCTGTAATTCAATGGGGAAGAAAATTGGTAAACCGTTTCTTGAATCGGACATTTTTTCCGAACAATCTAATAGAAGACATCCAGAATCATTATTTATAAGTGTCACATTTCTATTAAGATTAAATTATATCATAAGAATGGATACTCACAAGATATTCGAAAGAATCTTCACTTTTTTAACCTTTTGCCATTTGCTATGAATGTAATAGAGACATCAACAGTTATTCTAGTTGAAGTAAATAGAAACTAGAGAAGTTCTGTGTGCATAGATGTATGTGAATGAAACCAACTTAATATGTGTGGTTACCTTAAAGAGTCGAAGGAAATAACACAGAAGATAATTAAAAAGAAATTGTATTAAAAGAAAGTACAGCATTAATGGGTCGACAGAGGCTGTTTTCTCACGTTTACTTATTGGTCATAACCACCCTAGCCAGAGGGTCAGGTCTAATCCATACAGTAACAGAAACAATATGTATAAATAGTAATGATATTTATCTGAAGAACGCTGAAGACAAGAAATGCTGCAGTTCAAGACTTATATTTGGCAAAACATGACTGAAAAAAGTATTTTTACATTTGTATTCACCACAAATAAGGATTATTACGACTGAGATGTCATAGGCAATTGTGTTTAAAGGGAAACTTTATAGAATGTATCCCAAATGGAGAGTTGTACAACAAGATGTTTGTTAAGATACCATTCAATGTCTGAGTGGTACAGTCGCGGAAACAAGGAATAGCGATAGTATTCTAAAGACAAGCGGTTCGAAATAAGAAGCTATTATAGTAGAACGGTTTCCGGCTTTCGGAGATCTCGACTGTAAAAGGGGTGTGATTTTGCTACTAGTCTAGGTAGTCAGAAGTATTTATGTTGAGAGGGTACACGTGCAATAAGTCTATCTAAGCACATTTCGCTAAAAGTACTTGTAAAGCAAGCTCAAGGATGCAGGACTGCTGCCATGGAACATGGGCTGGAGCTTTGCAGACAGTACGAGACTTATTAATATAGATACTCTTATTTGCACCATGTCAAAGACGCATAGACTAATGTTTTGTGAATCAGCTTAGATGCGGCAACAATACTCCATGCAGAGGCGAATAGTGACTTTATAGATATATAGGGTGCTGGTACGTGTAATAAGATTTCTATCCTAGGAAAGGAAGCCCAGCTTGTTTGCAGCAAACCTGGCAGTATATTTGATGTATTAATTCCAATTCATGTTGCCTGTGCATATCAAGCAGGCGGGTTTTAACATTGGAATATCGGTAGGAATGTTATCAGCCATTACAATCGGTGTTTGGTAAAGTGTTTCTCTAATGCTCAAAGGAAATAAGCTTTTAATGTGTAACCACGCATTTTGGTCTCATTTTCCTACAGACTGTGAGTAATTCTCTAAGAATTCAGTCATTGCTTTAGAAGTTTCCAAACATGCTAACAGATCGCATCCAGCATCCCTGTAAATAAAGTTCCAGTATTCATTTACATATAAAATGATGAACAAAATATATAAGACTATACACTTCCACCATAATTATAAAAGTCACGTTTCTATGAAGACATACTCGAATCAACAATCTCTAAATGTTATCAAAGGGGATAGAAAACTCTCAATGTATGAACGTCTCTTCTAGTTAGAGTTAAAAAAAACTTGAGAACTCATATGTGCATAGATGTATACGGATGCAACCAACTTGATATGTATAAATAATAATGATATTCTTCTGTAAAACGTTTCGTACATGCGCGGTATTTGGCTACACATAACTGGAATACAATTCTTAAATAAAAATATATCCTGATCCGTCGCATCCATTATAAAGTAGATAAGTATTTTATTTACCTCTTCTCTAGGTCAAGGTCAGGTGTGGGTTTTGATTAAAATGATTTTGTGGAACGAACTGGATTCGAACCAGGTACATCCAGGTCCTAAATCCGCGTCGTTAACCACTTAGCCACCGTGACCCCCAGTAGATAAGTATGTAATTAGTATTTACGTTGTTTCCATTCGTTCTCTCGGGTGTCAGTTGTAACTTTTATTGTTCAGCACAGGTCTATGAAATAGTAGGACATAAGAGGTATTTGTAATTGTAAGCAACTAATTAATATATATATATATATATGAAACCTGGACAACGTCGTGTACATTTTCTAATCCTGATTTTTATGAAGTTAGTTATGTGCATGTGTTTATGAATGTATATGTACAGGATTCACTCATAAATAATTTTCACATTTTCTACATTTTCTACATTTTCTAATCCTGATTTCTACCTATTTCTAATTTCTACATTTCTAATTTTCTACATTTTTAATTTCTACATTTCTACATTCTACATTTCTAATTTCTAATAATTAGAATAAAATAAATACATTTCTAATAATTCTACATTCTACATTTCTAATTTCCACATTTCTAATTTCTACATTTCTAATTTTCTAATCCTGATTGATATGAAGTTAGTTATGTGCATGTGTTTATGAATGTATATGTATAGGATTCACTCATAAATAGTTTTCTACATTTTCTACATTTTCTACATTTTCTAATCCTGATTTCTATATTTCTAATTTCTACATTTCTACATTCTACATTTCTAATTTTCTAATCCTGATTTCTACATGTTCTAATCCTGGTTTATATAAAGTTAGTTAGGTGCATGTGTTTATGGATGTATATGTACAGGATTCACTCATAAATAATTTTCTACATTTTCTACATATTCTAATCCTGATTTCTACATTTCTAATTTCTACATTTCTACATTCTACATTTCTAATTTTCTAATCCTGATTTCTACATGTTCTAATCCTGGTTTATATAAAGTTAGTTAGGTGCATGTGTTTATGGATGTATATGTACAGGATTCACTCATAAATAATTTTCTACATTTTCTACATATTCTAATCCTGATTTCTACATTTCTAATTTCTACATTTCTACATTCTACATTTCTAATTTACTAATCCTGATTTCTACATTTTCTAATCCTGATTGATATAAAGTTAGTTATGTGCATGTGTTTATGAATGTATATGTAAAGCATTCACTCATAAATAATTTTCACATTTTCTACATTTTCTACATTTTCTAATCCTGATTTCTACATTTCTAATTTCTACATTTCTAATTTTCTACATTTTTAATTTCTACATTTCTACATTCTACATTTCTAATTTCTTATAATTAGAATAAAATAAATACATTTCTAATACTTCTACATTCTACATTTCTAATTTCTTATAATTAGAATAAAATAAATACATTTCTAATACTTCTACATTCTACATTTCTAATTTCTTATAATTAGAATAAAATAAATACATTTCTAATACTTCTACATTCTACATTTCTAATTTCTACATTTCTAATTTTCTAATCCTGATTTCTACATTTTCTAATCTTGATTTATATGAAGTTAGTTATGTGCATGTGTTCATGAATATATACGTACAGGATTAACTCATAAATAATTTAACCGATCATTAAGAGTTTTGGAACACAGCTGTACGGCGTGATAGATAATAATGTGGGACCTATTTAGTGTAATTTATCTTTATGCAGGGAGTAAATAGGGTGAGGAGGCTCTTCATTAAAGGTCAGATATCTCAGATGTTAGTGAAATTTTAACAATAGGTATGAGACATCAGGTAATAAACGTTATCAAAATGTAATTTTCTTTAGAGTATTTTAACGGTTTTACAAGGCATAATATAAGAAAATTTAAATATTTCAGAGTTGAATTGAATTGTATCTATACGGATTACACACCAATTAAGCACGGTTCCCCTAATTTCAATTTCTTATTAAGACACTCTTAAATTTTAGACGTTTCCTATTATAAAAATCATGTGATAGATTTTAATCAAAATTTGAATAATGGTTCTAAACATAAGGTTTAATGTCATTATATATTGATTTAAATCTTCATAAGCGGACATGAACTAGTGCATAACTGTCTTTCTCAAGGAATTAAATTTACACCTCCTGGGAGATGTATGTTTCTAGTTCTTAAAAAGTGATGAGTTTAATTTTTAGAGATTCAGTTGATTTAAATTTATAGAAGTGAAGCAGTCATCTATTTCACTCACGATACGATGTAAATTTCTCCAAAGAGAATTGAGTAATTTCAAGAATAAGTGATCTAGGTAATTTGACAGTTCACACTACTTCTAAAATGTATAACATGTAATTGAACAATGTTGTAGTCATTAAAAGATATGCAAAGTGTACATGTATTTCACCATCAAAATCCGACTTTCGTACTTGGGAATACCCTGACCAAAACTATGAGCAGCTTTTTAAGCACTGACGTATTAATGTGGCGACCTGTATTCGCGATATTCGTCTTTTAAAGTGTCGTCAGTGTGGCTAGACACAAATTGCTCACAAAATGCACTGCTGGTAGTGGAAGATGATATATACAGATTTATCGCTTACACACACCGGTTTCCGTTAGATCACCGAAGTTAAACGACGTTGAAAATGGACAGTACTAAATGGATGATCATTTGATAATAGAAAGTGTTTTATGTTGGAGCGCTCTCTGCTTATCTTCGTGTTTGATAATGGCCCTATGGGAATGGACGTATCTGTTGGAAATCGTTGGTTTGACTTGCGCGAATTAGCGCGGGTAGACCCGTGCAGTCGAGTGCAGAATAGGGCCTGTTATCACAGTCGGAGCCTACGGACGTGACAGGGTCACCGCGTGACGTCACAGGCCTTTGCGTGGGAAGCAGAGGGATCCGTGACGTCACTCGTTCTTCGTGAGAAGAGAGTTTTAGCAGGGTTTTGGAGGCGAACCTATCAGACGTGATTTTTACCATGTAGTCTACAACAGATTAGGGGAATTGATTCCCTAAGAAAATACAGAAGAAAGATCTCTTCCCCCCTCCACGAATGATTAAAAACTTAATTGCTAGGTAATTACGAAAGCAGTAATTTCCTCTCTCTCTCCCCACGTTGGTGAAAATCTCCAAGCCGATAAATAACTAACGCCTGTAATAAAAAGAATTGAAAGTTAAAAAGATTGGTGTTGAGTGAGTCGGTCAGGAAGTTTTTGTTGCAGACAACGGGCGGCGTGGTCCACGGCAGAAAGAGAGAAGAAAGAATTCAACCACTAGACGACACGCACCCTCTACGCGGCGAGGGAGAAATTTAAAGGTATGCAAATGATATGATTTATGTTTAAAAATGACGAGTGATTAAATGTGTACTGCCACGGTCGTTCCGGGACGAGTATACAAACAAGAAAAGCCGCCGCCCTTAAATAGGGGTATGCAACACTGGCATTGTTTCTAATCGTCTTGGACTTCTGTCTTACACTGGATTCAAACAACACCCATGTAAAAGAAAGATAGTTGAGGGTGACAAAACCGTTGCTTCACAATAGACTCTCTGCTAAAACACTCTTACAAGGGTTATCCATTGTCTCACAAGTCTGAACGGAGGCCCGTCTCTCAATTTACGATAACATGCAGCAATCTATTATTCATTGGATGTATGTTTAATTCCTACATCTTGCACTTTACTGCTTCGCATGGGTCTGGTTGTTAATAATGTTTACCAAGCTCATATAATCGCATCTGCACAATTGCCCATAAGTTTTCGATCGGATTCAGATTCAGGCTGGATGGCAGTTATCCCATTATATTCTCCGTTGTAAACATATTACGTTTATTGTCTATGTAATCATAACAGTTAACACTGTGTCGTTTAACGAGTTCATCAAGTTTAAATGGTGCAACAATGGTCTGGTTTACTATTCAAGCCTGTGTAATCACACTGCCTCCCCCTTGGTGTGCCTTGGAAACCGAGAGCAAAGAGTCAAAAACTTTTCTTTTTTTTATTATTTTTGTCGCAATTTATCGCTTTATAACATTTGCTTTTATTTATTTCATTCACCCTCAAACAAGGCGCATTGAACTGAGATGTAAGGGGTGTCTGTCAATTAGGGGCCAGATTGATAAAAACATATTAAGCGGAAAGTTTAACAGCGGGATGTTTGTTTACATTTCATTTAAATTTCTGCATGTTGATACAATCGTGGTAACCGGGAGAAAAGAGGAATTCCAAAAGCAAGCGATTTCCGGAAAGAAACACTTGGTGAAGAAACCTTTCTAGCATGTGGGGACAATCTACATTTAAGGGGTGGGATTTTGCTGCTTGTGGGGGTGGTCGAGGATATTTACATTGACGGGGAACAAGTGAAGCAAGCTCATCGGAGCATAATCAGTTGAATTAATTATAAGGTTCTGACAAGCTTTTTTATTTGTAGAATACTTAGTATTCAAGAAGCTCTCAACGAATCCCTTCGATATAGAAAAGCTTGTTAGGGACTAGGTGTGGGGCAAAAATGTGAATTACATTTACTGTTATCTGTTGTTCGAGGTATCATGTAGCATAGGAGGATAATGGTAGCGGTTGGCCGTTAATCATCAGTATGCAATATAACAAAAATACCCAGGATGTTGTTGTGGTTGCAACAATGTTCACCCTGGTCAGGTTGAGCCCGCTTCTACCCTGGATTGCACTAAATCTTAAATCATGTCAGCATATGAACGGCGGTCCCGATCAAGGTTGCACGATATGGCTATCCCATCACGATTCCACCGTCGAATACCCAGGATAGGTTCATAATACTCCCTTTGACCCTTAAATAAATGCAAGAATCCAGAACCTGTAATACTCCAATGTATTTTCTTGTATTATTGTACATTAGGACCCTATATATTCTAGTTCACCCAAATAGTACAATGAGATTCTACTTTCTTTGGCGATTACATGTAAACAACCTAAAAAAGTAGGCGTTAAAAATAAAAATATTTTAGACTTTGGAGTCTTTCAATTTATACATTTAACTGTGACTGTGATTGGCATCAGAGATATACATTTCATGAAACCAGGGTTCCTTATGGACTAAGGATTGTTAATTTATTAATAAAAAACATAGTAAGCGCGTGTAACAGCGATTTAGCACGCTGATCAATTTTTCTGCTAATACTAATTCGCATAATGTATATATATATATATATATATATATATATATATATATATATATATATATATATATATATATATATATATAGTCTTGGAAGTTTCTCAACCATTAAAACTATATTTAAAATAAAACCTTAAGTCCTAAGTCGTTCAGTGGAAAATCACTCATGTAAGTCAATTTAACTTTTTCAATTATTATATTAGTTTTCTTCTAACATTATTTAATAGATCACTAGTTGTTTACCATGAAAAACTGTTTCGGGAATTTAAAAACAAGACAGTATTTAATTTCATGGCTTCCCAGCAGAGTTGATCAGACCATACTTCCCTTAAAATACAAAAACATAAACGTTCCGTATACTAAACCTAGGTTTTATTCCGTATAAATGTTTTGCTAACTTATATTAGTTATTAAAAAAAAGAAAAGAGTCCTACTTACCTGTGTTGTTCGATATATATATATATATATATATATATATATATATATATATATATATATATATATATATATATATATAACTTCTCTTCCGAAGCTTATCGAGTTATCTATATACATATATATGCATACATATGTATGCGTCAAAACAAGTAGTTGAAATAATCGAGACAATGCGAGTAATTTATTCATATGGTCTAAATATAAATTAAAGAAGAATAACTTACAAGACGAATTAGAAAATGCAGGACGATTATATCCAGCCTTGTCTCGCTACAGTACTAGAGATATAGCACATGTAAATAGAAACAATAGATTATCTGCCGTTTCATGCGAGGGATTCTTTAAAAAAATAAAGATATCATCATGACTAATATTTCCGAGTCTTTTAATTACATTAGAAAACTTCTTAATCAAACAAAGGAGAACGTATCAAAGGACATAGTATCTAAAATATAATTACAACCGGATTTTATATACAGGAAAGAAGAACTTACTCAATGGTATGAGTATACTATGGATATAATCGATACAAAATTATACAAGCCACCTAATTAGAGTATAAAGAATAAACCTCGAATTTGTTGTGTAGTATTGTATGAAAATACAGGATTTGATGATATACATCTACCTATATATAATCTAAATATTAATAATCCAGAAATCATTCAGTCACTACACAATGAACTTAAAATAACGGAACAGAATCCAATAGTAACATACAAAGTAGGGTAAACTATACGGAATAAAGTTTTTAACTATAAAGAAACTGTAGAGAATTTAAATATAAATGATAATGACTAAATGAATATACCAGAATGTTAATGTAAATAATCCGCTTTATGTAATACTGACATAGGGCAAGTAATTGTAATCTAGCGATAAAAAAATTATAGATTAAGAAAACTCTTAAGTAAAGGCCCAAACTATAGAGAACCAAAATGTTTAAATTATACGAAATGTGTTTAGGAGATAATTTAAGCGTTGATAATTCTACTGCATCCATAGCAAAAAGCATAAATTATTACACTCTACATTTGACGTACAGCAAAATAATGTACTTACATTCATAAATAAAAAGGTTGAACGTTTAAAAGAACTTAACCACCATAAAAAGAGAACCCATTCTTAGAAATCCACAAATAATTATGGACCTTAAAATGCTTCCAAATAAGTTATATATAAATACATGTATATATATATATTTCTGAATTTATAAATATTTTTAATATGAAACTAAATATAATAAAATAATACAAATACATAAGACTATGAATCACTTAATAAGTAGTGTAATAGATTCGTCCGAACACTATAAAATACAGCAATTTTTGTAAATAACGGACATATTTTCGTAGACACAGACAAATTACACAGGTAAGGAGGACATTTTTAATAACTAAATAAGTAGCAAAACATTAATCTGGAACAAAATTTAGATCTAATATACCGACCGTTTTTGTTCTTGTTTTTTTTAGGGAAGTGGGGTTTGATCAACTCTGCTGCGAAGCCATGAGATAAAATACCGTTTTTTCTTAAATTCCCGAAACGGTTTTTCATGGTAAACAAATGATGATATATTAAATAATGTTAAGACTAGCGTAAATTCTTAGAAGCTTACTAATATAGTGACTGTAAAAAGTAAATGACTTACAATAAAAGTAATTTTCCATCGAAGGACTTGGGACAAAATGTTTTTGTTTTTTTCCTTTCTTATATAGTTTTAATAGTTGAAAAACTTCCGAGACTATATATATACATATAAATATATATATATATACATATATAATTTATATATATATATTTGCATACATATATATATATATATATATATATATCTATATATATATATATATATAGAGAGAGAGAGAGAGAGAGAGAGAGAGAGAAAGAGAGACAGAGAGACAGAGAGACAGACATGCGTTGTTTTATATCTCGGAATGTTTTTGTTTTATAGATCTTTTTGTAATCTTCTTGAATCCTTCGGATAATCCTGTATGTACTTGTATTCTTCTCTAATTATTGTATGTAGTATGACGAAATTTAAATGTAATATGAACAAACATTTTGCTGCACTTTAGTTAATATCGTGCGTCTCGAGTTTTACATGATATTCTCAAAATTCTCTCCTTTACACAGCATCAAATCAACATGCTGACTATTGTACAACCTTTTTTATAATTGTTGTGGGTGAACCTACCTACCCTTTAGTGATGACTAAATAGTAGCAACCGGCTACCATAAATACCGGATTTTGCCGGGAAAACAGGGGTACCACATTTTGGCACTTGCACTGCCAACACTGACTTGTGTATAATTTCTCTGTTCAATACAATTCATTATTATTATCTCTAAATCTGTTGTTCATTTATTCTATTGTTGGTACCCCTAAACGGGTCCACAACAATAATTTAACTGTCTCCCATAAAAATATTCTAATTATTATGAATGTTGAGAGATAGATAACTGATAGGCCTAATGGCATGTCTGTGGTATACATATATATATATATGTATATATATATATATATATATATATATATATATATATATATATATATATATATTTTTTTTTTTGATTTTATTCCATTAGTTGCGACAAAACAAGTTTTGTTTCATTGGTGCTAATAGCGACCAACTCATCGGGCCGGCGAAAGGAATTCAAATGGCATAAAATTTTAACTTCACTTTAACGGGAGATTGAAAATTGAAAATACATTGAAGAGGGAGGGGGACAGAGTTGGGGATTTGTCTATAACGGCGACATGGGACATGAGAGGGGAGGGGGGAGAAGGGGGAGGACCCCAACAAGTCGTGTTTCAAATTATTACGTGGGAGGTTTTTCACGTGTCTGTGCTGTCATGATCTCAATCTCGGCTCTGAATTTTCATTGAGCACTCTCATAAACCCGGTTTCAACTTCCTTCGGATTCATACCCCCTGGATATTTGTAACAAGTTAATTATATATATATATATATATATATATATATATATATATATATAGTTCAGCTTAATTTAATACAAATAAGCAACTGCCATGTTTAGATATTATATCAGTCTTTTGTACAAGTGGACCGACTAATTTGAGATGTTATTCTACATTACACAGTTTTAAACATTTATCATAGAGCATTTTGGCAATAGAACAAGTATAACTCCGTTATAAACTTTTCACTTCAAGACTGGAAGACAAGAATATCAACTCGTAAGTGTTTCCTGTACTAGTGCTAATGTTACAAGCTTTGGCTACTTGTCAACCGACGTGAGAGTGAGAAATATTCCAACCAAGCTGAAAAATTAACACCATGTGATTATCAAATAGTTTTATTTCCGGCGTAAAATATATACAGACATCTAATAGTTGACATCGAATGCGAGGCGGGTGAGGAGCTTCAGTTTGTATCATAAGTTTAATCCATCCGGTACAGCTGAAATCGGATGCACGAAGACGACATATTGAAAATTATTATTCATATATTTATGTGTATTTACTGTAAACAACAAGTCTCGGCTTAGTTACTGAATAATGCTATTTAGTTTTAACTGCATAATTAACTTTCGGTTTTGTTACATTATAATAATAGGTATTAAACATAAATTAATAAATATTCCCGAAATTACAGTTTATTTAAAGTATTTTTTTAAGTTTTGAGGAGCAAAATAGTATTTAAGTTTTTTTATTAATTTTCATCCACCGCTAATAAACACTTATTCAGCAGATTCTAACGACTGCTTAAAGTCGACACTAATTCAGCAGATTCTAAAGACTGCTTAAAGTCGACACTAATTCAGCAGATTCTAAAGACTGCTTTAAGTCGACACTAATTCAGCAGATTCTAAAGACTGCTTAAAGTCGACACTAATTCAGCAGATTCTAAAGACTGCTTAAAGTCGACACTAATTCAGCAGATTCAAAAGACTGCTTAAAGTCGACACTAATTCAGCAGATTCTAAAGACTGCTTAAAGTCGACACTAATTCAGCAGATTCTATAGACTGCTTTAAGTCGACACTAATTCAGCAGATTCTAAAAACTTCTTAAACTCGACACTTATTCAGCAGATTCTAAAGACTGCTTAAAGTCGACACTAATTCGGCAGATTCTAAAGACTGCTTAAAGTCGACACTAATTCGGCAGATTCTAAAGACTGCTTAAAGTCGACACTAATTCAAAAGATTCTAACGACTGCTTAAAGTCGACACTAATTCAGCAGATTCTAAAGACTGCTTAAAGTCGACACTAATTCAGCAGATTCTAAAGACTGCTTAAAGTCGACACTAATTCAGCAGATTCTAAAGACTGCTTAAAGTCGACACTAATTCAGCAGATTCTAAAGACTGCTTAAAGTCGACACTAATTCAGCAGATTCTAAAGACTGCTTTAAGTCGACACTAATTCAGCAGATTCTAACGACTGCTTAAAGTCGACACTAATTCAGCAGATTCTAAAGACTGCTTAAAGTCGACACTAATTCAGCAGATTCTAAAGACTGCTTAAAGTCGACACTAATTCAGCAGATTCTAAAGACTGCTTAAAGTCGACACTAATTCAGCAGATTCTATAGACTGCTTTAAGTCGACACTAATTCAGCAGATTCTAAAAACTTCTTAAACTCGACACTTATTCAGCAGACTCTAAAGACTGCTTAAAGTCGACACTAATTCGGCAGATTCTAAAGACTGCTTAAAGTCGACACTAATTCGGCAGATTCTAAAGACTGCTTAAAGTCGACACTAATTCAAAAGATTCTAACGACTGCTTAAAGTCGACACTAATTCAGCAGATTCTAAAGACTGCTTAAAGTCGACACTAATTCAGCAGATTCTAAAGACTGCTTAAAGTCGACACTAATTCAGCAGATTCTAAAGACTGCTTAAAGTCGACACTAATTCAGCAGATTCTAAAGACTGCTTAAAGTCGACACTAATTCAGCAGATTCTAAAGACTGCTTTAAGTCGACACTAATTCAGCAGATTCTAACGACTGCTTAAAGTCGACACTAATTCAGCAGATTCTAAAGACTGCTTAAAGTCGACACTAATTCAGCAGATTCTAAAGACTGCTTTAAGTCGACACTAATTCAGCAGATTCTAACGACTGCTTAAAGTCGACACTAATTCAGCAGATTCTAAAGACTGCTTAAAGTCGACACTAATTCAGCAGATTCTAAAGACTGCTTAAACTCGACACTAATTCAGCAGATTCTAAAGACTGCTTAAAGTCGACACTAATTCGGCAGATTCTAAAGACTGCTTAAAGTCGACACTAATTCGGCAGATTCTAAAGACTGCTTAAAGTCGACACTAATTCAAAAGATTCTAACGACTGCTTAAAGTCGACACTAATTCAGCAGATTCTAAAGACTGCTTAAACTCGACACTAATTCAGCAGATTCTAAAGACTGCTTAAAGTCGACACTAATTCAGCAGATTCCAAAGACTGCTTAAAGTCGACACTAATTCAGCAGACTCTAAAGACTGCTTAAAGTCGACACTAATTCAGCAGATTCTAAAGAATGCTTTAAGTCGACACTAATTCAGCAGATTCTAAAGACTGTTTAAACTCGACACTAATTCAGCAGATTCTAAAGACTGCTTAAAGTCGACACTAATTCAAAAGATTCTAACGACTGCTTAAAGTCGACACTAATTCAGCAGATTCTAAAGACTACTTAAAGTCGACACTAATTCAGCAGATTCTGAAGCCCGCTCAAAATTAAGCCTTCAATTTTAGATATTTTCTACGGTTAAAATCATGCAATTCAATTTGATAAAAATAAGAATAGGGGTTCTAGTCATAAAGTTCAGTATCATTATATCTTTATTTCAATCTTCGTAGAGTTACATAAAGATGGTGCAAAATTGTTCTGTTTGATGAAATATTTTACATCTGTTGGACGGGTATGTTTCTAGTTTATATAGAGAGATACCATGTTTTAAAATGGTATTATATTATTAGATTGATTTTTTAGAGTTGATGTTAAAACATTTAATCTTTCAGAAATCAAAATAATCAGATCTGCTGTATTCGTTTTGAGAAATGTCAGACTAGATGAGATGCAATTTATGCAAATTATGCAAATTACATACAAATCATAGTATCCTTTGACAATCCAAAATAACCCACGCATTAAATTTATTACAGAGACAAAGTTATAATTCTGATTTTCTTTTTTAATACACCGTTCAGTTATCTAAACTAATTGAAACGAACATTAACATTTGCTGCATTGCTCATTAGGCCATCATTTAAAACAGTTTCTAGATACGTTTTAACACAACACTCGTCATGATATTTTAAGGCGAGATCACTGTCTTATTTTCCTATAAGCGGAAGTCAATCTGGGGGGGGTGAGACTGTATAATTTAAGTATCTTAATTAAATATATAAAAATATATACATACAATATGTTTGGTATTTCTCAATCTGTCTGTTCACTCTTTTCGAAGATGCAATTCATAGCAAAACACAACTTTACCCGAATCAAATGTAGTATAAATGTTCTCTTAGTAGTTATTGTTACAATAATAACGTGGTTCGCTCACTGTATATCCATAAACAGCAAATACAACGTGTTGATATATTGTATTTTCATGAGTTCAAAATTGAAAAGATAAGAAATGAAAAAATATGACTGCGAATATGGAGATCGAGGCTGTGAACAAGATTACACAGTGGTCCTCATTCACTTCCTCAGACATGAGGTACCTGCTAGTATGTATGTATGACTGTATGTAATAGAAACTCGTGCATTCAACGGTATTATTGTATGTGCAATGTTAAGGAAATGTTTGTTTTCGTTAGACTTTTCGATGTGTGTGGAGCACTGTTTTTTTTTTTAAACGAAAATAGAAAACAGACAAAACAAACGAATGTCGTATTGGAAACGCGTGCTTTTAACTGTATCATTGTATGTGCAATATTAAGGAAGTGTTTATTTTCGTTCGACTTCTCAATATGTGCGGAGCTCTGTTTTTATTTCAAAAACAAAAAAAGAAAACAGCTAAAATACACAGAATTTATATTAGAAATGCATGTTTTCAACTGTATTATTGTGTGTGAAATATTAAGAATGTGTGTTTTGTTCTACTTCTCGATGTGTGCGGAGCTCTGCTTTTATTTAAAATACAAAAGCAAAAGCAGAAAACAGGCAAAACAGGAAATTCGTATTAGAAACGCGTGTTTTCAATTGTACCATTGTGTGTGCAATATTAAGAAAGTGTTTATTTTTGTTCGGCTTTTCGATTTACGCTGAGCCCCGTTTTTATTAAAAAACAGAAAACAGCCAAAACAAACGAAATTCGTATTGAAAACGCCTGCTTTTAACGGTATTATTGTATATGCAATAATATTAAGAAACCGTTTATTTTTGTTCGACTTTTCGATGTGTGCGAAGCTCTGTTTTTATTTTTTTTTAACAGAAAACAGCCAAAGTACACGGAATTATATGATATAGAAACGCGTGCTTTCAACGGTATTATTGTATGTGCAATATTGAAGTAAGTGTTTATTTGCGTTCGACTTTTAAATGTGTACGAAGCTCTGTTTTTGTTACGATAAAATAGAACATCACTTCTCACATCATGTTTGTCTGCAACTTGTTACTGGCTATCTTGCTTTCGCTTGTTGCTAGGCTCAAAGTTTTGAATCAAGTGAGGTATAGCTGTCGTACAAAGCTAGATCACTTAATTTACAATCTCAGTACAGATACTCGTGCAAACAATGGCACTTTTTCTGAATGAAGGAGTGACACTTGTCTGACAAGACGGTGCAGTCATCATGTATGAATATACACACATACACATATATATATATATATATATATATATATGTGTGTGTGTGTGTGTGTTAGTGTGCGTATGTGTGTGTTTATGGAATATTTATGGTAATATAAGGATCAGGGAGCATGAAATTACCCTGATTCTTTTTCATGGTACGTTGAATACCTTCTAATAAATAGATTAAATATATATATATATATATATATATATATATATATATATATATATACATATATATATATAAATAAGTCATCCACAAACAGACTGTCTCGCTGTATCGCAACTCTTCGATGTAGCTATACATACCATTGTATCAAGCAGAACTGAAAGCTGTCTTTCTAGACAACAGTCGGCGCTTTTAACCATTTAGTTATTATCTGGCAACTGCTGAGAGTAAGCGAAATCTCAATGATAAACATTGGCAATTGCCTTGATTTGTTTACACGAAAAACATTGCATTATAAGCTAGTTGCAATTGCCGAATGTAATTACCAGAGAGCTCAGCCAATGAATCAGGCTTTATATATATATATATATATAGAGAGAGAGAGAGAGAGAGAGAGAGAGAGAGAGAAAGAGTAGAGTGTAATCCAGTATCAGTACAGTTTCAACGAGAGAAAAATGTATATGAAACATTTGATTAAAATCACAAAATTATAAAATTATGAAATAATAAAATAACAAACAATGGTTGAAAAAGGTTTTTACAAATGTTGATAGCCTCACTTTTTTAAATATATAAATATATATATATATATATATATATATATATATATAAATATATATATATATAAATATATATATATATATTTATAAATATAAATATACATATATATAAATATATATATATATATATATATATATATATATATATATAGTCATTAACAGACAGACTATTTCGCTGTATGACAGCTCTTATAGTTAGACCAGCATTTCTCCGTAGCGCGGGATCGAACCTTCAACCATCTAGATAATAGTCCAAACATTAGACCATGACAGAGGGCTTGTAAATGATATCTACAATTTATTTTTATATAAACATAGACGACTGCTTCATAGTGCTCAATTTGATTATTTTCAAAGAGTATTGCGTTACGCTAAGAAACAGCAGGAAGATCACCCAACTGCGGTGCTTTACTTAAGAAGGGGGTCTTTTACAGTCATCCATAGACAGGGTATTCGTTGTATCACAACTCTTCAGTGTATGTGCGTATGTGTGTGTGTATGTGTGTTTTAATAAAATTTCAAAACTATTATGGTTATTATTATAAGATTTTAAATAAGCATTCTGTTATCATGCAAATAACATATATATAATTATTACTGTCTGAAATATTAAAATAATAATCATACGTTATAATTTGATAACGTAGCATGGCAATATTTTTGGAATCTTGTATTTCACTAAACTAGATAATATCGTTTGTGCATCTTCTGAAAGTCTTGGAACGAAATCAGATGGGTTACTTTATTTAAAGTTGATTATAAGGATTAAAAGATCATTTTCGAGATGCTTCCATTATCGGCTAAGTTCGTGCGAACTATCACATTTCGAATCAGACTACTTTAAATGGCATAGGCTTAAGTAGGGCGGGCATCATCCTAAGCCACTTGCTACTTTGATGAGATACAATCCCGATATCCCTTGTAAAGGAGAGATAATGAAACTAATTACTACAAAGAAAATCATCTCACTCATTAAGAATGTGACCAGAATGTCGATTAATTAGCTTCGCAATCCCGAAATGAACAAGACGGTAATTCAGTCTGCGGCGGATATATCGACGTTCGTAAATTGCACTTAAGTGAGGAGAATTTCTGATCACACAAAAAGAACAACACAGATAGGATCTAATTCGGGCGCACGCGGTTCAATCTGCGGACATCTGTAGTGGGATGAATGTACATTAATCGAATTAACAACACAATTCATACAAATTAACATATCTACGTTTATTACTAAACTTGAGAATGTAATAATAGTATAGATGATTGAAATTTTCATACGACGATAGATTTGCGTTATAAATAGTTCGGTTAAAATAAACTCAGTAAGTGGACGACTGATGTTGATTGTGGGGGTATGAGCAGTTTGGCTTTTGTGCAATCTTCTCACGAGTCATTTAAGTAGTGATTACTTGACGAGCAGAGTGTGTGTTGTTCGAACTAGTGAACATATCGTTATCGTATTTTTTTATACAAATTAACTAAAGAGACATCATGTCTCTACCATATATAGCTGTAAGAAAAACCCCTGTGGCTCGTGTCCTAATATTTTACCGATTCTTATTATGATTTTTCCGACTCTATGTTTAACTTTTCTCATTAGTTTGTCTAGATTTGGAAACGATTTTGTACGAAATATTCAGAAAAAAGAAACTCAGCGATTTCATTATTTTTATTCTTGCACTGTGTTCATTTTTTAACAATAAAAAATACATTTTTTAAACACTCAAAATGAGAAACAAGTACCACCGCCAAAGTTATAAACCTTTATTTTTGCTGTTGACTAAAAGTGCTAATCGTAAACCTACTGTTATGTGAAAGACTTACTAAGAAAATTAGTCTTTTGCCAGCAAAAAGATTGTTTACTTTTTCTTTCTCTCTATTACAACAAATATTACGTTAGCAGTGTAATATAAAAGAAAAAAAGTTCTAAAAGCCGTACATCTAAACATGTAAACATTTTATTAAACTATGGCAGAACTCATTAAATTCCAAATGCAACTGGAACAATAACAACACCAAATTGACGAAATACTAAAAATATCCGAAAAAAGATTTCTAAAAGCTTCTACTGGAACAAACTCAAAAACAGTGAAGAAACGAAAAAAGACTACTTAAAGAAAATAAAAGAATTGACTTCTTACTAAAACAGTGTCAAATAAGGGTCAAAATACAAAGAACGAAAACGATTTTCTCAAAATGCCGTTTGGAGTTCAATTGACAATTTCACCTATTACTTAGATGAGAATAAAACCTTCGCTTTATATTTCAGAAGGTAATTGGGCTCACCTTTAAGAAGTTCGTCTACTGCTCCGAAAATTAGGGACCACCTAAAATACCAAATTCGTGGACTATATTTTGCCCCGTAAAACCAGCGACTTGACTTTTTTGGAGCTGTTAAACTATTAACATAATTATTTAGTCATAAAACTTCCCAATTCTACAAACGGTGGAAGTGCATGAACCTAATCAGAAATGGCAGCGAAACATACACGACTTTTGCGTCAATTGATAATGAACACTGTGGCGATTCTAAACAAGATGAACTGAGCGCGGATAATTTGAAATGCTTAGATTCGTACAAGAACTTGTTTCAGCAAAGCCGTAGAAATGTAAAGTAGAGTCCTAAACAAGTGAGAAAGTGAGCCAAATTTAACATTACAAACATGTGCCGAACACTGCTAGGAATTTGTAAGTGTTTAACAAAATCCTACAGATATTAAAGAGGCAAGCATTGCTCGCATGAGAAAGATACGTCAGAAATCACATTTCTACTTTTCTTCAAAAACAAAGCGAACCAAAAAGAGAGATAAATTTCATGCACATACAAAAATAAGTCACCTTAATAAACAGGTAAAATTACCGCCTCGTGCTGATTTTCGTTGCGGATTGCTTTATTGAGGTATTGCCCATACCGTCTTTAAACCTGTCTAACTTGTAATACATGCGGACACAAGAGTTCATATTGCAGAACAAATAGACGAAATAAAAGTCGGGTTCAATCTACAAGAATAAACGAACAGGACGGTATAAATATAAGAAAGTATGTACAGGTAAAATAGTGAATACAAAGGTCAGAATATTATTAGAATCTGGTTCGGGCGTGTCGATAATCAACCTGCATATATGGAAAAGGTTAAATAAACAAACCATGCTAAAAAACAACATATTGCCAGATCGGTGACTGGTGACAAATTAAATTCGACGGTGAAATGATTACCAACATTACTTTAAACAGAACTATTAAATATTAAAAAATTTTAAATGTTCGTATTAAAAAATGCCAATAATTTATTTACACAGACTTGATGCAACAATACAACCTATGGGAGTTACCAACAACGCTTTTTGCCAGAAAATAACAAATCTGACGACACAGTCAGAAAAACTTCAGAAGGAGTGTGTGTCAACAATTAAAAATCGTATGAAATCCACTCAAAATAAATTTCCTGTAGAAATTCAAACACATACAGACACAAAATTCACGATGCCAATAGCGAATACCAAACTGAAAGAAATCAAGTCAAGGTGAAGGTTAAAGAGCGAGGAAGAGTGATCAACAAAGTTTCACAGTTTGGTTGTGATAAAGCTGCAGAATAGAGATGTTTTAGAAGAGCCGAAGACTGAGAAAGATAAGGTGACTTGCTTTGAAGATGAATGTTGAAGCAAAGAAGACACTCTTTCCAAGTTTAAAAATGTGGTAAAATAAGAAGTATAAAATAAAAGAATACTGGAAATAAGTAAAAAGAGTTGGATGATATCAATCTGATTTCGATAGACGCCAGAAAAATCTTGCTGAAATTAAAAGAAGTCTACAAAAACAAAAGCAAATTTGGTAAGTGTCTTAAGCTGACATTGAATCGTGCAAAATGAGAGAGTCAGAGTCGTTGGCACCAAAGAAAATAACTGGAAATATGCTTTTCAGTATCCAAGGTCCTCAGCTATCTCATAAGCGACAACAAAATAAAATTAGGAAACGAATGTCGAAGGGAGCGACAGTACTTCCCAGGAATTAGTTATAGTTACGATATACGACACTTCAGACATACAGATACCACAAGAAACCTTCAGAACAGCGACAATCTAAATATAAATAGAAGTATCCTAAATTTATCGTGTCAATCCAAAACGGAAACGACACTTTGACTCCTGAGGAGGTAAGGCTTAGGGTGGTGTGTTATGGTACCTTACCTTACGGACTACATAATCTCTCCCGCTCACTACAAATACTAGGAGCACATGCCTCTCCGTGTTGGATCCGCCCCATCCTGTTCAGTCTCTCATTAACTTCGGTTGATTGAGGACGTCGGGATCAGGTAATACCAGTCGAGGATTCGTTCTTGAAAATCAGTCCTGGAGGAACTGGGCCATTTCGGTGGCCTTTTATCTGTCAGGCTGAGATATACTGTACTGGGTTGTCCTAGAAGGTTTACCCTCCCAGGCCTTGACGATCCCCTACAGGGATTAAACGCGGAAGCCGCTGTGTAGTTTAATTTGCATGAATATATATTCATAACTTACTATATATATATACATTTTTTAAATGTATTGCTCTATTCAGTATATTGCGCTTTCCATTAGCACGATAGATCATCATTTCAACACACAATATTTATCTTTAAATTTTCATTCAATGTTGTATATATATATATATATATATATATATATATATATATATATATATATATATATATATATATATATATATATATATATATAAGTGTAAGTTTGAAATCCGAGGCAGAAGCAATGTGTAATATATACCGGAAGGTGGTAAAAATGAACAAAAATAAATGAGAAGAGAAAATTAAGAATGGAATCTCAAATCAATTTATTAATATTTCACGTAAAACAGATTAAATACCAGAACAGTAAATAAAGTGGTTACTGTCAGGCAAATATATAAGTGTAAGTTTGAAATCCGAGGCAGAAGCAATGTGTAATATATACCGGAAGGTGGTAAAAATGAACAAAAATAAATGAGAAGAGAAAATTAAGAATGGAATCTCAAATCAATTTATTAATATTTCACGTAAAACAGATTAAATACCAGAACAGTAAATAAAGTGGTTACTGTCAGGCAATTAGAAATTCTGGAATAAGGTAAACTTGAATTTTCGAGAGCGTTCCTCTCATTATCAAAAGACAAAAAAAATATGACCGAGTGGTCGAAAACAAGGTGGACTGAGTTGATATATGTACTATTTATCATAATTTTATTATTTTATTTAATTGATTTTCTTTTTTCTTCTAATTCTTATAAATTTGATACATTCCGTTAAAGGAATACGAACAGTCAAGGGGAGGCAACTTTTCAAATACTTTTAAATCCAGAATCTGGTTAGAATTGACTTTAAAATAACTTAAAGCTGAAAAAACAAAAGGTAAACGAGAGTAAAAAGACAGAATTGAATAGGGATGGGGGGATTAAGAGATTTACAATGTATACATATATATATATATATATATATATATATATATATATATATATATATATATATATATATATATATCAAGTTCAAATTTCTCAATTCATATTTATTTTAAAGGTATAAAATTCCTAAAACTAATTTATTTAATTTTTTTTTTAAATTAAATTTAATTTTTATTTAAGGATTATAAATATATATATATATATATATATATATATATATATATATATATATATATATATATATATATATATAATATATATATAAAGTCTATATACATATATATAAAGTCTATATTACTCCATTCTTGTTTATTATTTGTTTTTCTTAGTTCTTTATTAATTTTGTTATGTTTTACTTATCAATATGTAATTATGTAAATTTAAGCACAGGACAAAAGGCATTGAGGTGTGGGGTGGATGGTTCTGGGCAAATAGATGGAATATGCACAGGCAAAGAGGTGGGAGTGCAAGAATCAGAAGGTGAATGGAGAAGACAATTCATATCTGTTATTCAAAGTTGGATGATATTTCGACATTAGAATAGCTTCCGAAATTCGAAGTTGACCGACATTGAGGACTGAGTAGAGGATGCGGACACTAATAGAGCGATGTGTGTTGCCACATGATATTAAGTGTTTGTGGAAGGAAGGAATGTGGGTGTTAAGATGTTCTTTAATGCGTTTGTGCAGAGGCCTGACGGTGCTACCGATATAGAACTTCTGACACTTAGCGCATTTTAGGCTATATACCGTATAGGTGCGGAAGCAGAGGCCAGAGTTGGGGATGGGGCAATTAGCTAGAGAGCAGGGATCCGAGGTGTAGTGGCTTTTTTAGATAAATGTTGTCGGAGAGAAGTGCCTGTGTGGGAGAGCTGTATGTCGACATTTCTAAAGCCGCGATAATTGTCTATATCTTATATAAGCTAAATTATATAACATATTTTTCAGCATGTGTCTGGTTACATTTTAAAAGACGCGATAATTGTCTATATCTTATATAAGCTAAAATATATAACATATTTTTCAGCATGTGTGGGGTTACATTTCTAAAGACGCGATAATTGTCTATATCTTATATAAGCTAAAATATATAACATATTTTTCAGCATGTGTCTGGTTACATTTCTAAAGACGCGATAATTGTCTATATCTTATATAAGCTAAAATATATAACATATTTTTCAGCATGTGTCTGGTTACATTTCTAAAGACGCGATAATTGTCTATATCTTATATAAGCTAAAATATATAACATATTTTTCAGCATGTGTCTGATTACATTTCTAAAGACGCGATAATTGTCTATATCTTATATAAGCTAAAATATATAACATATTTTTCAGCATGTGTCTGGTTACATTTCTAAAGACGCGATAACTGTCTATATATTATATAAGCTAAAATTAATGCTATAGTTCTATTTTCATACAGTTTTTACCAGAGTAGTACCTATTCAATTAATAAGGTATATTATTATCATTATTATTCTAGTTTGCCTTTTTTTATGGAATACGAACGAGTTTGTATCATGAAGCAGTTTTCGCACGAGTACGTTAACTAGTAATGAATTGTTGACGTGGTTATAAAATTTTAAATGATCGCGTTCATTTCTAAAATAGAGCTTTTTTTCCAAAAGATGCCAGGTTGTATGGCGGTCAAAAGGGTTTCGTATTTGTATATATTATATCGATATTACAAAACATATATAAGGAACGATCAATAGAAGGTATTTATTATTAATCAGCCAAATAGATCACAAGATGAATGAGAAATTAAAAAAACGGACATTAGACGCCGGAAGGAAAAACATGAGAGAAAAACAATACATAAATAAAATAACAATATTAGTGTGGAAAATATATATGACACAGAAAGAAGTCACATCTGAGTAATAAAACAAATGTTTTATTACTCTTGCCATTAATCATCGTTATTATTAAATTGAGTACAAAATAGAAGAAAATAAGAGAGTAGAGTTACAAGAAGATGGTCAATTTCATATCTTGAGAGGAACCAAAATTACCTCCCCATAGTCTTATATATAAAGAGAATCTAAACTTAGCTCGCTCGTTTGTTGGCTTCAAAACAATTGAACAGTTAAAAACGGACACCATCAACTATTGAAAAGTAAATATATCAAAACGTATCGCAGCGCGCACTTATTTAGTAATGAACCGACACTTATTAAAGCGAAAAGCCAATCGAAGATAAAGCTATTTCGATGGATATGTTACCAGTTTAATGATAATTAATAATATCATTACTATATTTTCACTTGCCCTTATACACCCGTATCGTCGTCGTGAACCCAAACTCCATTCGTCTACTGCAGGGGCGGGCAACCCCCGGCCCGCGGGCCACATACGGCCCGCGAAATCTTAGCGTCCGGCCCGCCACCCTGCAATGCTTTATTATCGCAATCCGGCCCGCGGACCTCCCAGTAAAACTCATATCATTTTCTAACATAGACGTAAAAGTAGGTTTCAATTAAGATTTACAGTGGGATAAAAATGTATAAATATCAGCGAGCGATGATGCATGTATATTTCATTTATGTTTATTTATTAATTTCAAATCTTTCGCCTGAGATAAAAATAGAAAAAGAGAAAGAGAGCGGCAAAGAGGAAACGAGAGACGAGGAAAGGACATGAAACATAGAACTCATGTGAGGTGTGTCAAAACGAATGCTGGATCAACTTGCTACTTCCCCCGTCAGTATTTGTTATGATTTCAAAATGGCTCTTCGTCGGCGCCTTTTATAACATTACATACAGAAGTCTCCTGAGAAAGAATATCAGATGTGTAGCGTGTTTAATGCAATTTTTGTACAATTTATTCATGTAAACAAAATATAGTAATTCTGAGATTTCGTTTTTCACTCCGGCCCGCGATCTCCTTCCAAAAGTC
>OY744530.1:86348451-86405951 GCA_963556195.1 Sepiola atlantica
TGTTTACACTCGCCGCTTTCAGTGTAAAATATAACTTTATTTTTTCGTAATCATGTGGACTTCTCCCGTGAAACGCTTACAGATGCAAGGTGTATCTGTGAACCGGTTTCGCGCCTTGTGACCATCTGAGATTGTTATTTCCCTGCGTTTATAAGAGCCGTAAGCTCGAAACGACGTCGTACGTAGGTATTTATTGTTATATTATAAATATACGCTTACAAATATATTTTATTTAAACAAAAATTATTCGGCCACAGATTGGCAAATATATTTTCGGTTACAGTCTAACTTTTGTAAAACCTAAACTTCTTTTTCTGTATGTTTACATTTTGTGGAATAAGACAAATCTACTTTAAAGGGAAAAGCGTGATCAATTAGGAGTTTAACATTTAATGATAATATAAATTTATTTCAAAATTTATATTCGTAGAAAGTTGTTTTCCATTGATTACCGAATTTGTTCAATTTAATTAATTATATATTTTTTTTAATTTTTAGCTCGTATTGGTTTTCACCAAAAGAGTTCAAGACAAAGTAAACATAAGAAGACATATATCTGGTTATCTGGGTCAGATTCTACCTACTGACACACGCATGCACAAACAAACACACTCATATAAAAATACACGTACACAAAGCATTCGACAAAAAATACACGTTACTGTGAAGTCCGGGTGAGCCAGACATAAAGAATACAAAATATATTGAAAAGAAATTATGTGACCTTTAAAGACGATACTACTCGAAAACTTTTTGTGCTTCATAAATGCACAGAAATATGCATGTATATATATATATATATATATATATATATATATATATATATATATATATATATATATATATATATATATATATAATTTATTTAGATACTCTATATTACATATTTCAGCAATGTACCGCGGTTTCATCCAAAAGGGCAGATTTAGATATCTTTAGTAAAACTCAGTGCCCAGTGGAATCATCGGCAAGCTGAAACGATTGTAGTCACGCCCGACAGGGAATGTCGTCAACAATGACAGAAAAACCGTGTATCTCTGAGGGCTTCCCCGAAAAAATCCGGTGTGGGATAGTGATTAACTAAGGCTCAAGGGAGGCCTTCATTGCTGAAATATGTAATATACAGTATCTAAATAAATTATATTAGCTCTCTTATATGATCGAGCACTTTATTTGATTTCTTTTCATATACAGCCTGACACACTATATATATATATATATATATATATATATATATATATATATATATATATATATATATATATATGAAGAAGAATGGAAAGGAATTAGAGAAGCAAAAGCCAAATCAAAATTCAATGCTCAGAGCAAGGTATATTCCGCAAAAAGGCAATTTATTCAAGCTGTATACTCTTCACAATAGGTTTTACCTTTCCTAAAAGTTCGCTTTTAGTACACCACTTTATATATATATATATATATATACATATATATATATATATATATATATATATATATATATATATATACATATATATCAGCATACATAAATATATGTATACAAGCATACTATCCTACACGTATAAACATACGACAAGCACACTCATATATACACATATATACATGCATATACACATATATACGTGCATATATTTAAACATATACATACGCACATATACATACTTATACGTTACCACCTAGACTAAAAGAATAATGATAATAAATAAATACAATGTAATTTAAAAAGCTTGTTTTAGTATTTCGCACTCTTACATCAACACAGAAAGGATTGTCTTCACATCTACCCTGCGCATTAAAATTTTCCTCAATTATATATATATATATATATATATATATGAAATTATTTCTACAATCAGACAGCGACACAGTCAACACAAACCATGAAAGCCTTAGCTCGTAAGTCCTAGACACGAATTTCGCCCTTATTTAGGATCATCAGTTGAACATATCCGAACTCAGAATTCGAAACCTGAGTCACTTGCATCCGATGTCAGTACTCTGCCACTTGGGCCACCACGCCACATATAAAAAAGTCTAATGACTAACACAGATCAAGAAAACTGCGGCAAATGTCGACTGTGGAATGTACTTACTCTACTAAACAAGAGGTGTAGTAATCCACCTACTAAGACCCCAGGCCGATGTCCCACAAGTAGGATCGTACAGTTGCTAGGAATACAAGAGAGGCTTATTGTTACTGAAATTCTGAAGAGAGGCAACGGCCGTCATCAATTGCTAGAGTTTAAGTGCATTGCAATTCTGATGGAAGGAAACGAAGACTACTAGAAAATGGGGAGACTTGTTATCACTCAAAATTAAATGAAGATCTACTAGTGAGTAAAGAATAATACTAATAGTAATTATAATGTTATTATAATAATAATGTTATAATAATAATAATAATAATAATAATAATAATAATAATAATAATAATAATAATAATAATAATAATAATAATAATTTTGACGACAGGTAGCTTCCGTAAATGGCTGGCAAAGGGCACTACAATCTTGATCAAAACAGATAAAACAAAAGGGGGTGAAGGGAAAAACGTTAGACCAATCACTTCCCTCCTAGTTATGTGGAAACGTATCACTAGCATATGTCTGAAAGTATTTATGGTCATTTGGACCAAAACAATTTTCTGCCTGAGGAACACAAAGACTGTCGACAAAAATCGCATGACACCAAAGATCAGCTTCTGATTGATGAAATAATCCTGAGAAACTGCAAACAAAAAACTATTAACCTTGCATGGGGTGAGTAGATTATAAGGAAGCATTTGACATGGTCCCTCATTCATGGATACAGAAATGCCAGGAGATTTTCGGAATAGCCCGCAACATTCAAACAGCTTTAAAGAATAGCATGAAGGATTGGGAAACCAATTTAACTTCAGGAACTGTTGCATTGGGTAAAGTGAAATTCAGGAGAGGAATTTCCCAGGGCGAATCTTTCCGATTTGATTTTTGTCATTAGTTTTATGCCAATGACACTTCTCTTACGTAATGTGAAGGTAGGATATGGACTGGGAAAGGACTTCCTACAGTCAACCACTTACTATTCATGGATGACCTTAAGTTTTTGGAAAGAATGAAACCCAACTTGATACCCTTATGAATACAGTGAAATTATTTAGTGACGACGTACGAATGGAATTTGGCATAACTAAGTGTACTATTCTTGTAAAAAGGGGGTAAACCTGTCCACTTAGATGGTCTTCAACTCCCCAAAACAGATCTGATAAAGAATGTAGATAGTGAGAGAGGCTACAAATACTTGGGAATTCTGGAGGCGGATAGGATTAAAAACAAGGAAATTAAAAACCAGGGCACAGCTGTATACAACAGAAGAGTAAGGAGTTATCTTAAATAACACATCAACAGTCGAAATACAATCTATGCTATCAATGCCAGAGTAGTTGCTATCATTCAATATACTGCCGGTATACTTGACTGGAATGTAGATGTACAAAAATATTTGGATACTAAAACACGGAATGTTCATTTTTAATGGAGCTTTTGTAAAGAAAACATATGCAGATCGAGATTATCTACCTAGAAAGGGGGGTCGAGGTCTACTTAGTGTTAAAAATGTTGTGAATATAGAAGAAAGTTGTATATGTAAATCTATTTCTGAAAGTAATGAAATTCTTCTTCGTGAAGTAAAACGAGGGGAATACAAAGAACTGGGGTGAAAAAGAATCAAAAGGTTACAAGACAGATGGCTAAAATTATTTGGAAAGAATCCACACTATTTATTCTTAAGAATTCTGCATTTAGAGATAATGTCAGCTGGAATTGATTGTTCAAGGGTGATCTCAAAAGATCTATTGAGAGCACCTTAATAACATCACAGGAACAAGCCACTCGCACTAGGTCAATCAAACATTACATTGAAAAACTGCAGAATCACCGATATGCCGATTGTGTAATGAAAGTGAAGAAACCTTAGCGCATATTGGATCTGAATGCCCAATGCTAGCACAACATCAGTATAAAAATAGAGACACGCAAAGTCGCTTAGATACTACATTGGAATATATGCAAACTTTATGAATTGGACCACAATGAGAAGTGGCATGAGCATAAGCCAGAAGTGGTACAGGAGAACGACTATGTCAAACTTCTTTGGGGCATGCGCATACAAAATGATAAGGTTCTTGAACATTCAAAACCTAACTTAATCTTTTTAAACAAAAGCAAGAGAATTTGCTTAATCATTGATATAGCCTGTCCGTTCGATACCAGAATGCAAAAGAAAGAACACGGAAAAAATATCAAGATCTAAAATGTGAATTAGTTAGACTATGGAAATATAAAGAAGTAAAGGTGATTCCCGTTGTAATTGGAACGCTTGGAACAATAACGAATAGCCACCATAAATGGCTTAAACAGATTAACGAGACAATTTCTTTTCCAATTCCGCAAAAGGCTTGCCTGTTAGGAACAGCGAAAGTGTTAAGGTACAGCTTGAATGTCTAAGGTCAAGAGAATTGACTTGATGTTCAAAAAAGAAAATTCCAACTAAATACATCGAAAAGTTGAGACTTCTATCAAATAATAAAAATAATAATAATAATAATAATAATAATAATAATAATAATAATAATAATAATAATAATAATAATAATAATAATAATAGTAATTATTATTATTATTATTATTATTATTATTATTATTATTATTATTATTATTATTATGAAAAGATGGTAAACTGTAAAGTTGTAATAAATACATACTGGCTTTAAAAATTCATGACTTTACATTAAAGATTATTGCAGAAACATAGAGGATGTATCCACAAAGCAGACGTACTAGAGTGGATGACCATAGAATGAACAACGCTAATACAACAAGATGGCAAAAATGAGAAAGATCATAAGCAACTACAGACCAATAACCTGCTTACCAACAATGTAGAAAATCCTAACAGCAAAACTGGGGAAACAATTTCACCACTCTCTGAACAATCGTGGATAGCTTCCCGAAGAAGATAAAAGGAAAGGGAAAAGAGGGACGGCCAATCGTCTATACATATATTAAAAGATTCTTAATGATATAAAAAGCAGAAAAAAAGAACATATCCATGGTATGAATTAACTAAAGGAAAGCCTACGACAGAATCCTTGTAAAAAGGGATAATTGAATGCTTAAAATGTACAAGATATCCGACAGAATTATTAATCTCATTAAAAAAAGCAATAGGAACATGGAGACTTGAACTGACAGCTGGAGGCAGCACCTGACTTAGATAAGAATACAGAGAGGAATCTTCCAAGCAGACTCCTTTCACCACTACTCTTTATCATAGCCATGATGCCACGTATCTTCATACGCAGGAAATGTGATGCCGGATGCAAGTTTACAGACACAGAAGAAAAAATAAAAGAATAAGCCACCGTATGTATATAGACAACCTGAAACTATTTGCAAAAAGCAAAAATGAACTGTAAAAGTTAATAAATACGACCATTCAAACTAAATTTAGAATGAAAATGTGCGCACTGCTAGAGATGAAAAATGGAAAACTGGAGACAACTGAGAGCATGGAACTGCCCAACCAAGAGGGGATGAGAACGTTGGGCGAACAGTATAGCTATAAATAGTTGGGAGTTCTGGAAGCTGACACCATCAAATCTACAGAAATGGAAGAGAAGATTGGAAAAGAATACATGAGAAAAACAAAGAAAACTCTTAGAAACGAAATTATATAGCAGAAATCTAGTAAAAGGAATAAACTCCTATGCAGTATAACTAATAAGATATTCTGGACTAAAGACGAACTCAGACACTTTGACTAGTAGACTAGAAAATTAATGACAATGTACAATGCACTACACCCAAAAAAACGATACGAACAGACTCTACGTGAAAAGTAACGAAGGGGTGAGGACTGTTATATATAGAAGACTGTGTGGCAGACGCAAAACAAAATATCGATAAATACATAACCCAAAACACAGAACGGCTGAGCAGCGCAGCAAGACACACCGTCCCAAAGAAAAACTCGGGAAGCACCAAAACCAGAAACAAATAGACAAGAAAAGAAAAGTGGGAAGAAAAACAATTATACGGAAGTTTCATAAGAATAACAAAATAAGATATTCGCCAACATTCCTGGGTATGGCTAAGAGAAGCACACTTTAACAAAGAAATTGAATTTCTACTAACAGTTGTACAGAACAATGCGATTAGAACAAACAATATTAAAACTAAAATTGATAGGACCCAGGGAAAGAGTAAATGCAAATTCTGCAGACAAAGAGACGAAACAGTAAATCACATAATACTTAAATGCAGCAAACTAGCTCAAAAAAGAATACAAGATCAAATACGACTGTGTGGGGAAATAGTATGCCATCGACTGCATTTCGAACACGCGGACAAATTTTAGAAACATAAACAAGCAAGGAGACCAGATGTCATAATAGTCAATAAGAAGGAAAATCCTGCTAATCGTAGATTTTGCTGTTCCAGCAGACCACAGAGCGAAGATCAAAGAGACGGAGAAATTATGCAAATACATGGAACTAGCCATGGAATTGAAGAGATATATAGCATGATTAAAGTCGATATATATATATATATATATATATATATATATATATATATATATACATATATGTATATATATATACATATATATATACAGTATATAATAATCCTAGAGGCACGAAGAACAGTAAAAAAAAACTGGAAAAAGACCGTGAGAAATTGGAATCAGAGGGATCACTGAGTCCATCCATAAGGTGGAAATCATGAAAACAGCTGCAATCTTAAAGAAACATCCTCGAATTCAGAAACTAACCAGAAAATTCTACGAACCGTAACCAGTCACATTGAAAGTTACTATAGGAAGATAACAAAGCAATAGGAAGAACACTACCACATGAACCCAAGGAACAGAAACTGCAAGAAATTTTATAAACTGCCTCCTCCAAAAGTGATGGCACCAGCCTCGGCTGAGACCACACAAAATACTTGTAAAGGGTCAATGAGGATGGGAAGACCAAGAAGGGAGAGCACTTATCAGACTTCTACTGAAAGAGTGCAGAGAGTACTGGGACCTTGGGGAGGCTTATTGCCATCAAAATCCTAGAGGAGACAAATGGTCGTTACCAGTTAGAAATCAATTGTTGCGATACCGTAAAGTAATTTGCAATGGTTATCAAAAAGAGATTAGGAATACTGGAACTCTGGGGAGGTTTGCTGTCACTCAGACTCCATGGAACACTACCATTTATCATCAGTGAGCAATAATTGACGGTGACTTGTGTGAGAACTTATATTCAGTACAAATAATAATAATTAAACTGGTAAACCTATTGTCACTAAGACTCTATAGGACAGAAGTTGTTATTACCACTGAGTGTTTTTACCCCGCCTAATTAACCGGTATTGTCCGGGCCTTCGGGTCTGGATTTATGCCGGTCTATCGGTTGTCCGTCCTGTGCAGTTCTAGGACGTGCACCCTCCCAGGCTTTGCCTTCTCACCCTTTGAGAAGGGGTTAGTTTATTGCTAATCGGCTGAGGCGCCCCTACCGGGGAATGCCGACTGGGCTGCCCGGGCAATTTTTAAACAGCCAGAGTGCTCAAATTCTTCAGCGCTGGTTTTTCCCATTTTCCCGACCTTGTGTCACATCTATCTTGTGGGAGGAAGATAAATAGAACCACTGTGTATGTATAAACAGGAATAAGTGGGTCGGGAAAGTAGACGACTATGCAAACGAGTGCACATTTAAAACACATACGAATATACAAGCATAAAGCGAAGCTAGCATTGAAAATTGAAATACATAGAATCCTATGGAAAATACAAACAAAAAAACCGTTAAAGAAAGAAAACCAGTCGTTATAAAAATAAACAAGAATGATAAATTGCCAAATAGTAGATTTCGCAGTCCTAGCAATCAGAGAACTAAGTTCAGGGAGTGAGAAAAACTAAGCCACTACATAGCGCTTGTCTTTAAAATGAAGTGGATATGGAACATTTATAAAACTAATCTAATACCAATATAAGTAGAAGCACTACGGCCTGTTTTTATACACTTGGAGAAAAGGGAAGATTGACACCATACAATGCAGTGATGAAAACTGATGAAATATTAAGAAATAATTACTAGAGTGCGGAAAGCAACTGATATAACCAGTAATTATCAGCCAATTACATATAAATTGAAATAGAATAACACTGTGTTAACATGACTAGAAACATAGAAGTAATATTACAATAAGCCAAGTGAACTGAACATACGAAAATAGATTTTTAAAAAATTATATAATGTGAACGCTTCCACCTCTACCACCACAAAAAAATAACGCAATGTAACCAGCATCAGTTGGTGCCATGAAGGTTCGGCATGAGAGTAAAGCAAGATAGAAAAACGCAGAACACATCGCATTATCCAGACATCAACCAGATGGGAACGGACAGAACTAGAATCTTTATGAGGCTTATTACCATTCAGGTTTCAGAGAAAATCAACGACTGGTATCAGCGAGAAATCGAGGACAAAACGGCTGTTGCGAAAACAGTGGTGTGAAATAGATACAGACAACTAAAGAGAGTTACTAGTCCAGAGAATGCGCCTAATTTCCGTAACTGCTCGGCCGCAGCGATCGGGCAGGTCGCGGAAGCGCCTGAGAGCTGCCGAGTCGAAAACGAGGCTGTAAACAAAACTGAAAAAAATGACCAATCAGGTTGCTGCAAAGCAGTTTATAGCAAGCAGCCGATAATAATTGGAAGGAATCGCTAAGCAAAACGAAAAAAAATGAATTTCCTACAGTAGGGACATTCTTTTCTCGATCCAGGATGGAAATATGAACCATACTGAAACTAATCTACCTGTGGTCCCAGGATATGGCAACAGGGAAGAACCTACGCAAGGAATGCGGCGTACTGTCTCCAACCACACAAGTTGACTGGAAGAATTTTCTGCGGGAGGTCTGCATGGAACATCTATCGCGCAACCCTCGGCGACTCGGAGGCCCAGGGCATACGGTGGAAATAGACGAGTCTCTATTTAACCATTGTAATAAACAATGTTGGACGTGTTCTCCAGCCGCTTGTCTGGGTCTTCGGGGGGGGGGGATACGACCCCGCAGAGAAGGGTTAGGGTTTCCTGGTGACAGTGCCTAACAGGAATGCCGAAACCCTAACCCTTCTAATAATCAAACAGTACGTCATACCTGGGACCACACGGTAGTATCCGATTGTTGAAGGGCGTATAACAGGTTAGGAGTGGAGGGGTATCAACACCTTACGATGAACCACAGCGAGAACTTCCTGGATCCGACAACGGGTGCTTGCACCAACCACGTCGAGAGGATGTGGAAGGAAGCGAATTCCCACCCACCCCCCAAAAATATATAACAAAAAACTTGCCTAATTGTAAAATAAAATAAAAAATGGTTCATTTTGCCCATCAAAACAATAAAAAAAAAGTTTATTAATAGTTCTTCAGCTATGGTTTGTTCATTTCTTTCAGTTTTTATAAGAATATATGCATTTTTTCTTTCCGTATTCATCGTTTTATATTGTCGTCTGCAATTTTCACGATTTTCGATTTTGTTTATACAGCCTCGCCTTCGTCTCGACAGCCTCGTTTTCGACTCGGCAGCTCTCAGGCACTTCCGCGACCTGCCCGATCGCTGCGGCCGATCAGTCACGGAAATTAGGCGCATTCTCTGGAGTAGTACCGAAATTTAAGTAGATTGCTTGTCACTCAGATTCAAAGAAAGCCAACTTGTCTTTGCAAGTATATATGTTATGCTTATTCTACCTTTATTTTCGTGCCTTTTTTATTAAGACCTCTGTTAATAAATTATAGTTTCAATTTTCTTTCTTTAGCATGTTGCGTTAATTGATATTTTAGTAGAGACAAAGAACAGAGTTCTAGAAGGGATAACAATTCTCTTTTAAATAAATTCTATTTGAATTCGGTACATTATCTATTCGTATCTGGCAGTAACGCGTATCATTGTTCAATGCGTTACTGCTGGTTCATAAAAATATATATCGAACAACAAAACTGGATTATTCTATCAGTTTTTTTCTTTTTCGATTGACGCCAGTCTGATTATCGGACATACGATAAAACTGCATTTTATTATCGTGTATTATTTATATAGTCATATCCTATAGGATATATATTTTTTTATTTGCTAAAGCTAGGCTGCTTTAATTCGGTTACGTTGCCATTTTCAGACGTTGGTCTTTTTGATTATGCCAGTTTATGTCATATCTATTATAAAATAATAAAACGCGAGACGTAAATATGGGACATTAATTTTTTTTTATCATTCTTTCTTGTTTCAAATAGTACAAACACGAGCCAATGACGTCTTTTGTGCGTTCTTCTTTTTTCTATTTTGTATCGTTAATAGATAAATTTAAAATCTTCACTTTTTATGAAGACGTTCCTTGATCCAAACAAAACGGTAAAATCTCTCGATTCTTGATGATTTTTTTCCTGTATTTAAATTTGGTTTTTCGTTTGTTTTTTTCACACATCTTGTCTTTCACGACATTTCATTTTATGATATAGCGTGCATTTTATCCGCATACTGTTGACATGAAAAACAATCACAGGACCGGTACATACATAGGAAAACCTTTCCAAGCTACATCAAGGATTTCCTCCACGCTGCTGGCACAGAACTACGCGATAATAAACTGTCACTCCGTAAAAACCTCTACAGAATCCTCAAACTCCTACAACAACTCAATGACTTCACAGCATCAACACTAACACATATAAAAGCTCACACTGAGAACAAAAGCGATCAACAAGAAAACAATTTAGATAAGAAACTACACACATTATATGATAAAAGCGCATAGAAAAAAGTTAGGCAACGAAGATCAACATATCCAAACATAAACTCACCCACACACAGCGAGAAGCTGTAGGTCTAGGCATCAAATTCGCCACTAGTTTTCGTAAAGGTGACATAGCTGATACTGTCACAAAAGAATTACAGACATGGCGACTAAGACTTTGAAAAAGACTACACCCAAAGTCTTATTACAACCTCACTCAGTCTACCAAATGATACCACTTTATCTCGAAGATACTCAGACGTCATCAGAGAGCTTATTCATAACAACTATATCCACATCATTCATGCTAATTAGAGAAGCGCTGTTGTCATCATGGGCGCAGAAAAATACTAACAAAAAATCAAGCTGCTACTAAATGATGACAACATCTACACAAAGACCACCTCACCACAAATAATTAACGACACAGTACTTCAAACGCAAAGTAAGAAAGATTTAGGCGGATTCCTGTAAAGTACTGGCACATCACCCTAAAACTCCAAGACTTTATGGCTTACCCAAAAACACATCAAGCTAACATTCCCATGACACCTTTCATATGAAGCATCGGTAGCACACCACATGAATTAGCCAGAAAAAAGCAGAAATAATACCCTTCCTCGGTTCCATTAGTCCATTCCATATTTTAAAAAAAAACTCCGGATATCTGCTACAAAGACTCCAACGCATCAATAGGAATAACCTCGCTATAGACAGTTTGGATATCAAATTTATTCACCTATACCTATTGCATAATGATCAATATGTTTCTATTTTTTTAATTATTTTTTTCTTTTTTTTTTCGTTCTCCCCTTCTCTTTTTTATCGAACGTGTGTTATTATTGTTACTTTTTTTAAATAGTTAAACGCGCGCCGATGACGTCTCTTTTTGCGTTCTTTTTTTTTCCTATTTTTTACCGTTATCGAATAAATTTAAAATCTTCATTTTTTCTGTAAACGTTCGTTGATCCGAACGAAAACGGTAAAATCTATTGTTTCTTGATGATTTTTACCTGTAATTAAAGTTGTTTTTTCGTTTGTTTTTTTTACACATCTTGTCTTACACGGCATTTATTTGATGATATAGTGTGCATTTCATCCTCATATAAATATATATATATATTTCTATGTATTTGCATATATGTGTTTATATACATGTCTTGTGTGTATATTGTTGTAAATGCATGTATGTTATAGGGGGTACTTTATATGTGTGTATATATAACATATTAAGTAATCCTAATTATAATGTTAACATAAGGTTCCAAATAGGTGAAATAATATAGTTGATAATTAACAATCAACCTAATGCTTACCCCCATGTAAAAGCAATAGCAAAAAAAATCTATCCATGCAAAAATAATTATACAGGGTGATTCATAAGTCACTTAGCTATTTATTTTTGAAATGTTCGGGCATGAAAATTCTTAATCCCAACAGCTTGAAGGGTTCGTTGAACGCAGCTATATGATGTCGATAACACTTGAGCAGCCTGGCGAATTGATGTTGAAGGTTTTGTTTCAAACAAGGTTTGGATTTCTTATTCTTTTGCATCATTACGTTTCGGAGCACCTGGTTTTTGAGCATCTTGGACGCTTCCAGTTTCCTTGAATTTTTCAAAAATTGCGCGCATGGTGTTGTGCGAAGGAGGCTTACTGTTCACATCACATTTCCATTGCCTTTCAACGAATGTGGTAGATTCATCAAATTTGGCAAAAATTCGCTCTTCAATTGTAAATGACATACTGCCTGAAAAAAAGCACATATGATGATTTACACAAATTTAAATAAATAAAAATAAATATATATAGAAACAAATATAAAAACGTACAAATTAAACATAACAAATAGCAGTAATTAGAGAGTAAGATAACAATCATCAAAAGTTCATAGTATGTTTGTGCTTTATATGGTAATCATTTTAAATAGCTAAGTGACTTATGAATCACCAAAGAAGTGTTGTGGGAGACGCAAAATGTTATTATAAAGCCGCTAAAACAGAAATATTATGTATTCTAAAAGTTCCTGTAATATTTATTCTTTTCTTTCTAACTTGCAGTATTAACATTTCGAGAGAGAACATCGAAACCACATGTTATATTACTATATATATATATATATATATATATATATATATATATATATATATATATATATAAACAATTTACTGCATTGCAAAAACAAGATTTAGTACATCTTACCAATTATTTGTTAAAAACGTTGGTGCAGTTACGGATCCGTTTTATTACACAGAAGAACAACCGATATTTGTATTTTGATCCCGGATCTTTTTTCCATGGAATATCTATCGGATCAATCTCTATCGAGAGAGATTCAGAAAAAAAAGCAGCCATCTTATCTAATGTAAAAAAAACTATGAAAAGATACGCACAATATTGCCCAATAAAAACTGCTATAAATGTTAATAGTTTACTTGGTTAAAATGTAATTGTTTAATAAAAATGCTTTAATCAATTAATAAATAATAGTTATCATATAATTTACGTAATTTAAATTTGAGTGAGTCAATTTGAAGTAAAGATTTACGAAACTAAATGGCACTAATTATCATGAAAAAATACAGTTTAAACGGAACAAAATTACAGCGAATTTTCGTATAAGCATAGGAGAATAAATGAGAAAATTCTATTATCTTTAGTGTAATGCCTAAAGTTTTATCCAAAGAAAAAAACTATACAGTTAGTTGAAAAATAACTAATTATAAATTCTTCTAATAATAGCAGGTATACTATGTACTCAAAAACGTTGTCTGGAGTTATTAATATAAATATATCACGCCTATGAGATTGGAATTAGTCTGCAATCACATGATAAAATTGAATCCCTATTTAAAGAAATATTTTAAAATCCATTTAAAGGGCCTCGTGCTCAATGATTCGATAGAATGTCTGCGACTAACCACATAAGCACTACCATCACAACAGATGCAATGGCTGCAACTCATGTCAGAAAACTAAGTTAGTTTTCTCGCCTATTCTTAATTCTAGAAGAAAATTATAAAAGGTATGTGTAAAAGTCTACGTCTTGAGAGAAATAAGAAATATAGAATATATGTGACCCGTTTTATTCAAATTAAGAATATTAAGTCTTTATTTTATAGTCTATATTAAAAGCATAGTAAATATGTCGATCTGCCCAAATGACATCTAGAGTACATGGAACTAATACCTCACCGAATATATATTCCCTATATCTAGCTAAACATATTTTCCTTAGTATAGAGAAGATAGCTTATTAAGCGACAGAGATTAGAAACAAAAAACTGTTTAATCATGTGACCATATATGACCAAAAGTATTTTGCTTTTGTTATGTATGTAATATATCCTACGGGTTCCTAAGCTTGGAATGATATTAAATTGCCACACCAAAACATCATCGGACATAAAGCCATTCTTAAACTTACTAATATTATGTATGATTAGATACTACCAATTGTTTGACTTTTACTGGTCTTAGTTTAACCTCGGATTGAATATATATATATATATATATATATATATATATATATATATATATATAGGTACAGAAAAATTAGTACAACATCCGTACTGTAGGTTTCAAGCACGGAAGGGCTTAGCCATCCGGCTTTCTTCAGCTTCTGTTGTCATTTGTTTCCGAAACAGATGACAAAAAAAGCTGAAGAGAGCCGGATGGCTAAGCCCTTCCGTGCTTGAAACCGACAATACGAATGTTGTACTAATTTTTCTGTACCAAAATAAATAAATATTACGCTCTTAATTTTTAACTTTAAGTCTTGATTAATCGAGCACTCTGCTGGGATTTTTCCTGCTATATTACAAAGAAGGTATATATTTTTTTTTTTTCAAGTTATAAACTACTTGCCGTTATAATTATAAAATGAGCACAACAGTAAAGTCATAATTTGTAAATACACTAAAACTAATACCGCCTGAAGATGATTTGACGATTCAAATCGAAATTACTTGCTAAAAAGAAAAAAGAATGGAACAAGAAACCCATGGATCATATTTACATCAATTTGACCGAAACATTAGATGGACAATTCGGAAAATTGAAAAAAAAAAAAAAAAGTCGCATCAAACAAGACCACTCCGTGTTATTTAATAATGTTTGCCTAAATGAAAATATGCTGCCTAAATACACACAATATATATATATATATATATATATATATATATATATATAGAGAGAGAGAGAGAGAGAGAGAGAGAGAGAGAGAAGAAAAAAGAGTGATAAATATGCGACGATTGTCCAAATTTATTTCAAATTTTGAAATAAATCTGGACAATCGTCGCATATTTATCACTCTTTTTCTTCTATCTCTACTATTGCTCTATCTCGTATATTGAGCTAATCCTTTTCACAATAGGTTCCATCTACTAAAAGTTTTCACTTTGGTTTATTTTGATCCTATATGTATATATATATATATATATATATATATATATATATATATATATATATATATATATATATATTAATTAAATTATCCACTGACATGTGTTTTTGTCGTTTTACGACTCATCACGATCTCCATTTGTAGGGGCGCTAGCTTTATTCTTTCCACCGTCCGGACTTGTGGCAAATCTTCATGTGGTAGAAAGGAAGTAAATACCGTAATTGCGGCAGTCATTGGGGGCAGTAATAGCCACAGTATCGAACGCAGACTTTTTTGTGACATACTATTCTGTACTTCTGTCAATACACTCTTGTAAATATACCACCGTGTTGTCTTAGTTATTATAGGCCTTTCAATGTCTCAACAGTTTTGTGAGACAATGTATGCGTCTGTGAGCTTGTGTGTACATGCATTCGGCGGGGTCTGTGTATGTACTGTCGCTGGGCATGCAGTAGTTCGTAAATGTCTCTTGCCATGAGTGCCCACGCTGTATTGTGACGTGCGTACGTGTTCCGGATCTATAAGAAAAACATGAACGAAAAAGAAATTAAAACAATGTTTGGTTTTATAGTACGTGCGAATTTGAATTTGTGAATGTTCCTGCGCTTGTGAATGGTAGAAGGAAACTGCTGATTTGAGCTTTGTCCAATCGAGAATTGATACATGAAACCACATTCGCTGGCTGCTTCGAACGGAAGAACCATATCTTTCTAATATGCTAATATAATATATGCGATCGACGTCTTAAAGCTAACTAATTTGCGTATTGCTTTGCAAAAGCACTTCCCATTAATTAATTATTGTTTTACAATTGAACTATTGTTTTTATTTCAATATGACACATAGTTCTATTTACAACTAATTTTTATATCGTGGTTAAAGACTACGCATTTTTTGTGAAAACAGACTCAGTTGGTAGCGAGTCTTGTTTTTTTTCCATTTTCCACTAAATAAAATTCTGATAATCCGGTTCACTTTTTTCCTCATTGATTTTTTTATAATTTGAGGAGGAATAGCGAATGAAACAACAGGTCGGTAGAGGGTAATAAGAGTGGGGTTAAGTGATTTTATGATGGTAATGACGTACACAATAGACGATAGCAATAGAGTGAAAATAGCGTTCATAAGTAAATGACGCAAATAAAGAAGACATTTTACAAAGACGTTTAGAGGTGTTCACGCAACTTCATCTAGAGTAAACTGTATCTATTAATTCTGTTACAATTGCTTAAAACACCGATATTATGAAGTTGTCTCATTCGTTACTTTTCTTGTTGTTTTATCTATCAACACATATATAACGCTAATATATTAACGGGCTTAATTCACGTATAGACGGAATTTGCGTCTTATCACTTCCGTCTATACGTGCTCCCTTTTTTATTTCTTCCCTTTTGTCATTTTTGTGTTTATTCACGTGCAGGCGGAGATGGCGTCATACTGTTGGAAGCTACAACAGCAGCGAATGCTGTTTTTACGTATCAACTCTCGATGGGATAACAGCTCAAATACGCAGTTTCTTTAAACAACCCATTAGGCAGGAGATATACATTTCTGAATATTCGCTCAAACACACCGTTATTTCTTTCCATTTGCTTTTTTATTCCTTCCAGACCCGACACACATGCGCACGTCGTAATCTAATCTGGAAACGTTGAGGGCAAAGTCCCCTGGTAAATGGCGCAGCACACATGGGGAAATACATTCACAGAATTTATGTACGCGTAGCGACAGCACATACATACCGCTCAGTAAACGCACGTACACACAAGTTCATACTTACTCTTTCACTGGAAAAAAGACACACGCTTATATATATACACACATCTACAATGCCTATCTTATTCGCAAACATTGTAACACGTAAACGCATACAGCGCCAGTGAAGCTGAAAATATCTACTAGAATGCTCGTTGCAGACGAAACAAATTCTCTTCACTATAAATATTTTAAGCCTTTCTGAACTTTCGTATTTTACCAACTCTCTATCCAGTTGTCAATAAAAATGAATTACTTTTGTGTGGATAGATTTTGTCATTCTGTCTTTTGATAGATACTTTCTCTCTACAAACCATTTACTATTGTATGTATCTCCTTCTTTATTCCTTTCTTTATTTCTTTGTCTCTATTTATGTATTTCCTTCTTTATTTATTTCTCTTTCTTTTTCTTTCTTTCAGTTACATTGTTATGCTCTCTGTTTTCTCTATGGCATTTTGTGCATATTATATTGTTTCAGAAGTCACATATTCCTTCGTTCTCTCTTTCTTTAACATTGTTACTGTCATCTTCATTTTCAATTTTCTGTCAGTCTCTTACATTGGTACTCTTTCTGTTTTCCCGTCTTCATCATCCCCAGGAGAAAACCCCATCATTTAAAACGCTTATATATTCGTAGTTAAATTTTTGTTTTTAATTCGCCTCACGTTCCTCGACAGCTGCTGAACGTTTGCAAGATGATATTTGCAAACTACATGAATCTTTACATAATAATAAAAATGTGCTTATGCAGTTTACGTACCGGACTATTTTTCATAGAGGATTTCCAAGTAAAATTCGATTTTTACGGTATCATTTGTTTATGAAATTGTAAGCTGAAAGTACAGAATAATTTACTAACCCCCAACCTCCCCATGTAAAAATGGGATTCTCAATTATAACGTTATTATTTCGGCCCTGTCCGTAAAATGCATAAGTACCAATAAAAATATTAAAATAGATTCGAAAGTTAGAAATGATATTTATTTATATTCTAAGATTGTAGCTAACATATACACGCACTAGGCGTATATTTTCGTTACTTTATAAATATTGACCCAACAAATCACGTCCCGAAAGTATATATATATATATATATATATATATATATATATATATATATATATATATACGTCAATATTTAGATCCGGGCTAGCTATTTTACGCCACATTCTCAATAAAACCTCGTAGATGACATCGACATATAATTTCATAAACGCACCACATATGTTAAATTCTAAAGACTGTTTCGTTCGAAAAAAATAACACAAATATTCTTTCCACGCAACAAACGCACCACATATATTCAGATCTTTATGCCTATGTTAATTCTTCAAATTAGTCATCTTCAGAAAGTCTTGAAATATAGACGAACTGTTGAGGAACAAGTAAGTGTTGATAAACAAAATTAGAACATTATTTGTACAATTTCCAAAAAATTTAAATACAAGGATTATTTGACGTGCGATCCTTTTCAAAACAATTTGGAAAATTCTATTTTGTATTATATTTTTGATGACTTTAAAAATACTTCATCAGCGCCCTTTACAACATTACATACAGATTTAATTTGAGAAAAAACATCAAACGTGCATATTATTTCAAAAAATACATTTATCCAGTTAATATGAGAGACATAACCTCTTACTATGAAACTATGCATTACTCCATCAGTAAGATCAATACAGATAATAGAAATGAAAATAATAGTATACAGCAAATAAAATATTTAAAATAAGTAAAATACAGAATGAAGTCGGATGAAAAAGAAATTAAGTCAAATTAAAAATTAAAATTAAAAAATAAATAAAAGATAAGAATAAAAATAAAAATAAAAAATGATAATATTTATAGAAAATAAAGTATAATAAAATATAATACTAATAATTAATAAATAAATAAAAATAAATTAATTAATAAATAAATTAATTAAAAAAACAAAATGTTAAATTTAAATAAAACAAGATAGAGTAGAGGTTATAATAAGAAAAGATTAAAATAATTAAAAGATAAAAGTCTATAATTAAGAAATATACAAATATACAAAGAAATCAAAATACAAATAAAAATATAACAATAAGACAAAATTATACCATAATACGCGAAAATATATCATAATAATAACAACAACAATAATAATAATAATAATAATAATAATAATAATAATAATAATAATAATAATAATAATAATAATAATAATAATAATAATAATAATGATAATAATAATAATGAGAAGAACATTAAACATATGTAGAAATGTTGGAGAATTGCCCTGTGAGGCCGGACGCATGTTGAGTGGACGTATGTGTGTGGTATAGTTTGGTTTGGCTTGCGCGATTTATTGCGGGTGGACTCGTTCAATCAAGAGCAAAATAAAGCTTGTTCTCACAGTCGGAGCTCACAAGCGTTGACAGGACCACCACGTTTGACGAGACCACAGATCAACGATCAAAAGGCACCTGCGCATAAGGGTTCTGTGACGTCACGGGTTCTTGTGTGGGAAATTGAGTTTTGCCAGTCTGGTTTTTGAAAGCAAGCTGAACACACGTATTTCTCTATGTAGTCCGTAAACGAAAAGGGGAATCTATTTCCCTAAAAGAAAACAGGCGTGATGAAATTCCTTCCTCCCCCTCCCCGAATGGCTAAGAACTTAATGGACCATAGATAGCTAGGAATTAACTACGATAAAAGTGGTAAATTCATCTATCTCTTCGTTAGTAAAACATTTCTAAGAGCGAGTAAAAATTGACGCCTAAATAAAAGAAATCAAATTTAAAAGAGAGAGCCTGCCTTATCTTAGTATGAGCATCTTTGTTACAGCCCAATACAACGATGATGATACTGGTGACGCGCAGTATGCGAGTATGGGGCGGCGGACGACGGACGTGTTCCAGCAACAGGATAGCAGGACACACCGTTGCAGCAAGGATCGACAACAACAACAACAATTATAATGACACTAGACGGTTGGCCTGCGTGTGTTTGTGTTGACTGTATGAACTGTGTGAGAATATCGAACACCCGAAGTTTAACGTGCAAGTAGACAGCCTAAACGTTACAGAAATAAATACTAAAGAAGAAAAAAATCAAGGAACAATAATATTAATCAAAGTAAATTAAGAGACATAGAAAATGATAATAAAAATAAATAATAATAAAAAGTTAAAAAATAAAAAAAATATTTAAAGGATAATAGACAAAAATATACAAAATATACTATATATCAATATTTATAAAAACGTATATATATATATATACATAACAAAAAATAGTGCTTAAATATACGAAATAATATAAAAAATTATAAAAACAACACATTAAAGAAATAATAAATAATAAAAAATATCAGAAAGAAATTAGTACAAATTAGATCCAAGATGCAACTTCTTCTTAGATTAAAATTGTTTAAAAGTATACCTAAAATAGATAAACATTAAGCGAATAGTAGCCGATACTATCAGAGATTGTAATTACAAGATCTAAAATAAATATTTGCATAATAATATTGTCATTGTATTACAGCGATAATTTGAGAATATGTTCTTAATTTTTTATTTACACTTCCTTATACTTGGTAAATATTGTAAATAATCAGTTCTAACTTTTATTATTAATATATAAAATAAAATCAATATCTTTAAGAATTGAAAAAATATGGCTATTTGAAGTTACGGAAATTCAGCAAAAGTTTCCACAATCTTGTATATTTACCTGGAAATTTTATTAAACTCCATATTTCTCCTTAAACACCTCTAGAAAATGTGAGCTTGTTGAAATGGTGTGTGCGTTTTTTGCGTGTCCTTATCATTCTGAAATACATTGTCTAACACGATTTTTGTCGGTTTTCATAATATTTTAGGGTTTTACGACGAAGCTTTTTTTACAATTTAACCAAAACATGCCTATCTTGTACAAATGTGGCATAGAAAAGTTATATTAAGCGCTTAACATCTTTAAAACTGCGATAGTGCAAACCATAGTAATTTCTAAAAGATCATGTTATATACTTTTCAAATCACTAGGTTTTGGTATGTGGACTATCGCTTTTTAAGCCATCAACTGACTAAGTGACAGTTGACATGGATTCATTTATGGATCTTTTAACATTCTTGAAAGTAGTTTATGATCATGATATATATGAATTCTAAAGGTTTCTCATAGTCCAAATAAATCAATAGCTATGCTGTAAATCTAAAAGATTATAAATTGTACATTGCAACAGTTGAATATCGTTCAGTATTTGACTAAAGTAACTCTGATGATATGATGTCAATATACATCAGATCATTGAAAAGAAATGTTTTATCTGACACTATTTTGGAGTTTTACGAATTCACTTGGAATTGATTTCTTTATTCTATTAGTATTACTGTTCTTGCACATAGCTTATATTTACCCGTGCCCGGCTGATACAACAAATATACAGATTTGGGACCAAATTTGTGAATTCATCACCGATAGACCACTCTAATGATAGATAATGATTAAATATATCATTGTACATGCTAAAACTAACTCCAGAAAATAATTAGTAAGAGTAACATAAAACCCGAATGGGCAATATATAGGCCGAATATCCCACTGTAGTGTAAGAAAAACGATATTTTGAAAAAATATATAATGCATATTTTCATACCGAAAGAGCTGTTTGGCTACATCACGTTTCGACAGTGTAACAAGACGTTGCGAGTGTTTGATGCTGAGATTCGAAACTCGAATATTTTTGTTCAGTAGTGAGGACTTCTTAAGATTACTCTATTACGCTCACTATGAATTAGGAAAATAATAGTACTTAGTTTAACATTCGAACTACCAAGTGCCATGAAAGGTCAATACTGTTTAAGAAGTAGCAAGCGTTAATTATATATATATTAACAAATATAGTTAAATCAATTGATAGATTTATAAGGGAAAATGTCACATATCTGGTATAGAGCTTATGTAGACATGGGCTGTCCATGTTCTGTTTGCCTCATATCCACAAATATATGTTTCTTTCTATTTTCACCCTCTCTTTATCTCTCTGTCGCTCTCTCTACGCATATATATATATATATAGTAAGCTATGAAAATATATTTATGGCGATTAAGCTACACAGAGGCTCCCGCGTTTGATTCCCGAGGGAATTTTCAGGCTAAAATACCCCGGGGATTAAACGCGGGAGCCTCTGTGTAGCTTATTGCCATAAATATATGTTCATGGCTTACTACCTAGCTCTACTTACGTATCGAGCACTGTTGAAATAAATACTGAAAATTGATACATAAAAAAGTATATCTCCTTATAAAATTGTATGTGAATACACGAAATAGTAATATATATATATATATATATATATATTACTATCGTCGTCGTTGGATTGTTATACAGATTCCTCTGGATTTACCAATATTTCTGAGCCCCACGTTTTTTTGGATTTCGTTATTGGAGATTCCCATGCCCGTTAGAACTTTAAATTTTTTTTTTTTAAACGCTTTCAAATTTGAAACTTTGACAGTCCTATCCTGTTAACTTATCAATCATAATTTTTCCTCTGATGATAAGATTTTAATCTTTGAAAAACTTGGTTTAAGGAATGAAAGAGAAGAAAAATAAATGTTTTCTATTAACTAAACTGCTCCTTGTTTTGAACAACTGAAGATATCGATTTGCTTCCATTTGCAGGTCTTATCAATTTTCATTGACTTACCATATATATATATATATATATATATATATATATAAATATATATATATATATATATATATAGTAGGATTATAATAAATATATAATTCTACTAAACCATATGTCTACAATGCTAATTACGATTCTGATCAAAATTCTTTTATATAGGTTTGATTATAGAAAATGTCTTTAATTTAAGGTTTTATCTTGCGGGCAATTAAGACGTGATTGCAATCTAACGAATGTTGCTTGATTGGTGTCTAATGACTATGGATTACATGTTATGCCAATTCGAAATATCTGCATTTGCAAATGGGAGATGGTGCCTATATAATGTTCCCGAAAAATATTTAATATTCTCCACATAAAATGAAATTTCGGGAATAGTTATTAATTCATGTACAATTAAAATTTCACAAACGTCGTAGGTATCTAGATGTTTACGAAACCTTTTGCTTCCTATACATGAAACTAAATTTTAATGTAACGCATATTACGACCCCTTAAGCCTTGCAGCTGTGTTCCACAATTCATAGTGATCGGTTAATGTGTTTAGGAGTGAATCCCGTGCATATAAACATATACACATGGCTAACTTTATATATATATATATATATATATATATATATATATATATATATATATATATATATAATTGTTATTGTTTATTATCTATGTACGTATACGTTTCGTCCCTTTTCAATCAGGACTCATCAGCATAGAGATATGACTTTTCACTACCGGTCGTACGATTCGAAACCCTGGATTACAAGTATTTTCCAACTCAAATCCAACGTCGTTAACCGCGCGGCCAATATTTGAATATAAACAATGATAATTTTAACACATTTAGGGTGATTCATAAGTAACTTAGCTATTTATTTTTGAAATTCTAAAGTTAAAAAGTACGGTAATACAAAACAGGAAGTTTATTCAACAAATTCATTCAGATTATTCAGCAAATTTGCAAAATTTCCACCTTCGTTCTGCGTGCATAGCACCATTCTTTTTTGCAAGGAATTTACGACTCTTTGTAGCATATTTGATTGATTATGAAACAAATATATATAGAAACAAATATATAAACGAACAAATTTAAAATAACAAATAGCAGTAATTAGAGAGTAAGATAACAATTATCAAAAGTTCATAGTATGTTTGTGCTTCATATGATAATCATTTTAAATAGCTAAGTGAAGTGACTTATGAATCACCCTGTATATATATATATATATATATATATATAGTACACGTATTGTATTGACTTCTGTAGATGTAAATTCATTGAAACTCAAGTGTTTATGAAAAGTGCTCAATAACAAGTTCTTAAGTATGAATTTTTATTTATACAGACATTATTGGTCACATGTGCATACATGTTTCGGTTGTGCTCTTCATAGAGGGTCAACCTCTTAAGACCAAAGAAGACAGAGAAGTGAGATGGATTTGGAAAACTTTCCCTTTAAATAAATATTTGTGGGGGATGAGCTATTTTTTTTATATGAATTAGTTAGGGATTACATTCTTTACTTGTTAACTCTTTCAATTAGTTTCTATCATTTATAATTATTTTTATCACCTGCATTCTTATTCTTTCCCTTTTCTGTTGTTTTATGTCCTACTTAGCCTGGATTTCTTTCTTCTCTATTTAACACTTCAAAGTTTGAAGAGATTGACTCTTTGTGAAGAGTACAACAGAAACATGTATGCACATATGTAACCAATAATGTTTGTATGAATAAAAATGTATACTATATATATATATATATATATATATATATATATATATATATATATATATATATATGATTATTTTTATTTACACAGACTGTACAACATCTGCGACACTGGCATGTCGATGTTATAAACCCGGTTGAAATTCTTTGGATTACTGCCCTGTGGATGTTTTACCTGGATTATATATATATATATATATATATATATATATATATATATATATATATATGTATATATATATATTGAGAGAGAGAGGGAGGGGGAGAAACAGATAGAGAGAGAGAGGGAGAGAGGAGTGAGAGGGAGAGAGTGAGAGATAGTAATAGATATTTATAAAACATGTCATATGAGTGTCTTTAATATTAAATACAGAGTAATTTGATCTCAGGGATTTTAAAGAATTACTTCTCTCATGAAGAACATAACGCCACCTATTCAGTTAAATTGTTATCCAGATGCAGAGACCAACGATATATAATAGGTTGAAGGATTAAACACACTAATTTAACGTGTTTTACGGTGTGTGCATAATAGGCAGTCTCCCTACATCATCTCTGCGACAAGTGTTAATTTGCAGGTAGCCACATTTCTTTATTTCGCGCAGGTCGAATTTCTAGTTAGGCGACGAGGCCTATTATTACTGGCACGGAGGCACAGCGATACGTGAATGGCGAAAACTTATTCAATTCGACTTCCCGCTGATGCCTATTTTTTTTTTCTATTTTTTTTCTATTGCTGGTCGCATTGTAAGTTATTCTTCCATTTTTGTATTTGTTTTCTTTTTTATTGTCTATATGTTGCATTTCTTTTAGTTGGCATAGAAAAATTCGATTTCAATGCTGTCCGAATAGATTAGATGTCGAAAACCCAAAAAGTTTTTATCTATTATTTCTTATCATCTCTAACATAATAATACGCATTGTAGTCCGGTCTCCTATCTATATAGATAAACAGCTATTGTTTTGCCAGGAACACTTAGGGGGTAATTTTCGATATATTTAATTAAGTATTAGCGTTAATAAGAAATAGTCGTCTAATATAAAATATATATATATATATATATATATATATATATATATATATACATATATGTGTGTGTGTGTGTTGGGAGTGTTGACCTCCGTGCAGTCTAAAAAAACAATAGATACCCCTTGTAAGGCTGCCTAAGCGTGTAATAGTGAAGTTAGAGTTGCGCAATCCAAAACCATTCCTCTCGTGAGTCGGCACTGCCTAATTGCAATGGCAAGAAGTCCATGGCGACTGCAAACAATGCCGAGATAAGCGGAGAGCACATACAGTACCTGGTATTCCCAAAATGTCACCCATTTAGTACTGACTAGGCCCAACGTCGAACACACACACACACATATATATATACAAACACACACACACACACACATATATATATATATATATATATATATATATATATATATATATATATATATATATATATATATATATCAAATTTTGTATAATTTGGCAACATTCCTTCTTTTATGCATATCTGGTTGAACAGGAGTGCCAACTTCTGTTTATTCTTTTTTTTGATCCAATCTTTCTATTCGTCGAACAATAGATCTTATACTATCAACCATGGAGTGTAGGAAATCTCCATATTTCACGCAAACGTTTTCGACCATCATTGGTCGTTTTCAGGCGGATGATTGATCAATGCAAAATAAAATTGGTGAATTTATTAAGAAGACGTTTCCATGTGATTAAAAACATTAAAAACATTCAACAGCATTTCAACACGCCTTCGCACTCTTCATAACGGGCATGGTTGCTGTTGGGCTTTTTTAATTCGCCTCCCCATAATGGAAGCATTGTTCATTCAATTAAAAAAGCCCAATATCAACCATGCTCGTTTGCGTGAAATATGGAGATTACCTACACTCCATGGTTGATAGTATAAGATCTATTGTTCGACGAATAGAAAGATTGGATCAAAAAAAGAATAAACAGAAGTTGGCACTCCTGTTCAACCAGATATTAATATATATATATATATATATATATATATATATATATATATATATATATATATATATATATATATATTCAAGAACAGTCTGACTGCAATTCTGTCATCCTGTTGGCGGAGGACCCATAGTAAGTGTTATTAACCTTCAGTTGCTTGTTTTCTTCTTTTTTGTTTTGTTTTGTTTTCTTCTCTATGAACTCTGTTCTGGACATGACATTTTATATATGACTTTTATAAAGGTATTTGACAGACGGCGTGACATTTAGATTAACGGCTGCAATTTGTTCGTAGAGAAACAATTGTAAGAATCCTTATATATATTGATTAAATCTATTACATGATTTTGATTTTAGTAAATTTCTTAAATTTAAGGCATATGGTGTAAGGGTCTTAATAAGAAATTGATAGTCAGAGAATCTTGCTTCTTTGGTGTCTAATGAATACAGATAAAATTCAATAAAAATATTTTTAAAATGAATTTTTTCATAGATGTTGTACCAATATTATGCCTCTTAAATCCTTTAAGATACCCCAGATAACCCTGGATTTGAAGAAGAGTTATTAATTGATATTATTATTATTATTATTATTATTATTATTATTATTATTATTATTATTATTATTATTATTATTATAATAATAATAATAATAATAATAATAATAATAATAATAATAATAATAATAATAATAATAATAATAATAATAATAATAATAATAATAATAATAATAATAATAAAAAAAAAAAAAAAGATTTCACGCAAATAGGAGGTATCTTAATTTTCACGCGGGGCTTCTACCGAATTGTCTCTGCTTTGCACGAAACTAACTAAATTTAAATGTATAATAATTAGTTCAATAGTTTAAAATTTCATTTCTACAACTAAGTATATATATAAACATATATACATATCGAACTTTATATAACTCTGATGATAGAATATTATTCCGAAATTAATAAGATTATAGTAAAGAAAAAAATAATTAATTAATCTTGCATTGATAAAGGTTCTATTTTAAATTTTAATAATTCGGACCCAACAATGCTTTTAAATAAACGACCTATCTTTCTAAAATACCAGCATGCCCATGCGTCTTCGTTCGACAACCAGAATTTAAATTTATAACCGCCAAGTCAACACTGCGGATAACACCCATTACTAGGACGTTATATCAAAAAACAAAAACAAAAGTTTGTTTATTTTTATTGTTTGAAAAGAAAATGACACAAACTGGTCAACTCTGATGATAAGATATTATCCCGAAATTAATAAGATTAAAGTAAAGAAAAAAATGAATCTTGCATTGATATAGGCTTTTAAATAAACGACCTATATTTCTAAAATACCAGCATGCCCACGCGTCTTCGTTCAACCAGAATTTGAATTCATAAACGCCAAGTCAACACTGCGGATAATGTTGGATTATGAAGGGGCTCTATAATTTGAACAACGTGTAAGTTAGCTAGTATGAATTGTGACCTAGGTGGAATTAGCGAATTAATTGCAGGTTGATATGACCAGTGTTTGAAAGGTTAAATCTAATTTCCAGAGATGACTCGTATCTAAATTCATAACATGTTGACAGTGATTTGGCCGGCATGATACATCTGGGGTCAAGGGTCAAAGATAGGACGATATTGAGTGCAGTGATCTGATTGGGTGGCACGAGACAAGGGTATGTGACGTAACTTATTTTGTCCAAAACTAGAGTTCAGATCAGACCGCTGTGGAACTCGAGGCGAGCAGGTACTCAAAAATAATGATCTGTAAACTTTAAGTTTGAAACGAGAATAAAGATGACAGTCCACCATGGGAGTTTGAGGCGAGAAGATGTCCAAAAGATGAGACTGCTGTAGAACTCGGGGCGAGCGGCTGCCCCAAACTAATGAACTGGAAACTTTAAGTTTCAAACGATAATCGAGAATTGAGTCCGCACATGGGAACCGAAACGAGAAGATTTCCAAAGACTGAGTCTGCAATGGAAGCTGAAGAGCGCGGATGTCTAAAATAATGGTCTTAACTTGTAAATGTAGATCTCAAATGAGACGAAAAATAAGCAACTGTATCCATATCTCCCTCATCTAGTCAGGATGAGTAGTTAAATAAAAAAGAAAAAACGAGAAACAAACAACTGAAAGAGGTGACTCTCTCCCAGGCATTATCAGGAAGGACCAATAAACGACCTTTTCATAACCCTCTCAACATGTCTTCTGAGTTCCTTTCCTTGTCGTATCAAAGAGTTTTGATTCCCAGAGAACAGATGCCCTACGCTAGATGATAAAGCAAGGTACAAAACGAAGAGAAGGGTAAGGAGTTCTTAAGAAAACTCACGGCGCGAAGGTAGACAACCATGAAGACGAAGAAGTGCAGAACGAACGAAGATTAAAAAGAATGTCAGTTAAATTGTGAACTATTGTATTAAATGAGAGTTTTGAGAAATGCACGTACCCTCACGGTTTAAAAGAAAAGGATTTTAAAAACATAACTGCCCTCCCTCGGATTTAAGACAAATTCTAGTAAATAACACTAAAATAATACATTTCGAAACCAATTAAAATAAAAAATAAAAATACTAGAAGCAATCTACATAAAACACAACAACATGTACAATTAATAACATCACGTATAAAACTAGTGGCAATATTTTAAAATGCTTAACGTAAGGCGATTTTATTCTGCGATGCCACTCCGGCTTCGCTAAATTTAAATCGTCAACTTCTTTCAGAGAACAATGCGAAAACGTTCTCTGCGCGTTTTTCCATCGTCTTTTTAAAAAAAAAATTTTTTCTCTAACTGTTTTATTCATTTGCTTTTGACACATGAGGATGATTCAACGAAGACTTGAAAACGTTCGTGAAACCTATGGAACATTTATTAATTTTTTGGCGTTATTAAGAGAAAAATAGATAAAAACGGCAAAATACGGGAAGAGCTGCAATTTTTAGGAATATATATAGTGATAGGGTGTAATAAATTTAAATATAGGTAGAAAGGGATGACATACTTACAAATACGCATATATATATATATATTAATTAGATTGAATTAAATTTTTTAAACATCTATTTATATATGTGTACTCGAAATATATATACAAAATATACATAGATGTCGTATTAGAAAAAGGAAAGGAGAATATAAAAGCAAAACAGACAAAACGGACCTAATTATAAAACAGGGAATCAACCAGTGTCTAAGTTTATATTGTTTTCAGTGATAATAGCTTTAGATAAGTGGAGGTAACATATTAGATGTCCATTCTTTTGTTTATTGTATTTGTTGAGTTAGGTATGAGAACTGATACGATCAATTGTCGTGTAGATTTGTTTTGTATAGGCATAATTTAAGTCGCGTTTTTTAAGTCAAAAGGATGATCATATACTATAGCATGAAAACATTAGGCTTTGTGTGTGTTATTATTTTTGATCGCTCTTTTGTGCTCGTATATTCTATTGTTTAAGTTGCACTGAGGTTCTCTTATGTAGACCCTCTCACAATCCAGATAATGGATGGAATATATTCCAGCTCTAATATCAATTACGAAATTCTCAAAGTACCTCATTTATACAATTGTAAGATAGTGATAGTGACAAAATGAATCGTGGACGAGTCCATTGTGGGTGGAACGTCGAGAAAGAAAAAGAAAAACGACCTGATAACTGTTAAAAAGGAAAAAGTTCCGCAGCGCAAGGAGACTTGAAAGGCGGCGGTTTCAGAAACGCGAAGAGCCGGAGCGCTTGGTGATCGGAGTATCGAAGTACCGGAAGAATGGGATTTGACCGATGTTTATGGCACCGATGAAGCTTTATTGACTATGGTACCAAAGCCCGTCTAGCTGTTAGGCTTTCGTGTCCGCTGACTAAAATGCGGCTGATAAGCAAGTTGGTACTGTAAAGGAATCCACTAACTTATACTTCATCAAAGTGCTTGTGGAACAATTGCTTAAGTTCACGCTCGGATAAACAATGCAGAGCAAATTGCTTTTCAATCGGATGTATATACGAACGTGTGTCTAGCGCGAACCAAGTCTGTGACCTCAGCAATAAAAGGAGTTTCATGAGACAAAAGTATGTCAAAAGAGTGTTATATGTGTGTGCGTAGCCGACGTAAATGATCCGGTGATGGCAAATAAAGAAAACCAAATTTTTTCTATATGCGTTCTGTTCTTTGTCATTCTTGTTGGATCTTACAAGGTACCCTGAAAGAACGGGTAATGCAACACAATATCAATAGTAAATGCTTAGAGGAAATATAAAAAATCGTAAACTCAAAAAAATAAATAAATCTATTTTAAAACAACTTTGATTTATAGCTAAATGTAAACGCATAAACAAATACTTGCTTTGCTAATTGAGCCCAGATTAAGTAGTATCTTTAATTGAAGAACGGAAAGGATTTTCCAAGTTATAAAAACCAATATTATATATAAAAAAGCAGAAAGTATTTGGTTATAAGAGAAAAAATAACTTACAATTTCTATATTAAAAAAATGATTAAAACTTTTTAAAATAAACATTTTCTGTTATCGAATGATTAAACAAAAAAATATAAATAAAAGTGCATACATTTAATAGATATCTAAATAAATTGTTTTTAAATAAAGTAATATACAGGGTAGATAACTCTCACCGAAGCGGGCTAATCTTACTTTATACCTAGTCAAACATGATGCATTTCTTCTGACGATTTTTGAAAACCAATGTGATTTTATATATTTTCATGGATACTGCACCCCATAGACTGGTATCGTCTTGGCCTTCGGGACTTGATTTACGCAGGTCTATGGGTTTGTCCTGTGCAGTTCTAGGAGGTCCACCCTCCCAGGCTTCGCCTCCCCTCTTTGGGGAGGAGTAAGTTTATTGCTTACTGCCTGAGGCGCCCCTACCGGGGAATGCCGACGGGGCTGCCCAGACAATTTTTAAACTCCACTTTCCCGACCCGACCTTGGGTCACATCTTACTTGTGGGAGTAAGATAAAAACTGTTATTGTGCATAACTCCTGGAGAGGAGTAAATCAATATATACATATATACATATTTACATATATATATATATATATATATATATATATATATATATATATATATATATAACAAAACATTGTTTAACATAACAGAATTTTTCTGATTGATTATACCTTTCTCAATGTTTATAATCTTTCTAATAATCCTTTGTGTCAAAAGAAATGACGAATGTTGCATGTGTATAACTAGCAGTTTAATCCTACGTCGGATCGTGTTCAAGTAACGAAAAACAAATGGGCAAAAAAGTGGGTAAAACATATAATTTGAAAAAGCAACCGAGAACGCACGTATGACAGTCGATGCAATTTCAGACGAACATTTACATTTTAAATTGCAGGACACCAGAATTAACGTTACAAGATACGCTGTATTTACGTTAAACATTTTAAAATGTTGTTAAACGTTTGATATGTAAGTTTATTTAATTTAGGTTGCTCCGTTTAAAAAAAATAGCTTCAAGTATGTAGAATACTTATAATTAGTATTAGACTTTATTAATCTCGTATTATTAACTTAAATATATATATATATATATATATATATATATATATATGTATATAGTCATTCACATACAGACTGTTTCGCCGTATCACAGGTCTTCAGTGCGCCTAGACCAGTTAATGCATAAATCCGGGATTGAAACTGAACCATCGAGCTGAGAGTCGGCGCTCCTACCCCTTCGCAATCATATGACACTGACTGAATGTAAGTGATATCTCAATTAAAAATTCGTCAAGTGCCGGAGCTCGAATTAGTTTTACCCAATGAGCTATGCCTTAAAGCTAATGGCAGTTGGCGTATCCTTACAAAAACTCGCAAAACAGAATAGTTTTCCACAAATTCTATGTTCCATTACGAAAAGTAACATCAAGACATAATGATACTAAACCTTATTTCTTGAATATTTGTTCTAATTCCTATCAAAATCCATTACATAATGTCTTGAATTAAAGGCTTAAGAGTTCATAAGTAGAAAAGTCTTAAAGAAAACTTAAATTGAAGGAACTTTTCTTAATTGGTTGATTAAATACAATGCACATCTGATATATTTTAGTTTTCACTAAAGAAGATTGTGCCCATATTATATCACCTCAAACCCCATTAAATTGAAAGAAACTGAAATTTGAGGAATATTTATTAATTGGTTTCTAATTTGTATTGATTAAATACAATGCAAATCTGATATATTTTAGTTTTCAATAAAGAAGATTGGGCCCATATTATATCACCTCAGCCCCTATTAAATTGAAAGAAACTGAAATTTGAGGAATATTTATGAATTCTTATCAATTAACTATTGATAATTTTTTTTAAAATCGTAGGTATCTTCATTTTCGCAAGAGACTTCCATCCCTTTTTTGTCCGTTTCGTATAAAACTAACTTAAACTAAATATGACTCACATCATCAATTCTTACACTCATCAGCTGTGTTCCAAAATTCATAATGATCAGTTAATTAGTTTAAGAGGTAATCCTGTATACACAAATATATAAACATATAAACATTCCTAATTTATTTATTTTCAGTAAGAACGTTCGAATTGAACCCTTTTATTTAATCCACGAAGATATATTGCCATCGTTCCCTGGACTATGATCGGATAAAAGGCTTAAGTAATTCTTAATTGTATTCTTAGCGCGTAGACTTGAACCTTCAACCCTCAGGAGACTATCACTTAGAATGTATTTGCTTAGCACGTGATCCGTTACGTCACGGGTACATGTGGACGAGAGCAATCTACCCGTAGGTTTAAATGAATAGTTCGGTTAAAAATTCCATGCATATTCCCGAGTTCGACAGATAGGTTCCTGAGTTCGACAACATCTCTTAGAAGTTGGTCGGGAGTTACATCTCTCGAAACGTTGTGAGAATAACATCAACAGATACAAAGTCCGAAAATCCAAATAATACAAATGATTTATTCTCGTACTAATTCAATGACACAATTTTATTTATCTACCTCCCACAAGGTAAGATGTGACACAAGGTCGGGAAAGTGGGATTAGATAAGCCATCGCTCGAGAAGTGAGCACTCTGGCCATTTAAAAATTGCCTGGGCAGCTCCGTCGGTATTCTCCGTTAGGGGCGCCTCAGACAGTAAGCAATAAACTTACTCCTCTCCAAAGAGGGGAGGCAAAGCCTGGGAGGGTGCACCTCCTAGAACTGCACAAGACCAGCAACCCCCAATAGACCGGTGTAAATCCAGACCCAAAGGCCCGGACAATACCGGTTTATTAGGCGGGTAAAAAAAACCCTGGTTGAATTCAATGACACAATGATCTCGTAAAAGTAATATAAAACTTTTTAAAAAGGCGCCAAAACTCTTTTCGAAGTTAGTTGGTTCACGAATGTATATTTATCTGAATGTGTAATACTTTTGTTGCGCTAGTACATACTTATTCGATACAGAGTACATTTCTTAAGAAGTTGTCAAAATGAAATTCGAATCGCGAGCGAGAGAAAATAAAAATAAAAATTAATTAACAATAGAAAGATTTTTTTGTCACGCTAGTACATACTTATTTGATAAACAGTACATTTCTAAGAGAAGTTGTCGAAATGAAATTCGATTCGCGAACGAAAGAAAATAAAAATAAAAATTAATTAATAATAGAAAAAAATGTACATACTTAATTGATAAAGAGTACATTTCTAAAGAAGTTGTCGAAATGAAATTCGAATCGCGAGCGAGAGAAAATAAAAATAAAAATTAATTAATAATAGAAAAATATTTTTTGTGACGCTAGTACATACTTATTTGATAAAGAGTACATTTCTAAAGAGGTTGTCGAAATGAAATTCGATTCGCGAATGAAAGAAAATAAAAATAAAAATTAATTAATAATAGAAAAAAATGTACATACTTAATTGATAAAGAGTACATTTCTAAAGAAGTTGTCGAAATGAAATTCGAATCACGAGCGAAAGAAAATAAAAATTAAAATTAATTAATAATAGAAAAATATTTTTTTGTTACGCTAGTACATACTTAATTGATAAAGAGTACATTTCTAAAGAGGTTGTCGAAATGAAATTCGATTCGCGAACGAAAGAAAATAAAAATAAAAATTAATTAATAATAGAAAAATATTTTTTGTGACGCTAGTACATACTTATTTGATAAAGAGTACATTTCTAAAGAAGTTGTCGAAATGAAATTCGATTCGCGAACGAAATAAAATAAAAATAAAAATTAATTAATAATAGAAAAATATTTTTTGTTACGCTAGTACGTACTTATTTCTAAAGTTGTCGAAATGATATTCGAATCGCGAGACCAAAGAAATAAAAACAAAAATTAATTAAAAATAGAAAAATGAAGTTTTCTAGTTACGCTAGTACTTACTTATTTGGTAAGAGTAAATTATTTAAGAAGTTGTCGAAATGATATACGAATCGCGAGCGAACAAAATAAATAAATAAAAATAAATTAAAGATAAGAAAGATTGAATGGTTAAACTTATACAGATATGTATTGCTTGCCTGGTGGATAGTATAATGATAACAAACCGACAGTTTGAAAGCGTCGAAATGCGAGCGAACAAATGTAATTTCAGAACCAAACAAAATGACTGAAGAAATGCGATTGAACATAAGTAAAAAACGAAATATGTGTTCAGAAAGTAATACTTCAATTTTCATATATAATGTGTACTTTGATTTCTATTATATGTTGGAATCATTAACAAACTGTTCGCAGTCCACATGCATTGTATATGTGGGTACGTTTCTACCATATCTTGATGAGCATTGTAAGAAAATTAGAATAAGTAAGCATATATATATATATATATATATATATATATATATATATATATATATATATATATATATATATATATATATATTAATGCATGTGTTGTTGAAAACGACAAAACTCTTCTTAAAGACCTGAAGATGATTCTGGAGAGAATCGAAAATGTTAGTCAAACACACGGATCCTACATTAATTCATTCCATTTCAACGTAAAAAAGATCATTCGACGAATGGAAAAAATAAAAAAGGAATCACTAAACAGAAGAGTTCTGTCGTTTTCAACAACACATGCTTTAATGAAAAAATGCTGCCTAAATACACAATATATATATATATATATATATATATATATATATATATAAACATGTGTGTGTGTGTAGGTGTATGTGTGAGAGAGCTAGAGAGAGAATTTAGTTATTATAACAGAATCGTAATATATATAAAATGAGGAAAATGGATAAATACATACTCAGCAATTGTACATGACAGTTTTATCTTGGAATTGTAGCAAAATGAGGGATTTCATTGAGTAAGCATATCGATGGATTATCCAATTAAATTTACCGGTGAATGTCTGAAACCTTCTATTACTGAAAGAAGTATCAGGTTGGATAAAATATGTAATCGATGAAATCGATTAGCATTATTTCCTAACCGTATCTGACCATTTAATGAACGTATCCATAGATACTGGCTAATTAGAATCAAGTATCAATATAAACAAAATATAATTTTAGAAGCGATAAGTCGTTCCGGCTGACAGATTTATCAACATTCCTCAATTACTTGCTGGTACAAAGATTACGGAAAAAATTTCAAATGGATAGCTGTGTTCATTATCAATGTTCTGGTCATCATCAGTAGATATACGATATATTGGCGTTTATTTGTAAAATTTGAATACGTATATTTGTTTACAAATAGGAAAAGAAACATAACTCGAGAATAATTGACAGTATTTGAAGCTAGTATATATTAAAAAGTTTCTGTCAACCTCGAGTCGATTTCATTCACGTCGGAGTCGGTGAGGACCCGAAGAATTAAGTGGAAGCTCTCCATGGTTGCCCGTGTCTTTAACGCCAAGTTGCGTCCAACGTAAAGTTACCAGACTGGCCCATAATTAGGATTATTGCCTTGCACGTTTCCTGTGCGCTGTAAATGAAATATCTCTGATCGTGATCAACGTATTAATGTTGACGGGCAAGTATTTTTTTATTCTTCTATCCAGTAACAGACAATTCAATTGATCTATGACAACAGTCACTCGATATCATTCTTGTCTTGTTGGTATCCGAACGAAACAGATATTTTATGTCAGCGAATATGTTTTTAAAACCCCGTCCTCGTCACGAAAAAGAATTAAAAGAATAAAATATCAATAGAATGAGATATGTTGATATGTTGATGTGATCTTTCGTATGTATAAGGTTAAGCATATTGGAATATAGTTCGTGTCAGTTTCTGCCTTCAGATGAATATGCATAGAATACATGTGTAATGCAGGACAGCAGGTTACATTGCAGGCGCATTAGGAAACTGTCTTCAAAAATTGTGCATATTTATCTTATAATGTCAGTAGCACTTCCTTTTATTCGTGACATTTGATAATCCTTTTTCGTTTTATTACCTTCTTAGTTTAGTACCATCAGGGCTAAAGTGACGAAATGGATACCGACTCAGATTGGCAGTTCGTGTATATATTCAGGCATGCCCTTAACATGTAGCGTTAATATATGAAGATATATACATATAGATCTTAAAATTATACCAGCATAATCAAAATATATCGTCGATACTCTTATAATAAATTTTCTCGATCGAATGAATATATATATATATATATATATATATATATATATATATATATATATATATATTTAAAAAGAATACGCGGAAATCTCTCTAAGGCCCTTTCGACTATCATCTCGTCAGGAGAAAATCGATAGTTTTAATTAATAATAACGTCGAAAGAAAGAGCAAACTATCGATTTTCTCCTGACGAGATGATAGTCGAAAGGGCCTTAGAGAGATTTCCGCGTATTCTTTTTAAATCTATTTATAAATGTTGTACCTCGAAACATTTATTTATATATATATATATATATATATATATATATATATATATATATATATATATATATATATATATATATATACTTTAAAGAAGGAAAGATGAAGATAAAAAATTGCAGAAAATTACATAAAATTGCATAGAATTGATACAAATTTTATTACATCGAAAGTTCAGATGCAAGGAGTTACACTAATCCTTAAACCATGGTTTTTCAAAGATAAAACTCTTCTCGTCAGAGGATAAAATTCGTTAATGTGGTCTTTATAATAAAATTCGGTAATGTAGTATTTATAATAAACGACGAGAAGAGTTTAATCTTTGAAAACCCATGGTTTAAGGATTAGTGTCACTCCTTGCATCTAAACTTTCGCTGTGATAAAATTTGTATCAATTTCATGCAATTTTATGTAATTTTATGTAATTTTATGTAATTTTTTATCTTCATCTTTCCTTCTTTAAAATTGATTGCTCTACTCCACGTATTGAGCTTTACGATGCTTCACTTATCGTTAATTCTAACCAGCAAGCATCTGGCGTACGATCCTTTCCAAGACTTTCTGGAAAATATTATTGTTCATTTTTGTTATTTGTTATGATACCCCGAAGCTGTTCGTTAGCACCTTTTATACCATCACATACAGAAGCTTCATGAAATGAGGCACAAGATCTTCGTATAAAAATTCCGTCAACTGGCAGGAGTTTGGAACATATATATATATATATATATATATATATATATATATATATATATATATATATATATATATATATATTACTATTTCATGTATCCACATAAAATTTTATAAGGAAATATAATTTTTCGTGTATCAATTTTCAGTATTTACTTCAACAGTGCTCGATACGTAAGTAAAGCTAGGTAGTAGGTAATGAAAATATATTTATGGCAATTAAGCTATATAGATGCTCCTGAGAGCCTCTGTGTAGCTTAATTGCTTATATTTTCTCTACCGTTCTCCTTCGCTGCTAGACTATATCTCGTACAGTACAGGTGCAGCACTCTCTTTAGATAATAGCTCCCAAATACATGTACTTAGTGATTTTAATGTCTGTCACGACAACCGGCCTTGTTTCTAGAGCTATACAGACGCAGTTAGTAACAGCATGTATAGATCCTCTATATCTCATTCCTTTTTACAGACTGGTACATTTGCGACCCGCCTCACAGATTCTGAGGATCAGAAAGCACCACATCTATGGATATTCCTTATTACACCGCCCGAGTATAGTATGACGAACGCCCACAGCCCACTCGGGAACGTCGATCACGTTGTGATATTGTTAGATATCACCCTTAACTTCAAGCTGCAGAGACGTTGCTCAAAGTGACGATATACTTAAAAAATGCTGATTGGGAATCAACCAGAGATCACATAAGAGACGCCCCATGACGTAATATATTTCTCTTTCTGGTGAACAGTGCGCAAATAAGACAACTGAATGTTTTAAAACAGGCATTGAAGTACAGGTTCGCATGCGGAAGTTCTATAGCAAACCCAACTCTTCCAAATAGTTAACTTTACCTGTGCATTTGCCATTCTGCAAAAGATAGCATTCCGCCGATTCAGCGGGCATAAGTCACATACAAATAGCAAAACATTGATAGGATCTAGAAATCATTGTAAGAGTTAAATAGCTGCAGCTTCTTCTTCTTTCGTATGAATCAGATGATTCTGGTGTTGGCATTAGTTTCCCCGATGTTTTTCTAGTTAGAAATCTTTCTGGAAAGACATCGGGTATTTACGGGAAGGACCACGAGAAGGTTACCAACATCCCTAAGTGAAAGTGGTACTGTGGAATCGACTAGATTCGAACTTGGAACACCCAGGTCTTCAGTCCGTGTCGTTATCCACTTCACCACCGTCACCTCCCAAGAGAATGTATACCGAAATGACAAGAAAACGCATCGAGTCGCAGAAATTAGGAACTCGGAATTTCTGGAAAATGCATGATTGTGAATAATAGGCAATCAACAATCTCCACTATCCAACAACCTTGATGTCGCTTATACGACATCCGGAAAGGCTGAACTGCTTGCCGGCGGTTCACCTTCAACTCCACCTTAGAATACACAAACCACTCCCTCACAAATTATATTTTCCGGACAGAAGCCACATTCGATGATCTGATCATCACCTTTTCCAATGTCCGTGATATCATACAAAACCTAGACGCCCCCAAAACGTGTTGGCCTGATCTTACCCCTACTATACTAATAAAGAAACGTTCTGCTGAAGTAGATCCTGTTCTCTCCAAACTCTAAAACAAATGCTTTGCCGAATCTTGCTTTCCTGATGGCTGAAAAATTGCCTATTTGGTAACAGTATTCAAGTATTCTGGTGAAAAACTAACCCGCACAATTATCGCCACCCTAATCTCCTCCCTCTCTTATCTAAAATCTTTGAATTGTTAATCAATCAAGCGCTAGTTCACCACCTCGTAAATATTAAACTAATTTCTGACCGACTATCTGAACGCATATACCATGCATCACACAAGGCAGGTATGGTGGTAGCCCTTGATATATCCAGCATTGAAAAGTGTATGTCATAAAGGTCTTCTCATGAGAATTAAATCGTACAGTATTACCGGACGAATACTTAACATAATCAGATTCTTCTTAGACAAACGAAAAATCCAGGTTGTTTTCAGAACAGTACATAAAAAACCTCGCTTTGTTCCAGACACGTGGAGAAAAACTAATGCACACATATCTAAGGTAATGTCTGAAAACTTGACTGCCAGTCTGTAGTGGAATGAGGACATAAATCGATTCTGCCATTTAATGCTACTAAGACAAAGTTTCTTTTATTTGAATAATTATAAAATCCCTTTTTAACTATCGATTGTTATAGCTCATAGCACTCTCACTTAAAGTGTATCATTCAAACTAATCGACCGAACATTCACAAGGAACATGAATTGGAACAAATACATAGAAGACATTATCAAGGTGCTGTAAGAAAGTGTAGTATCTGTTCCGATTGATACTGCACCCCATAGACTGGTATTGTCTTGGCCTTCAGGGCTTGATTTATGCCGGTCTATGGGTCTGTCCTGTGCAGTTCTAGGATGTCCACCCTCCCAGGCTTTGCCTCCTCTCTTTGGTGAGGAGTAAGTTTATTGCTTACTGCTTGCGGCGCCCCTACTGGAGAACGCTGACGGGGCTGCCCAGGCAATTTTTAATGGCCAGAGTGCTCACCTTCTCGGGCGCTGGCTTTTCAAGCCCCACTTTCCCGACCCGACCTTGGGTCACATCTTACCTTGTGGGAGTAAGATAAAACTGGCCCTGTGCCTAACCTCCTGGAGAGGAGGTAAATAAATCAAGGTGCTTCAAAGAAGGTGGGCTTACTTACACCTGCCAGTATCCTATATCTCTACCAGTCACCATCCACCTATCAATTGAGTATTGTTGCCACATCCGGGCTAGTGCATCAACCACGAGTCTCTCCTCATAAGACATTGTCCCCAAAAAGAGTCTCCAATCTGACAGGTGCCACACTATCAACCAAGCTTAAACCGTTGTCACATTCCCGCAATGTCGCACATCTGTGCTTGTTTTACAAGTACTTTAATGGAATGTGCTCCAGTGAGCTCGTAGCACTGATGACCCTATCAACGTAAATACCCCCCAACTAACCTGACAAGCAGCAAAATTCCACCACTTCACTGTAAAGATTCTGAAATGCTTGAACGTCTCTTCTACTATAATAGTTGCCTCTCTTGAACTGCTAGACTTTGGAATCCACTTCGTTTCCTGCTTTCCTGAGTGTATAAACATGCAAAAATTATAATGCAATGCTAACATACCTCGCTGTTCAACTCTCTACTTAGAGTGTCCATGTAGGCATAGTCCCTAATTCACAGTAGTCCCTTACATCTCAGTGGCAATATGCCTGGTTTGGGGTGAATAGAAGTAAAAAAAAAAAGATGTGTTCAAAATACAGGTTTGTGATGTCATGTGATGTCTCTTTTGTGATGCCAAAATCGAAATTTACTCTCTTTTCCTTTTCTTACGCTATTTGCCTCCCTCTCACCTCTCACCTAACTTATCTATCCTATTTCTTTATTCTCTCTTATTTTATTTTCTCTTTTACTTATTTACATTATTCCATTACAAAGTGAAAGGATATTACAAAGTCAAGATGCATTGAGATGTCATAATAGACACTTTCTCTTATTTATTTCTTTGTCTTTTCTCTTACTTCCGCTTTCTCTCCCACCTCTATCCACTCGCTTCCTCTGTCCTCATTTTCCCTTTTCTCTCTATTTTAACTTTTTACATCATTCCATTACTCTTTTTATTTCTCTTATCATTTATGTTGACCATCCTTCAGCGCATTATCTAAAAGATCCGTGTACAAATCAAGTGACAAACAAGCAAGCAAACAAAATAACATTATCAGAGATTTAGTAGTATATAGCATATTCATCCATATATATATATATAAATGTAGAAGGATGAAAAGGAATTAGAAAAACGAAAGGCAGATCTTTTTTTAATTCAGTTGCTCAATGCAAGGTATATTCCGCAAAAGGGCAATTTATTCAGTTAGTAGGCCACTCTAACGACCTACCTACAAACCACTCTCTCCGCTGGACTTTTCGACACCGGTTTTTTTTTTTTGCAATCGCGCATTTGCTTGCATTTTGGCAGCGTTTACCTTGTTTTATCTTCCCCACAGTCTTTGTTTTACTTTTTCAAATTTTAAATATTGGCCTTTGCCAACTTATCTATCCCAACAATTTCCTCTGATGATAAGATGTTGATCTTTGAAAAGCCTGGCTTAAGGAAAAAAATAACGTAATAAATTGCCCTTTTGCGGAATATACCTTGCATTGAGCAACTGAATTGAAAAAAGATCTGCCTTTCGCTTTTCTAATCCCTTTTATCCTTCTACTTTTCTATCTGCTCTATCCTGTATATTGAGCTGTGCACTATTCACAATAGGTTTTACCTTTCCTAAAAGTTCGCTTTTAGTTCTCCACTTCATATATATATATATATATATATATATATATATATATATATATATATATATATATATATATATATATATATAAGTAATGTTTTATTAACAACATTGAGTCTGTAGATAAGCATATATACGTTTTGAGAACCGTATACATGCATATTAAAATAAACAAAATAGTTAGTTGCAAATATTAATTAGTATATAGTATTTCGAGACAAATCTGTTTGAATTGATGACAGTTTGCTTTTTTTATCATTTTATTCTTTTCGTCACTTGTTTTCATCCGTTGCTGAAAAATGTAAAACAGCTGAGCCCATGAATAAATAAATGTTGGTTTTGTTAGAAGGTAAATTATTAGTATATGTATATTTTGAAAAAAACATCTCGTATAGAATTGATGACACTCGTTTTTGCCTATTCTTATTTTCTTCGTATTATAGGATAGAAAAAGATTAACAATGCCACTTCTATGAGAAAGAGGCCGTAAAGATGAGAAGAGATCATCCACTGCTAGATGGCAAAGTCGATTTTACACTGTCACGCAAAGAAAGACTGCTCTGGGTTTACAGATGTGACACCGTTACTTAATTTTAGGACGTATCTGACTCTTAAACAGAGAGACAATTAGATAAAGACTCTGATACTTTTCTTATTAGTATATGATATTTCTAGATATGATATTTCTAGATATGATATTTCTAGACATGATATTTCTAGATATGATATTTCGTGATATGATATTTCGTGATATGATATTTGAAGACATGATATTTCTAGATATGATATTTCTAGATATGATATTTCGAGATATGATATTTCTAGATATGATATTTCTAGGCATGATATGTCTAGACATGATATTTCTAGATATGATATTTCTAGATATGATATTTCGAGATATGATATTTCTAGATAAGATATTTTTAGATATGATATTTCTAGATACATTAGTCTATGCAGAAGAATTGATGATAGACATTTTTGTTTTTCTCCTCTACTCCGTATCTCTTACTATTTGCTATTTAGTTTAAAAGATGTAATTCCCGTTTAAAAGGGTTTTTTTCTGTTGTTTACGTTGTTTAAATAACGATTTGCAGAAGGAAAACAGCCCACGTTGAGAGTAGATGATAACAAAATGTTATAATTTGTTAAAAGCATTGCGTCAGTAACTATAATATTTCGGCTCAAAGCTGAAGAAATACAGAAGAGAAATTAACGTTTACATGCGAATCGACACCGACGTGGGCCATAGATTCGACGAACCGAGTTGAACATATATTTCGACTATTAATGTTCCCGTGTATACAAATACTCCTGAGAAAAGTATCAAGCCATACTTTACTACGAGAGTAAAATCGCACCTAGTGTCACATGGATCGTCTACAATAGGACATTGCTTAGTCTGGCAATTATTCAATGGTTAAACATAAATATAGAATTCTGACACGTTGTGTACTGTGTACTTATATACTTATATAGATAGTACTTGTCTGTTGCAAATTGTTGGTCCTGTTCTCAACATCATACGATTCCAGGTTGTCAGATTACTTTGAAGCTCTCCGATAATCATACCTTAGTGTTTTTTTCGGTCGGGAGAATCAATGATCACCATCATTATATGTATACTAACAAATATTTACTCCCTCCACTCGCATATGTTTGCTAGCCTCGGAAGATGATGTGCTGAACTAACATATTCTACACTGACCCCCAATAGAGGAGTTAATGCCTGAGAGGATTATATCATGGAAACAGAACAGATTGTGCACTACCCCCTACAAACGGAGAAGATAATCATGGAAGAATAGTATCATGAGAAACGAGCATATATTATACTACTTCGAAAATGAGGAGGTAATACCTGGGAGAATCGCCCAATAAAAGGAGAAAGTAATGCCTGTGCGTGTAGTATTATGGAAACAGAAAAGACACTACACTACCCCTTCGCTTTAAAAAAAAAAGGAAAAGGAGAAGGTCATCCCTGTGGAGATGGTGTCATGACACCCGAACAGATAGTACATTACTTCCGTCTCCAAAGGAGAATGTAATACCTTGGAAGAATAGCTCCATACCCTTAAAAAGAATAAGGTAATTCCTCGGAGGACAGTCTTGTAGCAACAGAACCGATACTACCCCTTATTGGTTTAATTCCTTGCTGTCATTTTAAATTACTACTAATTTATTAACTTACGGCGTTTCCGATCGGTGTTTATATGCCAACTGCTGATTTTGTTATTTCTTTCTTTTTCTCTTTCTTTTCTTTTACATTTCTTTCTTTCTTTCTCTCTCTCTCCCTTTCTACTGTTTATTACACGTGACTATTTTTCCCCCAAATTGCGTCCTTTGTATAAATTTGAAAAAAATTCTGTTTTTGTTTAAAGTTCTGCTACCAATTGATGATGATTGTATTTTAACAATCGAAATATTTTGGTAGAACTATTCAATATGTGTTTTTGAGTTTATTTTTGCTAGTTGTTGATTTGTTTATCCTTTATTCCATTTTTATTTTTACCTTTTGTCTGAAACATTGTTTCTTTTATTACTCATATATATATATATATATATATATATATATGTATATATATATATATATATATATATATATATATAATTTTCTCAAAAATAATAATTTTCAATTTAACCCTATATACACATGTGTTTCATGCCAAACCTGCAATCATCAGTATGGGAGGAGACAATCCTGTCGGCCACACGGTTCTAATCCTAATACTAAGGTCATGTTTAACTCATTAGTCGGAGCGCGTACCGACGTGCCCACCACGCATTATCTGGAAATGGTAGAGTAAATTAACGTGTTAATGGTAAATTCAGCGGCCGTATAAGCAGGCCGTCGAGAGCACTCAATAAACAGGGGCTATAGTGTTGCATTACGCTGTAAATGCCAGCATGTTGTCAACTTACTTAAAGCGCTTCATCTAGCGAGAGCTTGTAACAATTATTTATGGATAATATTTCTCAAATTATTTCATATACACATGTGTTTCATGCCAAACATGAAATCCTGAGTATGGGAGGAGACCATTCATGCCATTCACACGGTTCGAACTCCAATACTAAAGCCATAGTTAACTCAGTAGTCGATGTACCTACTACGCATTGTCTGGAAATGGGAGAGTACATTAACGTGTTAATGGCAAATTCAACGGCCGTATAAGCTAGCCGTCGAGAGCACTCAATAGGCGGGGCCCAGAGTGTTGAATTACGCTGTAAATGACGACCTGTTGTCAATTTGCTTCAAGTGCTACATCTAGCGAGAGCTTTGAATAATCATTTATAATGAATTATTTTCAAATTATGTATATATATATATATATATATATATATATATATATATATATATATATATATATATATATATATATATATATATATATATCACAGTTCCATCTACCAACACTTGATAACACATAGCATCCCAAAAATGAATTCAGGAATATTTTAACCAGGAACACGGCCATTCTTGGGATCTCATATTGCAGTATTCGTCTCCCCATAAGGGAAGCGTTGTTTATTCAATTAAATAAACCTAGTATAAACCATGCTCGTTATGAGGGGTGGGGCGAAGGTATGTTCAAGTATTGTTGAAGTAGTATTGAAATGTGTTTTAAAAACGTCTTCTTAATAAATTCACCAATAATTTATTTTGCATACTCATTCATCCGCCTGAAGATGATCGACGTCGGTCGAAAAGTTCGCGAAAATATGGCGATTTTTTATACAACATAGACGACAATACCAAATTGGTCGTGCGACGAATCGAAAAAACGAATCAAAAAATAAATAAACAGAAGCTGTCGCTACTGTTTAACCAAACATGCATAAGAGAAGGAATGCTGCCTAAGTACACACACACACATATATATATATATATATATATATATATATATATATATATATATATATATATATATATATATATATATATGTATTGCTATTTTTCTAGTATATATATATATATATAGATATATATTTCCCTTTATAATATTTGGACATGTCTTACGAATAAAGGAATAGAAATGCTAGTCGTAGTTATAGTTGTACTCGTAGTCATGGTAGTAGTTGTAGTAGTTGTAGTTGTACTAGTTGTAGTAGTAGTAGTAGTAGTTGCCTTGCTGACAAACATCAGTTGTTTTACGGCTAAACGAAGAAATATCCATTCTTTTTGCTATTTCCTATTTATAATTACTTGTTATGGTTCCTGTACGAAATATAATAAACGTTATGGGTAACCATTTTATGGGTCTCTTCAAAAACAACACTTTGTAATAAAATGAACATCAGACAGAGCTAGATAAATATGGCAGACCTAGCAATAACAAAGGCCTAGATGTTCGTTCAGATAGGATTTATAACAATAATAAATAATTAATGTGGCTTATCTTTATACTGCAGCTTCATTTATTACCCATTGAAGTTTATTAATAAAATCCGGAGTGGAAATACATAAAGGGCGTTCTGCGTTTTATTTAGACATTACTTAGAATGAGATGCTATAAATAAAAAGAGGATAAAGTCGTATACAAAGCCATGTTTATCAGTAACTTGCTGTACCAGGTAGTGGTTGGGAATCTTTCACTCTAAGTTTTTTTGGCTCCTTTTAAAACTATGTGGTTAAAATATTTGGTTACTTTATTAAATTTAATGAGCCACCGCTTATCATAGGTAAAAAAAAAGTCGGAAATAAGTGTTGTGAAGTTGTAAATTGTCCTATTCAGTTGCTAGTGAACTTTAACCACTAGTTATAGTTTAGGAAATACTTATATAGTATTATATTTATACTTATGCTAATTATGCATATCAATTAGCCTATATCAGCACATCTCTCTGAATGGTATGGGCTTTATGCCTCTAGTACATCTTGTACTTCTTCTAATGATCGTTTGATTTTCGATATCACGTTACACTTCTCTCTCTCCCTTATTTCTTTCTCTGGGAGATCTCGACCTATCTCGCAATAAACTGTAACCAGGCCCAGGGTCGTCCCCTTTCATACTTTGATCAGAATCTAACTCCGAATCCTAATTTTGACCCGCTTGATCTTGCATTGTTTAATCTTCTGGTGTTTCATTCTGTACAGGTTGTTCTAATAACTCAATAACGGAAGGTGTCGTAACGATTTGTTTATTTTGCTCTCTGTATTCACTCTAATACTTTATTTGATCTTCATGGACCAACACACTGTTTTTGTTTTCTCTATTTATTATAGCTGTATTGTGGCCTTTTTGCACGATAAATTATGTCCTTTCTGAATTTGATTCTTTGTAGAATACGACATAGTTTCATTTGTAGAATACGACATAGTTAATGGAGCTCTAATTTGTCTCGCCATTAAAGCTGATGGGTTTTCTAATGTTCCTGCGTGTCGTAAAAAACTTATATTTTGTTTCCTTTTTGCTGAGAACATGCTTTTAGTCTCGTATCTACGATCTACACCATTCTTTCCACCAACCCATTCGATCGAGGGTGATATGGCAGTGTATTATACGATTTACATCTTATTTTTCCAGACATAAATTAAGACCTTCATCGTAAAACTCTGGGGTATTGCTACATACCAGGGTTTTTGGGATACCCATTCTAGAGAATATGGCCTTTAGAACATGTGTTATGCTATAACTTTTCTTGTCCGATACACGAACTATTTCAGGGCAGGCTGAAAAAGAGTCTACTAATATTTATAAGAGTTTCACTCCAGAAATGTGCGCTTGATCCATATTCACACGACGCCATGGCTGTTTTACTCTGGGCCATGGATCTAAAGTATTCTGTGTAAAATTTCTTAATTCTCTACATTATTTGCATCTTTCTATATATCCTTCGATATCTTGTGAATATCTTGGTCACCATGCTTCTAGTTTTATTCTTTTTGTGTGTGGCCGATACTCTGCAGTGTATATTAATAATCTACACTTTTTATCATCGAATTCATTTGTGCTTCGTAAGGAATTATTAGATCTCCATTACAAATCACTCTATTTTCTATCGTTAACCTTTTCCTATTTGTTTGTAAGGTTTCTCTGCCTTTTAACAATTTTCTTATTCTCGATGTAATCCTGTTTAATCTATATCATGTCAAGTTTCCATAGCCACTCGATCTAAAGATGAAACATCCGTATCTACCCAATGTAAGAATGTATCTAAAAATTCTTCTTCTGTTTTAACTTTTTGACTCTTTGTGAAATCGCAGCCTTGATTGTGCATCTACGTGTGGAATTGAATTTCCTGTGACATATTCTATATCAAAGTCAGATTCCGTTAACTTTCTTGCCCAGATTAATATTCTCGATGTCGTAACTTTGGGTAATTCTTTTCTTGGATTGAATATAAATTCCAATGGTCTATGATCACTTCTCAAGAGAAAATGTTTTCCAATAAGAAATTGTCTAACCCTGGTGGTGCACCATACAATGGCCAATGCTTCTTTCTCTATATTTGAATAATTCAATTCAGTGTTCATTATTCTCGCATGTCTCTCTTGTGATAATATTCGATATATCGAATGTTCACTTGCATCGTTTTGGGGGGCAAAACTTTTTACTATTGTTCTCGTTGCCATAACTAATTTCCATCTCTCAAAAGCTTTTTGTTATATTTCTGACCAAATAAATTCAACATTATTTTATTCTTAAATTTGCAAACGGTTCAGTTAGGTATGCATATTTTGATAAATATCGCCTGTAAAAATTGACTAATCCCCCAAAAGATTCAAGTTCTTTTTTATTTATAGGTATAGATATTTTTAATATTTTTTCTATTAAGGCTTGATTTGGTGATATACATTCTCTTGAAATGGAATACCCTAAAATGATATATTACTGCTATGGTTTACGCATTTTTCTCCATTAATAGTAATTCCTGCATTTCTTAATTCGTTCAATACGATGTCGGTTTTCTTTTTTTAATTTAATTTCATTATTTGTTACTATGCAAATCTCGTTTTGGTAACATACCATATTGTTTATATCTTCTCTTATAACCTGTTCGATGAACTTTTAAAATATGGTGCTTGCTATTTCTATTCTATATGGCATTCTTATCCATTTTAGCAACCCTATTAGCTTATTTATCGTTGTTACTTCTTTGAAATTATTATCCATTGGAATTTTGTGGTATGCCGTTTTCAAATCTAGTTTTGTATGAATGCTGATTCATGCCAGAGCATGTAATGCTACCTCCACGTTAAGTATAGGATACGAATCTGAAAAACTTTGTGGTTTACGCCTATTTTATAATCTCTATTTGTTTCATTTTCTTCAACTCTTTTGACGCTTTTTTTCAACTTGCATACCGCTTGAAAATGGTTAATTCTTAAGCAATTTGTACAAGTTTTTTCAAAATGTTGGGCATTTTTCTTTTCTTATTTCATGTTTACGTCCACGATACCAACAGTTTTTTTCTTTTTTAACATGTACGTATCGGCAAATATTTGTTCGCCGGATTGACTTTTATAATCGTTGTATTTCTGTATTACTTCTTGTTGCTGTATAAAGTCAATGCAAGTATTTAAGTACAATTTTCCTTTGTGTAGCTGTTCCATTATTTTATTCCTTTGTGACATATTGCACATGCGTTCAATTAATCTTATTTGAATTAAATCGTCTGTTCTTCTTGTCCGAGTTTTTTCAAACTCACAAGATCTACTCGCATTTGATTGGGTCATAAATTTCTTGTTTCATTGACATAAACTTCGTTCTTTCTGCAACAACTACTCTTTACTTAGGACTCATATTTCTTTTTATGATCTGACTTATTCTTCTGGAAGTCAGGTCTTCTAAATTCACGTTTGAGACTTTCATAATGGACTTACATCCATCTGTAACCAAAAATGGATCTGTTATTTCATTTTCTCCTGTTGTGCCATTGTTGTCTTTTATCTTTTTAGTCCTTACACTCGCAGCGAAGACTTATCTATGTGTCCACGAAGTCGGGGTCATCGAGAAACAATTGGGATCTTTTCGCCAACGCTATTGTTGTGAAGTTGTACATTTACCAATTCAGTTGCTTGTGTACTTTCATATATTGATTTGCATATATAGAAAACATAAATAAAATGTTGCACAAGGCCAACAGAGGGGCGGGAAAGGTCGGTCTTCTCTTACATTTACTAACTGATCTAATTTTATTAGTTTCATTTGTGACCATCATTCACTAAAATACCACATGCATACTACATTCAGGCATTATACACCAAAAGAATTCATACCATGACTATCCTACTTTAAATCCATATATAATAATATGCAGTGGAGTTTTTGGCAATAAAAATGTATGTACAAAAGAAAATGAGAAATATTTACTATAAAAACCCGTGTTAGTAAAAAGACCCCCCATTTCTAAACTGTAGCAGATATACAGATTTACTAGTTGAAAACGAAAAAAAAGTTGATACAGGCCCAACGCTTTATTCACTACATCTCCTTCGAAAATGTCGAAGGGTGACCTGTATCTCTGGTAAGTCAAGCTATCTGACATCCATATTGGGGAAAGGGTGGGAAATTATCAAAACTAAATTGGGAAAAAGGAGGGAGCAATAGCAAAAATAAAATGGGGGCTTAATGAAATCATTCATGCACTAGCTAAATTATGAACTACAACGGGTAACCTAAACTAGACATAAACAGATCGTTGTTAATAGTCGTTTCTGCAACCCAAAATTATGTTCCTAAGGCACGTCCAAATATCACTCAATGACGACTGCTGCCACTCGACAAACACGCGACATTTACTCCTATCTTTCAACAAATTCTGCCGGCAGTAGTTTCACCTTCCTAGCCCTGATGCAAATCTTCAAGCGATATTTGAAAATTAGAATAAGGCTGAGATAAGTGAAGGTCTCGCCGTCGTAGACTGCTTTCAAGCGTATTGACAATATAATGTCTTGCAATCGCTAGCGAGTTCAAAACAACAAAACTATTTCCCTATCCGTTGTCGGAGCCCAATTGCTACAAACATTAATCGGTTCTAAGTTGAAAGACGTTATGTTCAGTATGCGATGATGAGACATTAAAGAAACTTAATCAGTGGCACAATGAAGCGGCAATAAAAGGTGTGACTCAAAGTCTCGTCATCATCACCGCCTCGGGCACAAGTAGGAAAATTCTCAAAGCCAGCTGCATTATGTCTTTGCCGATGCAGAAGGCATTTCTTATCATCAGACACACCAGAGATACGTCTTCGTTGTCGAAGCATCCTAATCCAGGCGCCCACGGCCAGACTAAGCATAGCGCCCCCCCCCCTCGTAAAACCGTCAACTCAATCCTATCATATTGAACTGATGCCATCACCACAACCCGATATAATGCCTTTTGGAACAACAGCTGGGTGCCAGAGAGGCTTTCTGTGTGGCTCCCCCACATCGAAGTTCACACTTTTCAAAGTTTGCTTAGTGTCTTCTTTCCAGTAGCCACCGTTTCCCCCACATTGTGTAGACATTCGATCCAGAAAATATAACCGTAGCGTATGTTGACAAATATCAACGCCAGACATACCCAGACCGCCCTTAGAAGGATGCAGATAACATATATTGAGACAAACATTAGGGACCTTACCAAGACATGAGAACTTGAACAGGGCCCACCGCAATCCAAGCAGCATATCCGACGTGATTTGAACACTGATATACAGAATGAGAGGATATATATGTGAAACACACACCTCCGCTCTTCCCTTCGGCAAAAGGTTTCTACGGTCCACAGACCAGCTGCGGCCGAATCGCTTTCAGTACTTCCACCCAATTTGTCTCCAGCTTAATATCCGGACGACACCAGACACCAAGTAGTTTGTAAGCCCCGTCAGTTCAGCTGAAGAGTCCCTGTATGGATAAACCTTTCTAGGCACTGATGCGCAAACCCACCGACTTGTCGCAGTTAATTTTGGCCCCTGTTACCGTTTCATACATTCTGATTTCTCTGTCGACAACACTAATCTCGGTACTGCCTGTTACCACCACTGTTACATCGTCGGCATAGGCAGAGTACTTTAACGTGATGCAAGCACATGTCAAAGCAATTCAACGTAGGACCAAATTCACCCATAGCCTGTGAAGGAAAGGTTGAAACAAAAGCACATAGAGCATCAGTGAAAGATGGCAACCCTGACGAATAGATATGGATAATTTAAAGAGCTCAGATCTAAAAATCATTCACCTCTTCTAATTCACCGGCGTTTGCATACAAGAGGCGAATCAAAGAACGAAAATAGAGGCCAAAACCGGCCGAAGACAAGACAGCCTCAAAGTACCGATGGTCAACCCTATCGAATGTTTTGGACTGATCTCAATTGATCAGCACAGCTTCTGAGTGGACTTTTTCAATGATCAAGCGTAACGCGTGCAAGTTATCCTTAATAGTCGTACCCTTCACAGCACAAGTCTGTTCAGGGCTGATCAGACAAGGAAGAACAATCTGCAGACGATTTGCTAAAATCTTGGCCAAAATTTTTAACTCTGTATTTAACATCGTTAAGGGCAGAAAATTACCTATCCCATCCCTATCATCTTTGCTCTTGCGTACAAGCTCCCCAATAGCCTTGGTTAAGTACTGAGGAATAGACCCATTCCTAAACCAAGAGTTTATTAAAACTGTCAGCAAGGGGTCAAAAATGTGCGGCAGCCTCATATACACCACGTAGGGCAAACCATCGATCCCCGGTGGCCGATCCAAGCCGACCTGACCCAAGGATTTCTAAGACTTCTTCCTCTTTTATGCAACCTTTACACCGAGACGCTTCGGTCGCCTAAATGCGAAAAAAGTCGGCTAAATAGGAGTCGAAATGCGCTAATGACAGACCAAGCTCCCTGGTGAAAAATGTTGAAAATAAGACTGAAACACCTCGAAAATACCTTCGTTTGTGGTCACGGTTCATCCATTTGGCAATGTGACACGTACGATATGTCGGTCCGTAGCACGTCGACGATTCCCTGCACGCAATTCAGGTACCATATATTTTGATGCTTCCTGAGGTATTCTTTTTAACCTAGCTCTAACCACTGAAGCCTGTTCTCCTTGGTAGACAAAGACGCGAGCTTCGCCTTCAATATCATTATGTTCTAATCTATATTCTAGTGTCGCTTTTACTGCCCTAGATTCTAGGTTTAGTCATCGGCTAAAGTCGGCGGAAAAAAACGTAATGACTTTCTTAAGTTAAATCCATCGCTTATTCCCAATTATAGCACCAGTCGTTTCCCGCAAAATAGTTAGCATTAGCTTTCGCGGTAGCCATTCACATCGAACAGCGATGTGTTGAGTTTCCAGTAACTAGCTATTCTGGATTTAGCTCCAGTTAATTTACACGAACCGGAATAAGTCGTTGATCCGAGTAAACTATATTATGTAAAATTGAGCATTCTAATACTCCTATGTCGACTCTCCTAATTAAGAACCGGTTGATATAACTCGGAAGTTGCATCGACTAGCTTTCTAAGACCATACTTTATCACGGAACTTTTCATTTCGGAATTTGTCGACAAGATCAAACTTATCGAGTAATTCACTAAATACCTTAGCATCCCCGTTAAAATTAGTACCCCTAGAACGATTACCCAAACGATCTAAATAGGGATCCAGAACCGTGTTCCAGTCTCCCCCTGAGATATCTGCCGAGAAGTATTCATGAACTGCTCGATCCGCTGCACGAAAAGAGCTAGCTCAGCGTGTCTATAGGGCGTATCAACCATAATGAATCAAAATGACTTATCTTTAATGGTAACATTCAGAACGCAAAGCCTTCCCTCCGGATTCATGAAGCAAGGGACACAAGACACTAGGAACTACTAACTAGGAAACCTCCCTTCGAGTAACAATCGAAATACTCTGAATAGACACGAAAATTCCTAGTCAGCGCACCCAAGTAATCATTTGGAATTAAGTGGGTTCGGTTTAAGAAACAAACATAAATGGTGTGAAGGTGCCGACGGTCTTTCCCATAGAATAATTGCCCATCTCAGCGTTGATAAGGCTATCCAGGGACAAACCGCTGACACTAAGGGGGAAGGTTAATTTCGCTGCCCTATACAGCGATGGGGTGTAGTAGTATGGGGACTCTCCCATGACATGATTTCCTTAAACTGCGTAAAGTGGGGTCTTTATAAATGGATAATAGTAGATAAATGTCAAAGGTGATGTTGGTTTTGCCTCATCTCGAGGTTGTACAACAGTTACGAGTCGGGGACATTGGAGAAGTTGATAGGGTTTTTCCACCGATTTGTAAATGCAAGCATCTTCATGAGGTCCGTGAAGTGATGTCTTTTTGCCCTGGTGACAACCTCTGCCGATATTCTGAAAAAACATTCTCTAAGGAACAAAAGTTGCATTTTCGTCACCTTTTCTTTGGCGGGGCAATTACTTTCAAGTTTTCACTTATTTTGGGTGATGGAGCGAAGATTGTCACATCGCGATTTTTTTAATCATTTTATGATTTTGATTGGTCTATGACCCACCGAAGCTTAAAGTTTAGCAACGATGTCCACATAGGTTTTTGTAGCTTTTTGGTCTTCTTGTCTACGATAAACATGGTGAGAGCCTTTCAGTTGATTTTTCCTAAATTCGGTACGTCTATGATTATTCCAGTGTGGTTATTTCGGTTTTGAACTTTTCCAGATATGATATGAATTCTTCCATATTAATATTGACGGTCAGGGGCTTTGTCCAGCCCGACATTTCAGGTGTGTGTATGGGGGGGCGTTAACGACTCTATTTCTTTCGTCATTTCTGTAATTTCCCTTGGCACAAGGCATGGAGCTGCCATAGACGATGAGGAGAAAACAAAACAGTAAAAAGTTTTTTAAAAAGTCCAACTTTAAAAATAATGCGGCTCTAAAAGAAGAGACCGAATAACAACAAAAATAATAATAGTGATGAATAACAATAACAACGTCAACAAAACTCGCAATCAAAAAACGCACAAACCAACAAAGAAAACCCGTGTTTTCACAACTAGCTATACTTTCTATTTATCTACCTCCCACGGCGTCGGAATATGGGAGTAAAAACAGAGGTTGAGTACTCTGGCCTACAAAAATGCATGGGCAGCCCCCGGTAGGGCTCCTCAGGCGATTAGAACTAAACTAACCGCGTCTAAAGGGTGAGAAGGTTAAGCCTGGGAGGGTGGTCTTCCAAGAACTGCATAAAGCAATCCATAAAACCAGTGGAATCAATGCCCTAAGACCAAGACGGTACCAGTCTAAAGGATGCAGCATCCATCGGAACAGATGCTACACTTTGATCTCAATCAAAATGAGATAAGGGTTAATGAGATGAATAGATAAACTGTTAAATAATGATCAATATTAAAAGAAGATTGAATAGCTCACTGTGCTACCCACTCAAATCAAATGTTGAACCAGAAAACAGCGATTCTTCTCCTTTTTGTCAAAAACATTACTCATGGACTGTGAGAACTAAACGAAAATATGGAGAAAGCGAGAGTTACGAGGCAACCGAACGTGGATTTTTGTAAAAAGTATTTTAAATGTTATTTACTTTTGATACGGTAATCTTGTTTGAATCTCTATTTATATCATTATTGGATGTAAACCACTTCCAAAATACTCAATCGTTAAAAACGTGAGAATTTGCTGAGAATTTGAACGTCACAAATAACTTTCTGTTTGACCGTTTAAATGCTTAATAATCTATTAAAAAGCCCAAGCGGTCAAGTAAATCGTACTTTTTTGGCTAGTAACAACGGTTTTACTAACTTTTTACCGAAAGGCATTTTTAGGATTTAATTTCGTAATTTAAATTATTTTATATATTTTTTGAAAATTCGTTTTTGGTTTTATTGTATGTTTTATTTCAATAAATATTCGATTAACACTACAAAATATAATGAGTAAGTTTCGTAGAGGCGAAACACGTTCTTACCCAGATTTATGAGACGTAGGCAGACGATTTTATTAATACAATGAATATTGTTATGTATATATATATATATATATATATATATATATATATATATATATATATATATAGTTGAATATAACAGACAACTTATACCTGGTCATATTTTGGGAAGTCCTTTCAACAGTCCGAATCAGAATCTTAGTTTCGGATGGGAATTGGCCGATGAATTTGCCATAGATTTGTCTCCGAAACTAAGATTCTGATTCGGACTATTGAAAGGATCTACCTAAAGATATGCAGACATAAGTTTTCTGTTATAGTCAACAATACTTACCTGCCTATATATATATATATATATATATATATATATATATATATATATATATATATAAGAGGTTTATGTAGTTTTCTTGAAGCATTGTTTATTGGTATATAGAAATGTGATACTTAGAAGGCAATACAATTGCTCGCTGTGGGTGGTGTGTCAGCCTCAATGCTGCATTTCTTACGGATGCGAGTTAGCTCATTCCTAGCATAGCCTATTTTAGCCTTATGAGGGAGTGCTGATCTGTAATTTATGAATATGTCTCTACATAATGTCTACATAATGTCTACATTACTAAAAACTAAAAACAAAATAAAGTTTAATAAAGTAAATAGATGAATAAATAAATTAGATAAATAGTAGGTAAATAAAATATTAATAAAACAAAAATATAAATAAATAATAATTTTTGAAAAAAAGAAGTTTATTTTATTTTTGAATCTGGTTTTGAATTAAAAAAAAAATTCAACCTATATTTTCTGCGAGCTGAATCTTACGACACCTTCATATGCACGCTTGAACTTGAGTTGAGCACAGTTCTGAAGAAGTAAAGAGTTCCCGAAATATTAAAATTAAAAAAAATATTATATCATACGGAATTTCCACCAGACCATCCTGTATACAGGTATTATATAACATTGTAACATTGTGTAGATAGACATATATATATATATATATATATATATATGTGTGTGTAAGGAAAAGAACTAATAATAATAAATAAATATATTTGTTCTGTTTTTGTTCTTCACAGCTTCCAGCAACCCGGATCTTCGCATTGCCTAAACCTTTTTAAAAACTTTTATTATTACTCCCAGCAATGCTTACAGCAAACTACCAATTTCTATTAAATAAATATATATATATGTGTATGTACACATTGTATTAAGGTTGAAACTAATTCATTTGTTCCACCATTATATGTCTTATTTGCTCCAACTTGTGTCTATCCGTCACACGTCTGCATTGTATTGCCTTCTAAGTATCACATTTCTTTATACTAATAAACAATGCTTCAAGCAAACTACATAAACCTCTTATATATATATATATATATATATATATATATATATATATATATATATATATATGAATTCTGTATGTGCATTC
>OY744530.1:86410951-86493451 GCA_963556195.1 Sepiola atlantica
AAGGAATAAAACCTATTTATGTATGTACGAATGTGTACTTCTCTCTCCTTGTGTAAACAATGCTGTACAAATTAATTGACGTTAAAATGAATGCAGACGCCATATTTGTTCGCATAAGTTAAACAAAGCTGGTTATTAATCCTGTCGCTCGGCAAGTTTTTTTCCCCCTTTTAGTTCCTGCTCTTGTTGCAATGAACAGCAATCTCAAATCCGATAAGGATGTTGTGTTATCAGTCGATTGCAATGGCGTTTGCTGTTCGTGCATTCTAATCAATGGCGCACAAAACGAGCAACGCGGAAGCAACGGACCTTGTTTGGATCTTATCTTGTTTTCTCTGTCCTCCAACAAAACGAGGAATAAGAAAAACAAAAGGCAACTCAACATATCGGATATCCAAAAACGTAAATCGAATGACTGCAAAAATAGAAATTCTATCCGACGAGAAATGTATTAGGAAGGAGTGATCTTGAAACACAGAATGTGCATCTCTAATAGTATGTGTACACCGAATGTCTGTTTAAATATCTATAAGTATAAATAAATATATTTATGCGCTTAAAACTAAGGGAGGTAATATATATATATATATATATATATATATATATATATATATATATATATATGATATTTGTTATTGTCTATTATCTATGTACGTATACGTTTCGTCCTTTTTAATAATCGGGGCTCATCAGCATAGATATATGACTATTGACTACCGGTCATGCGATTCGAAACCCCGGATTACAAGTATTTTGCAACTCAAATACGACGCCTTAACCACACGGCCAATTTTAAATAGCGATTAAACGGTGATAATTTTAACATCGGCGGCTTACCGTTTAGAGTGTTCTACTTTCTTAATGGAAGGAACAATGCATTTTAAGCTAGTGACGTCATGCTGTGTTAATACTACACTTACATGTATATATATATATATATATATATATATATATATATATATATATACACCTATACGTGTTTCGCCGTCTAAAACTCATCAGCGTAGCTATATATATGGAGTCCTAACTTTTGTAAATTCGGTTGGTTAAAGAAAATTTTAGTAAAAGTTCGAAAGTTTGCTTAATATTGTCATTTGAATAGTTTAATTTCAATTTTAAAGAACGTCAGAGGAAAATGTAATCACGTCCTGGAAATGACAACCTATATCTCTATTTGTAAGATGACATCGTTTAAAATAGAAACAACGCATATTTTCTCTTTTTTACTTAATTTATTTTTAACTGTTTATTGCGTTAGAGGTAAAAGTAGATCAAGGGCGAAAGAGAAACAATTAGAAATATGTGTTGTAAACAGAATGAAAAATCTTGTGGCGTGTATTAACATCCGTATGATTCACAACGATAGGGAAATTGTCTTTAGATTATATGTTAAAAAATGGAAGTGTGTCCTTCTACTTAAAAAATATTATCGATGCCGCAAATGGAAATAAAATACTATTTAAAAATAAATATATATTTTAAATAAAAGTTATTATAAAGAGATTAAAACAATACTGACACTAGTTAGAAGCTTATTCAAGGAGAGTAGATAGTGGATATTTGGTTTATTTTCGACAGCCTAGAGACTCTCGCTTCCCTTATGTTATCCTTTGGTCCTCACATTTTATGTGCGATGTTTCTGACAAAGGAGGAAGAATTGCTGTTTTCTGAGTCGGAATATATCCATCTAGAACTTATCATTGGGTGTTTTACCTTGAAGTAGTATTTTTTAGCTCCTTACATCAAGTGTTTCATGCCGTGTCTGAAGCGATTTCCATAATAAAGAAAATTTTGAATAATTTATTTACCTCCCCAGGAGGTTAGGCACAAGGCCAGTTTAATCTTACTCCTACAAGGTAAGATGTGACCCAAGGTCGGGTCGGGAAAGTGGGACTTGAAAAGCCAACGCCCGAGAAGGTGAGTACTCTTGTCATTAAAAATTGCCTGGGCAGCCCCGTCGGCATTCCCTGGTAGGGGCGCCTCAGGCAGTAAGTAATAAACTTACTCATCCTCAAAGAGGGGAGGCAAAGCCTGGGAGGCTGGACCTCCTAGAACTGCACAGGACAAACCCGCAGACCGGCGTAAATCAAGCCCCGAAGGCCAAGACGATACCAGTCTATGGGTGTAGTGTCCATCGGAACAGATACTACACTTTGATCCCGACCAAAAAGCCGAGAAGTGTCTCATCAACTAAACGACAAATGCAAAATGGTTATCAAATTTCAGTTCACAGAAAATAAAAATGATAGTTATAAAAGTGCGGATGATTTAGTAACCAAGAGGTATCGCTGAAATTATTATTTCATCTGAAAATATTATATTAGTGTTATTATTATTTATATATCATTTTTACAAGTGGAAAAAAGAAATGTCTATTGATATTATTATTTTGCGAAGTAGTAAACGGTGCAGCGAAAAATAAGCCCCTTGTTAGATATTTGCTCGCAATGTTTTGAGTTGCGGGAAGAGTAGATGCTACTTAGAAGAGTATATTCTCTTCACACTTCATGTAAATCATACTAAAATATCAAATACTTATCAGAATAAAATATAAAAGAAGAAAACAAGCGAAAGTATTTTTTATTTCTAACAACACGGGGCAATGCGTGCCCTATCCGACTAACAAGATGGGACATTTATTAAACTTTTGTTAAGGAAGCGATCGAGCACGAATATAGGGGAAAATTACTTTACTTTAGATATAGAGGTAAGTCTATATTATAACTTAGTAGAATTCAGAATTTATGATATATTTTTAAATAGAAATCGCCCCAGAAAAGTCATGAATCAACTTGATGTAAGGAGCTAAAAAATACTGCTTAAAGGTGCAAAAACTAGACAACGATAAGTGTTAGATAGACAGACTCCGATCCAGAAAACAGAAATTATTTCCCCTTTGTCAGAAACATCGTTCATAGAATGTGAGAACGAAAAGACAAAATAAAGGAAGCGAGGATAACAAGGCTGCTGAAAGTAAACCCAAGGCACACTCCTTATTCAATATTTTTAAGCATGCTCAAAGAATTTAATATAAATAAATATTATTGTGTACATGTGTTTCAAAACTGTGTTTAATTATAATCATGTTCAGGACAAAACAGTCTTCATAAATTCGTTATAAGTCAAACTAACAATGGAATTCTTAAATGATCCCAAACACATAAAATTACCAAATCCAGCAATCGTATTTTCTTTTTTTTAAATACTTTTTTTTCCTTTTTATGGCAGACTATAATAATTAGATTCAAAGTTCAATGTATATACATTTTCAAAAGAGATGGATTTACTCTTCACAGTTCAAGTGTATATAAAGTTCTATCAAATATCATAGCTTAATAATCGATGCTTTTGTTTGTTCTTAAAAAAATTAGTAATCCAAACAGTGAATAATGTTCAACTTTAAAATAACTATACGCATAGAAATAAGAAAGAAAACATCTGTTTACATTGAAATGCTTTTCGAAATATAACCGCCCATAAATACAGACTTGACACTAATGTAAGTCTCCAAAAATCAGATGGAATAATTTATCTTCAATTGCATACCAGATTTTACTAATCTAATTCAATTCGAGAATGACCCATGAATTTTCGATATATATCAATGTAAGGACACTTTAATCCTCTCATATCTTACTCAGCGTTTCAGTCTGATGTGTTTATACTTTTTCTGATTCGCTTCTATTAGATTTTATACGACGGTTTCCCTTACGAGATACCTAATTTTGTAAGTGCCTTTCGCAAGATTAGTCGAATTCCATAGGCACATCCCGGCCACTGACATTCTAATCCTAAGCTTACGTATCAAGGGGAAGTAACAACTGGCGCCTGTAGTCGACCAAGGGAAGTTACTGGGATTAGTTCAAAAGGGTAAACCCATCCAGGTCTTTATTTTGTCTTATTTTAATTGTTTGTTTGTCCGTCTTTATTTTTTTGATGATTCCAGAGGTAAGTGATCTTTTTGAATTTTTGTTCTATAGTGGTGTTATATCATTTTAAAGGTTACTAGCTGTGTCCACTGTTTTTGTGATTTTTTTTTAATAAAAAGCAAATGTTTACCGTGGAACACCCGTGCTAGGTATGAGTATTTGTATTTATTGCTAGAAGATATGCTGAATCTTAGTTTAAAAAATACTAATATGAGTTGTACTAAAGCTTCAGGTTGTCAAAACTTGGAAGTCGGTCCTTATAAAGGTGCGTGTATGCATCTAGTAGTGAGTATGTAATGAGAGTTTGAATAATATACATTCTAGTGTCTAGAAGAGAAATGAGCAAACTAATAAGGAATATAATTGTTCTTATACCACATGAAACAAAGTTTTCTTATCACAGACATTGTAACCATTTTCCTTTTTAAAAGTAAACAGAGAATGAATACACCCCAAAGTAGCACGAAAATGAACTCGTCTAAAAACAGCGCATAAAACAAGAATGGTTATTCTTCAGACCATTCGAAATGTCATTTAGACTTAAGCGCAACATATCAACGAAATGGCATTTCAGACTTAAACGTGACAGAGCAAAGCAAATATAATTTCAAACTTAAGCATGACAAACCAAAGAAAAAGCCATTTAAAGCTTAAGCGTGATTGACAAAATAAAATGTAGTTTCAAACTTAAACGTGACAGAACAGAATAAAATGCCCTTTTAAACTTACATGTGGCAGACCAAAAAGAGTAATTTCGAACTTAAGCGTGACAGAGAAAAAAGATTAATTTCGATCTTAAGCGTGACAGATGAAAATAATGTAATCCCAAACTTAAACGCGGTAGACAAATAAGATTCAGTTTCAAACTTAAGTGTGACAGGCTAAAGAAAATGACGTTTTAAACTTAAACGCTACAGACCAAATAAATTTAATTATAATCTTAAACATGACAGACCAAATAAAATATCATTTAAAACATAAGCGTGACAGACCAAAGAAAATGTCATTTTTAACCTAAACTTGAGAAACAAATAAGATTCAATTTGAAACTTAAGCGTGACAGGCTAAAGAAATGACGTTTTAAACTTAAGAGATACAAACCAAAGAAATAAAATTCTAATCTTAAACGTGACAGATTAAAGAAAATACAATTAAAATGTTAAGCGTGACAGACGAAAGTAAATCTAGTTTCAAACTTAAGTATGACAGGCAACAAAATACAGTTTCAAACTGGAGTGTGACAGATCAAAGAAAATGCTGTTTTAAACTAAAACGTTGCAGATAATTGAACATTAAATTTTAAACTTTAGTGTTACAGACTAAAGAAAATTACATTTTAAACTTAACTGTGAAAACCACATGAAATGGCATGTCACACTTAAACGTGGCGGACAAACAAAAATGATATTTATACGATAGAAACCCGACTGAAATACTTTTTTTCCAATCGAAACGACGAAACAAAGGTCCGACGGACATAGCTTTTTATAGATGCTTAGACGCATTCAAAACAAGGTGCGTCTATTAAATCTGTATGTCTAGCGATGGAAAAGTTTGTTTTTATTTTTTAACTGAAATCTGAAGGGCCTACCAACGGACCAAGCCTGCCAAAGACGTGCGAAGACGCATCTATAAGAAATGGCGACCATTGCTTGTGCGGTGAAACAATAAAATCGATTGACGTTGCGTCAGAATTTATTGTTTGTTTGGTTTTTGTGTTGATAATCTTTTTTTTATACTTTTTTAGTCATGAGCGTTATTCATGTTCGGAAATATTGGAAAGTTAGGCCCACCCTGGAATTGCGACTGGTTCTCGGAAATATATCGGAAATGACCAGAGATCAACGAAAAGTTGCATTAGTCGAGTTAGTTGAGGAAAAGAACTTTGAATCGTTTCATCTCCCCCCTCTCTCTCTATATATATATATATATATATATCCTATTCTCTCTCTCTCTCTCTCTCTCTCTCTCTCTATGTGTTTTTCTCTTTCTCTTAAAGTGAGCGGCGAAAAGTTACATTAGTCTAGTAAGTTGAAGCAAGAACATAGAATCTTTTAAACTGTCTCTCTCTCTCTCTCTTCCTCTCGCCAAATATTTATCTCTCTCGATACAAAATGTTACAGTAGTCTAGTAAATTGACTAAAAATTTCGAATCTTTTAAACTAGATCTCTCTTTCTCTCCCTCTCTTTCTCTCTCTTTCTCTTCCTCTCTCTTTCTCTCCCTCTCACTTCCTGTTCCCCTCTCTTTCTCTTCCTCTTTCTTCCACTATCTATCACTTCATCGTTTCATCTTTATTTACGATTATCTCCCTTCATATATCTTTCTCTTTCTCTCTCTTTCTCTCTTTCTATCTCTCTCTCTTTCTCTCTCTATCTCTCACTCTCTGTCATTCCCTGTTTCTCATTCTGTTTTTTTTTCATTCTCCTTTGACACCCCTTATTCTCTTTACGTTACACCCTTTTTTCTCGTTTTATTTTTTTACTCTCGCTTTCTCTCTATCCTTATCTCTTTTTCTATTTTCACTCTATCTATCTATCTATCTATGTCTCTAACCATCCGTATCTTACTTTATTTCTCTCTATTTTTCTATTTCCCTTTTTCCTCACGCTACCTCTTTATTTTTGTTTCCTTTTTGTGCTTCGCTCTCTCCTTTCTCTTACTATATTTCCCCCTCTCTTTCTATGAAGCTTGCTCAATCTCTTTTTTTCTTTTTCTCTCTATATTTAAGTTCTTTTATCGGTGTCATTATCTCTATACTCATAATACGTCTTCTCTAGCTCTGTATTTTTTGTATTCTGTTCTCGAAATATTTCTCTTTCTCTCAATCTATCTAATTTTCCTTTCTCTCTCTTTTTTAGGGTGTTGCCTTTCTTCTTCTAACTTTTATCTTTCTTTATCTGTCATTCGTTTTCTTTTTCCCCTCTCTATCCCTTTCTCTCTCTTTCTCTCTCTTTCACTCTACATTTTCCCCTTCTGTCTCTCTCTCTCTCTCTTCCTCTCTATCTCTCTCTGTCAGTCTCCCTATATATGTATTTCATTATCTGTATCTCGCTTTCGTCCTCTCTGTATTTGCCCTTTCCCCCGCAGCGTCTGCATTTCTCATCATCTTACTTTCTCTTTCTTTTTCTCTTTTACTCTCCCCCTCCTTTCTATTCGCATTTATTTATTTCTCTCGCTTTTCTTGTCATATTTTTTTCTTCTTTTTGTATTTCCCTCTGTCATCCTTTCTTTCTTTCACTCGGCACATTTCACTATTTCTCTATTTCACTCTCTCCCTCTGCTTTACTTTAAGTTTATCTCTCTTTCACTCTATCTCAACATCTCTCTATATCTATCTAGTTCATGATAGTAATCTCACAATACACGCAAGGTTCAATCATGCCATAGAAGGCTTATACAACTAAAACGTTAACAAGTCTAATACGTCACGTAAGTCTTATTCCATTCCTCATATTAGGAAAGAGGTTGCGGGAATATCGCGTTAAAACACCAGATAAGCAACGTTAAGCCAACTCAATACTTAAATGAGTGAATTCTTGGAAATACTCAGTGCTATAAGTTAGGAAGTACAAGTGCTCGCATGATAACCGATGCACACTATGAACTCGGCATATCGTAGCCAAGTACCGTGGGGGATAGAAATAAAGTCACTTTAATTAATGTCCATGGGAATGGCATGTATGGATATGTATTGTTATCTATAAGTTAAATACTAAGACAGACTAGACAGATAAGCCATGGTAGAGTAATTCGTTTACAAGAACGAGACGACTGAAATGACCAATTTGTTTCTGTCTATTCCATCACTGTTTCGCTCTTGTTTCACTATATATAACACATAGCATAGACATTTTTTTCAGTGAATATACTTTTTTTGTTCAATCTAATAATATGATATTAATCATATGTTTCTTTATATTATGACCGGTCGATTTGGCGTTATGGTAAAAGTGTTTGCTAGTGAGCTGGGAAACCAGCGTTCAACACTTGCTCGAGTCATACCAAAAGATGGAACCTTATTCCCTCTTGCTAAACACTCGGCATTATAAAGTTAACATCAAGGACAAGTGGAGTAATCTTGGGAAATGAAGTGGCACTCTCCACAAAACCTCGGTGTAGTTGCTAATGAAAAAGGAGCCTCGGATCGCCATCGACTATGATCTCCTACTTTACTTTTTATTTACTATGTTTTTCTCTTAAAAATTCTGTAATATTAAAAGTATTCCATTACGATGTTTGAATTTTGTTTGTGCAGTAACAAGTCACCGCGTATAAAGGTGCAGAGGCTATTCAAGTATAAGGGGTATTGAGTTCGTCAGGTGGGCGGTGATACAATGCTGTTAGGATTGGTAACGATAGTTAAAACTGGGCAGACTTTGATTATTCAAGAGGACGGCTCAGGAAGAATTTGTTAACATTGCACTTGATAACAACCATGTTGTAGTGAGCTGGGGAGCAGCTCCGAAGTATAGTGTTCAACAGTAGGGTAGTTCTTGAAAAGAAACTTTTCTCATCGAAGATACGTTTAATTTTAGATACACAGCAGAAGAAAGATAAACTTATTTACAGTAGTTGGAGTTGGACAGGTTGTTGTTATGAATGCTTTACAGGGGTAACCGTAGACTGGAACTAAGTCGAACAACTGCCATGAAAATAACAATAGAGTAGACAAAGACTAGCAACCTCTTTTTTGTGAAAAAGAAGCTTTAGGAAAGAGAAACATACATTCCTACTAGATTTCGAAGTCGGTACTGGACTCTATCCATGCAGGAAAGAGTGGTCTGAGCAGTACCTATCGAGATGTGGGAACAGTACTCAATTTTAAGACATATTTGCCTCTTACAGATAGATATTGGTCTCAGGAGTTCTTTCTGGAGCGGTAGAATGATCCAACAATTTTCTTAGCAATATATTCGATATGTCTTTCATTTCAAGTCTAGAGTAAAGCTGAGTCCTAGAAGCTTATAAAAACAGGAGGTGTCCTCAAGAACAGGGCTATTGATTTCAATTTGAGCAAAGTGAGGATCCGAGCGTCGGCGGTGAAACGAGAGAAGCTTGGTTTTAGACACATTAAAATAAACGTTTTACCCATTTTCCCATTGCACGACGTCTTCTAGGTCACAAGAAATAGAATCAGAAATGTATTATTCATTAATGCTCTTTGAAGTGTGGCCATAGATGGTTATGTCCTCAGCATAAATTTCAACGTATCTTTACATAGTACGGAGTAATTCCACAGTTACTATTACTCAGAGGTCAACTCTGACTCGAAGTGGTAGTACCTGTAAAAGGGCCCATCTATTAAGGCTAAATGGCATTCATCCCGCGTGCGATATTAAAATGATTCGGACAACCTTAAATAATGTTCTCGCCTCTCGCTCAGCGCACCACCCGGAATAAATTACCCCTGAAATGTCTACCTTGATTTCTTCTTACCTATTTGTAACCCTGTCAATTACCAAACCGTTCAGCCATTATTACAGAAAGTATATGATATTATGAGAGAAGCTATTAAATAAAAAGAAGGAACAAAATTAAAATATTTTCATACAATAAAGAGGTAAAATTCCAGAACAGATAATTACATGCGACGACTAAATAACTTCTAATCTAGCAGATTCCAACTCTGGTAAACAAAAAAGATAACGGGCATTAATTTTTATTTACTGTCTTTTCCAACGAGATTTGAAAGTATTATCAAAATTGTCAATAAGAACATCTACGAATGGGATCTTAGTATTTACGTTCAGTTTTATAGTGAATTTAAGAACAGATTTTTTTAAATAAGTCTTGAAGTTTGTGTATTTGTTTATCATCAGCTAGAATAAGAATATAATCGACATAGCGTACGTAGATAGAGGGTTTTATAATGTTATTAAATATTTTGTTTTTCTAGGTTTGACATACAGAATTCGCTGAGAATCAGGCCGAAACCGGAAACCGGAACCCATTAAAACTCCGTCAATTTGAGTGTAAATATTTTTTTTACCGTCATAAAAAGGTGCTTTAGTGGTACAAATTAATAGTAAATATGTTTGTATTTGTTTCTTGATTGGCGGAGTGAGAGACGGGTTGTTGCATATATTTCTGATGATTATATCAATTGTTTCTTTGACAGGTACATTAGTAAATAGGATGTCTACGTCAGGAGAAGCAATGATTTTATTGTCTGGTTTTTGTCTTTGTAAAATGTGTAATAGTTCTTGCGTTGACTTAATATACATAGATACGGGCTGATAAGTTCATTTAGGGTCTTTGTTAAGGAATATATAGGATCGTGATTTTGGATATGATCGGTCAGATAGGAGAATTAGGTTAGTCTATCAAAACTGTTGTGCATAAATATCCATATAATAATATTTTGGGAGGTTGATAATTATTAATTGGTGCATTGTTAGCAGCGATAAATCTCTTAACTTGTGTCTTTAATGTATTAGTAGGATTGTTGTTATTTCTTTTGAATTTACTGTTATCTTCAAGTATTGTTTTAAGTTAAGTGTAATCGTCGAATTTATTAAGTATTACAAATATGTTTGTATTGTCAGCTATAATTTATAATTATACTTGGATGATTGAGGAGTTCATTAGCGGCTTTTTGTAGAGTTGGAATTAATAATGAATTGGATTGTTTTTTATCACGTCGAATTTTTATAACTTCTGCTTTTAGATCACGTGGGCCGGAGTATGACGTAATTTTATTTTATTTTCTAGTTTAGTTACGTTTTCATACAGTAATTATATTTCTGTGCTGATTTAAAATTCGTAAAAGGACATTTTATTAATTAATTATTGCTTGCCCCCCACCCCCAATTCTTCTTTTCAATATTTCATTGGACTGTACAGAATAGATTACAAATAAATGAATAAATACATGAAAAAAAGAATAAAATCGTCAATGTCTTTACGCGAACAATGTGTACACGTTATTTTACATGTGCGTCACTCCGCTATCTTTTAACAGTCTTGTCTTTATACAGCTGTATTTTTGTTTATTTTATTTCGACACCTTAGGATGATTCGACGAAAACCTTCGTGATACATATAGAATATTTATTATTTTTTTAATTTTAATGCAAGAAAAGACCATTATAAACATTGAAATTATAATGAATATACCATTTTAACAGAAGAATTATATATATATATATATATATATATATATATATTTCGAAAGCCAACTTATCCATCTGTATTTCTCCTCTGATGATAAGATTTCGATCTTTGAAAAGCCTTGGCTTAAGGAAAGAATAATAAACATTAGTTTATTACTGAATGCACCTTGCATTGAACAATTGAAATTTGAAATAAATTTGGACAATCGTCGCATATTTATCACTCTTTTTTCTTCTATCTCTCTCTCTCTCTCTCTCTATATATATATATATATATATATATATATATATATATATATATATATATATGTATAGTACTGACATAACGGGTCACGGGCAGTATAGTATATTTTAACTTTAGTTTTAAATATAATCGGTCAGATCCAACTTAATTTTGCAGTATGATTGACGGTGTATTACATAGGACATCTTTAAGTCTTTCTAAGAGAGGGGTTACGTTAATCACGTGACACAGGAAGTATTTGAAGATCGGTTTTAGTGACTTTAGAGATGTAGACTAATAATGTAAGGTGTGGGATAATGACTAAGATCGTGCAATAAATTACATTAAGCGAGGTTCACATACTTCAGTGTTTACGATATTGTTAGTAAATCGAACTTATGCGTCCTCCAGACTCAAACATTTAGCATGGTGTGATTGCATATAATAAGATGTATTTATTTTAATTAATGACGTTCTCATAAAATATATACACAAATCGTTTCCATAATACAAGTAAATAATTAATCTTTGGCAGGCACAATATATATATATATATATATATATATATATATATATATATATATATATATATATATATATATATATATATATATATATATATGAGAAAAGAACAATGAAAGTAATCCGACGTAATGGGAAATGAAAAAAGAAAAAACAAAGAATGTTTTGTTATGTATTCATCCACGTTTCGTCTTTATTTGTAAGACTTCCTCAAGATGATAATTTTAAGAATAATGTCATGCAAGTACATAGAAATATTAAGTTGACATAAGAGGTTGATGAGAAGAAGTCGTAGCCACTACTGGGAGAACAGGACCAACGTCCGGACTGAGGGAAGTCGGTGGCAGAGAGTGAAATGAATTTGGATTGCTGTGAGTGAAACAGAGGAGATTGGGAGTGTTAGTGAATTTGTTTTAGGGTGGGAGAGAGGGGAGGGGGTGCTGAGGTGTTTGTCATGGTGAGGTGTAGCATGGATTTGTAGGGGCTGTGGAAAGAGGAAGGAAGGGGGGCTCTGTGTCTTTGGTGTGTAGGTAGTATCATAGTTTAAGAAAAAGATTTGAAGAAATGAAGATGATTTGAAAATAAGCGGGGTGTGTGGGTAAGAGTGTGAAAGAAGAGGGGAGAGGGGAGATTTTGTTGTGGTTAGGTGTGAAATTTTTGGAGGGTAGGAGTATTGACCAGCTGGCTATGTCAGGAATGTGTGAATATAAGTAAGTTAGAACGAAAGTGTTGAAATGTGCTGTGAATATGGCAATGAAGGGAAGAAAAAAGAAAAAGAAAGAGACGGAGAAAAATGATATTAATTTTGGCGTGAAATAGTTGAAATATAGTTTTGTGCAGGCAGTGTTGATGGTTTGAAATTAAATTGAGGGCAAAAGGGGTTTAAATATCTAAATATTTGTGAGGATGTCTAGATTGTGTTCATTGATGAGGCTGTTATTTGTGGTTAAGTGGTTTAGATTCGTGGTGAATAAAAATGTATGTGAGGAGGGGTTTGTGCGTGAATGTGTATGCGGGGACTTGTATATAAGTACAATTGAGAGCGAAGAGAAGAAAGGTTAGCCATGATCTAGGTTTAGTTTTTTGTTCGGTCAGGATAATTTTTCTTATTAAGGGGGATAGATTGTAGAAGCCATTCCGTTGTCTGATGGTGTTGGAGGCTGTGATTAGTGCAGTTTCCAGTAGTATTCGCCGAGTTTTGTTATAAATGTATTTGGTGATCTGGGCCTGTTCAAATTTGAAAGTATGCTCGTGCTCTAATACATGGGAGAAAAGTGCACGAAGAGATGTATTGTTTTTTATGTCCCTTTTGTGTTGGCTCAATCTTTTATTAAATTCACGTTGCGTTCCCCCCACGTAAATTTGATGACAGTTGTTGCATGGGACAGTATATAAGCCGGCATGGGATGTGGGTTTTTTTTGTAAATGTCTTGCTGTGTATAATGTTTGTTTCATGGTTTGTGATGTGGTTTGTACTGTTGGAATGTCTAGTTTGTTAAGTGTGTTGCATATGGATGTGTTATTGGAATGCGTGGGTAAGAGAAGGGGGCTGTCTATGAGAGAGGTGTTTGGTGTTTGATGTTTTTGTGTGTTGTTTTTGAAGAATATTAGAACGGCTTTCTTTTTGGCATTTAGTATAAAATGTGTGGTGTATTGCAGTGTTTTTAAGGAATTAATGATGTGTTTTATTTCTTCATCTATGTATTGAGGACTGCAGATTCTAAGAGCGCGTAGGAAGAAGCCTATAATCATACCTGTTTTTATCTTGTTATTGTGGTGTGAGTAGAAGTGTATGTAGTCGTTTCTGTGAGTGTTTTTGCGGTGTACTTTGAATGCTAGTTTGTTGTTGGACTTTATTATAAGGAATGGTATCGAGCTGTCTATCTCAGTTTCATGTGGGAATTTTATGGAGGGTTCTACTGTGTTTGTCTTTAAGGTTATTTATTTGTATATCTACGGGGAGGAAAATAAGAATATCATCAATGTATCTGAAGTATTCGATGTTAGGGGGTAGTCTAAATTTGAAAGGCCCGGATTCTAAGAATTCTAAGAGGCAGGCTAATACACCGCGTAGAGGGTTGTCCATGGGGAGTCCAAATCTTTGTTTGTAGAATTCGTCGTTGAATTTAAAATGTGTACGATACAAATTAGAGCTTTGCAATCAGAAACATAGGGTTTAGTATAGAAATACTATTGTATTGGTGAGGCAATTCAAAAATAATTCATTTAATTTCACACACACACACACGCGCACATATAGTTATACACTCAGCTAAGATACACACACATGCATTATATATATATATATATATATATATATATATATATATATATATATATATATATATATATATATATATAAAGTGGTGTACTAAAAGCGAACTTTTAGGAAAGGTAAAACCTATTGTGAAGCGTATACAGCTCAATATCCATGATAGAGATTTCTCAACGGGCTAGCTTTAAAATATTTTCGCTGTTTTTGTTTCCCATTTCAAAACACTTTCCTTGATATCTCAGCCAAGGAAGTATTTTTAATGGCGAATATTTTCCACCTCACTCTTTACTGAGCCTTGCCTGCATCCACGAACATACCTCTTATTGGACTTTTTACCCTTTGGATTTTCTATTTTCGCCGCACCTGAAGTTGTGGCTTCTTGGAATTTAACTTTGAATCCTCTCTCACAACCTCTCGTGCCTTTAAACGACCTACCTATCTACATCTCATTCTCTCCGCTGGACTTTTCGACACCGGACTTTTTAGCAATCGGACATTTGCTTGCATTCGGGCAGAGTTTTGCCCTGTGTTTCTTTCCCTACAACTTTTATTTTATTTTTTCAAATTTTAAATCTTGGCTTTTGCCAACTTATCTATCCCAGCGACTTCCTCTGATGATAAGATTTTGATCTTTGAAAAGCCTGGCTTAAGGAAGATTTAACTTGAATAAATTGCCTTTTTGCGGAATATACTTTGCTCTGAGCAATTGAATTGAATTTTGATTTGGCTTTTGCTTCTCTAATTCCTTTCCATTCTTCTTCATATATATATATATATATATATATATATATATATATATATATATATATATATATATATATATAAAGAGAGAGATAAAGAGAGAGAGACTAAGATACGGAACTCAATTCATGACTCATATCTCACTCGCATCGAATCTGGTACGAGAGCTTGCTCTATGCGTCCATACGCTTTGAAGGCTGACATAACACAAGAGACACAGTACACTTAGTTAGATTCTAAATTAAGGATGTGAGGGGGGGTCGATAGTGAAACAAGAGTTGGGCAATACAAGGAAAAGTCCAGGACTACTGGAAACAATTCCAGGATAAGTATTTACAGACAGGTGTTATTTCGGAGGGTGTTTTTTTCTCTTAATCCATTTTGTGATCAACCAATCTTGTAAATAACTGGAATGGCTATTCTAAAGATGCGTCTTAACATCCGTCTTAAGATCCGTCTTAAGATCTGTCTTCTTGCGATGCTTCGACACATCCAATAAATATCTAAAAAAAGCAGCGTGATTTTGATTTGACTTCATAGTCAGTGATTCACTGACCCTGAGAAGGGAGTAGAAAACGTAGTTTGAGGAGAAAGTAATTTCATTTTGTGACACGAGTTGACAATTTCATCAGTGAATCTATCGATCCAAATGACGATCATCTGCCAATCAAACCTTCAAAGAATTTGAGGAAACGGACAAACTATTCATAGTCTTAAGATTAGGAATGTTTAGATGCGTCCTAGCATCACTTTTGGATGCCCTGTCTGTCGGTCGGTCACGTTTCAGTTCGAAATAGAATTTTGAGAGCGAAACCCCCAGATTCATGGACGCATCATATTATAGACGTGTCCATGCATTTAATTCAAAGGATTTGTCATTTATTCTGGTAATCACTCATTAAGAAACTCACTTAATAATTTACATAAAAATATATAATTTTCCTTTATCTGCAACACTTAATTTGGAAATAGTATATTCCTTGGTCAGTCAAGCTTACATTTATAATAGCATTTTTGTTTTTTCTGTCAGATTTGAAATTTTCATTGCTAAACACGCATATTAAATGGACATATCTTATTTTATATACGTCTGTCTGTCTCTCTATAAGGATCTTTCTTTCGGTTTATACGTCACGTTTAAGTTCAGAACAGCATTTTCGCTTGTCCGTCGCATTTCATTTTGAAATAGCATTTTCGTTTAGATGTTACCCTATATTTTATAGAAGATTTTCGTATGTCTGTCACGCTTAAGTTATAGATAGTAACTTTCGCTGGTCCGTCACGCTTCAGTTTGAAATTAGACGCATAGATTGAATGGACTCGTCCTGAGAATATCTGTTCGTTATTCCAATTTCATATTTTGATTTCTTCCGAAACGACGCAAAATATTGGCGGCGATGTGGAGCTTATAAAATTCGCTGACAGCTCAGATGACACCGAACACTGTCAACACAATCGGGATGTGAAGGGCAAGGTTATAGATCATGACTGTTTCATCAACCTTATTCTCGGCCGTTCAAGAGAAAAATATTCCCAGCAAATTTTCCAATATAAAACGACCCATAATACAGAAGCTTAATATGGCGTAGTGGCTATCAAATATAAAACGCGCCACGAAAATGTTATATATCTCTATTTATATAAAGTAGGGTATGGGTATTTGCTTATATATTTGTATGTATAAGATTCACACCTAAACTAATTAACCGATGATTACGAATTTGGAAATGCAGTTACTAGGGATAAGGATTGGTAATGTGTGATATATTTAGTTTAATTTAATTTACTAGAAATAGAAGCCCTTCGTGAACATTCAAATAACCTCGCTCTTTGTGAAATTTGACCAATGTGTATTAGACATCAATTAATAAATATTCAAAAAATTCAGTTTCTGTGTGGTCTTTAAACGGTTTAAGCGAGTATAATATGGACACAACCTCCGATTTAAAACTTCTAATATTTCAGATTTGCATTAAATGTGATCTTTAGACCATGCCTACTTGGATTTTCATTTTCTTTTAAGACCCATTAAGTGTAAGCCTTAAATCTTAGACACTTTCTAGAATCAAAATGATATGATAGATTTCGATCGAGATTATAATAAAGATTTTTGACATGAGATTCAGTAGCATTATATTTTGATTTTAATGTTCATAAAGTGACACAAAAGTGGTGCAAAACTGTTTTCTTTGCGGAATTTATTTTACTCGTCCCTTTAATTATATATATATATATATATATATATATATATATATATATATATATATATTTAATATTTATGAATTAATATTAATTATTTATTTACCTACAGACATCGATTTTTCATGCTTACGCAATCTTCAGTGCAGGAAGTTCATTTCCGATGGTCGGCGGGCGCGAACTTCGATCACAAATCGCCACAAGAGCGTTTCCCGTTGGCAACCACAAATTAGCTTAGAAATTTAACTTTGTAAATACCAAGTCGGCGGGTATTTTACAACGAGCAGCGAATAGTGATCTACAACAACAAGCGGTGTTGGACCTCGCAATGAAGCTAGTAGCACTGCTTGTTATTAAACTCACTCAGAGTGGCCGGCCTTAGTAAAGGGGTATTTTAATAATATTTATAAATAAATATTAATTATTCATTCACACACACACACACACACCCATATATATTTATATATATCTATATATATATATATATATACATACTAGAATTTATTTACGCTCTCTTTGGTCGCATAATTCTGCTAATAACTGTAAGGATAATTTCAGTCTAAATAAATATCAAATAATAAAACCAAAATATCTCAATGCTAAACTATTATATACGTTTGAATTTATATTCAAATTTGATGCAAAATTATAAATTTAAAGAACTATTTAGAATGTACTGTATATTTTATTTGTGTAATATATGAGCGAGAATAAAATGATATATAGTTTATTTCCTAAACTTCTGTCGTAGTGTATTCATTCTATTATCTGTTTTTTTTTTACGATGAAACACATCGGGGACGAACGGGGAATTTTGTATTGACCTATGCGGTATTAACCAAATTTTGGACAATAGAAAAAGAAAGGTTAATTAAGTTTTCCTTTAAAAGTTAAAATTAAAAAAACAATACGCTGCACTTGTGAAACTAGTATTACAAATTAACGAATGCGGTTTCAGTCTAAGCATTTTTAACAACAATTATATACTTGGGATACATAATTGATGAAAAAGGTCGAAACCCAGAACCAGCAAGTTCTACAGAAATAAAAAGTATACATCCACCAACCATTGTGTCAATATTACAAGATTTTGGGGGATTTGAAAATTATTACAGCAACTGTGTTTGAATGCGCGCAGTAAAAGATCAAATAAATAAGTTACTTCAGATAGATACTTCTGAATGTCAAAAGGATTTTGTTGGACGTTTAAAGACGTTAGCGCCTGATTTATGTCTTACATATAATAAGAAAGAAGATACGTTACAACTGATACAAGTAACTTGACATTAGAAGCCATTTTACTACACACGTAAAATAATAATTAGCTGTAAGTCTTAACGTATGCATCAAAAACTTTATTGCCTGAAGAAGAAAATTACAGCGAATTAAAAAAGGCATATGGTAACTATTGTGACTCACCTGAAATACGGAGAACCATTTTTAAACTATACACTTGCAATGGAATACATTTCATCAAAGAATATAGTACACGCAGACGGATAGTCAAGGCCTATTCTGAAGCTGGGTTAACTTCTAGAAGAACCAGTGATTGTTTTACAGAAATAGAGATAAAAACGTACTTTAAAATACGTAGACGAATTTCCAGTTACGCTCGAGGAAATTAAAATTAAAACTACATTTAATATAATTATTACAGAAAAAATGAAAGAAAACATTAGTTGGCAAAATAAAAAAGTCAATTGACGAAAACATATTTTGTTCTTTTGATCATATATTGTTATACGATGAGCATATAAATAATAATACGAAAATAATAAGAAACATTTTATATTTGAGGCATCACGGAATTACAAGGTTTGTTGGCCATGTATAGATAAAGAAATATAAAATAGTGTGTAACACTGCAGATGATGTGAAATGCCAGTAAAAACACCATTAGTAAAAATTAAACAGTGGCCTTAAAAGAACAGATCATAGTCTAACGTGACTATGCAGAATTAATGAATAAGTTCTGTTACCTTATTGTTGAAGATAATTTCACGAAAAAGCCAGAAGTCGTCAAATTTAAGAACTCACGTAAAAATCATTATTAACTTGTTGCCCGAAATTTTCGCTAGCTTTGGTAATACTGATAGAATGTCTTTCAAAAATAAAAATAAATTACCGGCTAATGAATTTGGATATTTCTGTAAAGCATTATCGATTAGTCACGTGATAACTGCTACATATCATTAAAGAGTATTACGCAGGAGGATTTGTGGATACGTTCAAATGAGTGTTAAGAATAACGTACGCAGAGGAAACTAAAGATAAATTGCTACAAATGTTTCCCAGGTTGTATCGGATACCTATAAGCTAAATAAAGTGTATAATTAAAACTACAGTGTTGTCTATTGCTTTCATTAAACTTTTATTCACACAATTAGTCAAATCAAATCAAACAATTGTAAATTATAAATACTAATAATATATTGATTACAAACGGTTTTTAAATAGCAATATTTAAGTTAGCCGTACAATTCGTTCCTTGTAAACCACAATTCGTCGCTTGTACAAAATGAATGGGAATGAAATTAAGTCTGTAGGTAAACGGTGTAAATAATATAAGACCTTAGTTTGATGATTAAAGTTACAAATAAAATAATGTAAACTAAGTGTTGAAAACTTAGAAAGTATTGTTATGTAGGTAATTACATAACAGAGTTTCCAATACAGAAAAATAAACCCATAAGCTCAACTATAAAATATAGAGAGAGACATCCGTAATCATAAATACTGACTTGATATGTGAGTATGAAAAGTACGGAAACATCTACAACTCAACACATGTAAACCCCATCGCTACATCAAACTTAATTTGAACGATTTGGTTTACATTTCGCCATCATATAGTAGGTCAGACTTCAGAAGAGTGTTTAATTATATCGATAACTAATATATATATATATATATATATATATATATATATATATATATATATATATATACATATATATATAAATATATATATGCATATATATATATATATATATATATATATATATATATATATAATCCAGGTAAAACGTCCACAGGATAGTAATCCAAAGAATTTCATCTGGGTTTATAAAAAGTGCTCAATATCAAATAGAGCTTTTATACATGATTATTTTTATTTACACAGACATGTACAAAATCTGCGACCAACAGCTATTATAAATTGAGATCACATCAGGCAAAGTTAAAATCCTATCTTAACCTTAGATCATTTTGGAAAGAACCTGTGGATGTTTTACCTGGATTATTATATATATATATATATATATATATATATATATATATAGAGAGAGAGAGAGAGAGAGAGGGGGCATGTGCTACTATATTGCCATATGCTTAATATATACAAACCAATTGATGGAGTTGTTTGTATTTTCCCACTGCATTCCACCTCGTATATCTTTGTTGTGTGTGTGTTTTTTTAATTGAGTTCTGTACTCAGTATTCAACTTTGCTTTGAAAGTTTTTATTTTCATATCTTTGAGAGTAATAAATCCTTTACATATATCATTTACATCTGAGTATATTCGCAATAAAAGGAACTTTAAAATGCAGTATTTTAATAATTATTATTTAGAAGTTTTATTCTCACTATAAAAATAAATATATTGCGGAAATCATGCAAGTGCAATTGTTTATCATACTTAATCTAGAACAACATACGAAAAGTATATAATGTATTACCAAGTTTAATTATGAGACGTAATTGGTAGTTTGAAGAGCGAAAATGAATATTGTAGATGACAGTGTTTTGTTAAGCCATACATCATAAAATATTCATCTTCAATGTTTCCTATTCTCCTTTTTTTCTTCTTTTTTCCCCGTATTTGTTTATCTCATCCCTTTCTGTTTTATTCTTTTTGTGTTCCCTCTCCTCTCTATTTCTTTCTTTTTATACTCATGTGTCTTCTCTTTTTCTTGTTTCTTGTTGTACTTCCTCGATTTTGTTATGTGCTGTTTCCTTTTCTGTTTTCTTCTTTGGTGTCCTCTTTTCTGTTTTCTTCTTTAGTAGCCCCTTTTCTTTTTTCTTCTTTGGTGCCCGTTTTCTGTTTTCTTCTTTGGTGTCCTCTGTTCTGTTTTCTTCTTTAGTACATCCTATTCTTTTTTCTTCTTTGGTGTCCCCTTTTCTGTTTTCTTCTTTGGTGTCCTCTTTTCTGTTTTCTTCTTTAGAACCTCTTTTCTGTTTCCTTTTTTGGTGTCCTCTTTTCTGTTTTCTTCTTTGGTGTCCTCTTTTCTGTTTTCTTCTTTGGTGTCCTCTTTTCTGTTTTCTTCTTTAGTACCTCTTTTCTGTTTTCTTTTTTGGTGTCCTCTTTTCTGTTTTCTTCTTTGGTGTCCTCTTTTCTGTTTTCGTCTTTAGTACCTCCTTTTCATTTTTGTTCTTTGGTACCCTCTTTTGTGTTTTCTTCTTTGGTGACCTCTTTTCTGCTTTAATTATTTGATGCCTCCTGTTCCGTTTTGTTCTTTCGTACCCCCTTTTGTATTTTCTTCTTTTGGTGTCCTCTTTTCTGTTTTCTTCTTTGGTACCCCCTTTTCTGTGTTTTCTTTGGTGTCCCCTTTCTGTTTTCTTATTTGGTACCCCTTTTTCTATTTTGTTCTTTGGTACTCCCTTTTCTGTGTTTTTCTTTGGTGTCCTCTTTTCTGTTTTCTTCTTTTGCACCCCCTTTTCTTTTTTCTTCTTTGGTAATCGTTTTCTGTTTTCTTCTTTGGTGTCCTCTTTTCTGTTTTCTTCTTTGGTGTCCTCTTTTCTGTTTTCGTCTTTAGTACCCCCTTTTCTGTTTTCTTTGTAGGTGTTCTATTTTCTGTTTTCTTCTTTAGTACCCTCTTTTCTTTTTTCTTCTTTGGTGTCCTCTTTTTAGTTTTCTTCTTTGGTGTCCTCTTTTTTGTTTTCTTCTTTGCTACCCCCTTTTCTGTTTTGTTCTTTGGTACCCCCTTTACTGTTTTCTACTTTGGTTCCCTTATTCTGTGTTCTTCTTTGGTATCCTCATTTCTGCTTTCTTTCTGTTGTCGTTGAATTTCGCTTATTTTCTTTTCGCGTTCTTTTTCATTTATTTTCGTCTTCATTCTTCCCCTTCTTGTTTTTTTCTTTCTCTCCCACGTTTTCCTTTCTTTCCTCATCGTGTCTGTCTTTGCGTCTTTGTTTCTCTTCGTGTACCTTCCTTTTAACCCCTGATTTCGCATGGGAGTTCGCCGGGTAACTTTTACCCTGATGAAACAAGACAGTGAGACTTTCGCATGGGAAGACATCTTTCTGGTAATTAATTTCTCAAGTGCCAAACCGTCTTGCGGGTGCTGACAACCCATTCAACACTTTCCCACTTTGCACACATTTTCCAATGCATACAAATACAAAATATCAATCGACAAAATAAATATCTTTCCACTCCAATCAGTCGTCATTCTTTATGCAATTGACAGAAAGAAAGTCGTTTTCTCTTCTTGGAGCTTTTTGTCATTTTATTTTGATCCAGGAAATTGCATAACATTTCTGCTTTAAATGAATCACTTCGTAATCAAAGTCAATTTATTTTATATGATGCTCAACTATAAAACTGTGAATCTCATTCCAGTGATTTAGATGCGAGAATACTTTAACAAAAACAAGAATAGTGGATTAAGCTGTTGCATCTGTTTTAAAATGTTATGCCGAATAATATATACGTGAAAACCCTAATGTCATATAGAATGGCTTAACTATGCATTATTAAGCAAACGCAACTAAATCATATGAATAACGAATTACCTATATACGCCAGCTAGAGAATAGGTGGATTTAAGCCACAGAATTATGTCGGCATTTGTCGACTCCAATAGACTGCATGCCTATCGACATAGCACGACTTTTCATGGCTGCGAGCATACGCATTTTCCCAACACTGCGTGTATGTCGACTTTCAGGGCTTCTAATGAGCTTCGTGTATATTGATTTTCGTCGCCTTTCATTAGATGAATATGCATTGTTACCTGTGTTGATTATATGGGACTACGTGCATGTCGACTTGTCGAATCTGTTTTTTTAATTTAATTTTCTGTGGGTGTAAATGTTAATTTTTGCATTAATTATTACTTATTTATATATATATATATATATATATATATATATATATATATATATATATATATATATATATATATATATAACTAATTCGTGCTCCCGGCACTTGCAATGTTAACATTGAGATATTTCTTACATTCAGACAGTGTCGTATGATAGTTCAGGAGTTAGCAGCGCTGACTGTCAGCTCGACGGTTGAGTTTGAATCGCGGCTTGAGGCACTAACTGGTCTAACCGCACTGATGAGCTATGAAACAGTGAAACAGTCTGTATGTGGATGACTATATAAAGCTCCCTCCTCTTATTTGTAACGATATCGCCAACTGCCATTCGCTTTAAGGCATAGCTCATTAGGTAAAAACTAATTCGAGCTACTTGCAATGTTTACATTGAGATATTTCTGACATTCAGGCAGCGTAGACTGTCAGCTCGACGGTTGAGTTTCACTAACTGGTCTAGCCGCAAAACAGCGAAACATTCTATGTGGATGACTATATATATATATATATATATATATATATATATACATTATATAGAGAGATTATGTCTGAAAAAGATATTTGAAATTCTAAACTTTAAAGACCCCCAACACCTATTTAACTGTAAAAGTGAAATAGCCAAACTACTGTATACACAAAATACATTTTACAATACATGAAAAAAATAAAATAATTAAATTAAAAAAATAAAATAATCTGACACCAAAATTTTAAAAAGCCCGCACGTGTTAAAATAAGGTCACCTAATCATTTGAAACATTCACAAAAAGGGTGCGTCACCCCTATAGAAAACAAAAAAAAGAATAGGAATTAAATGTCATCTAAACCTTTGTTTGAGAAAAGTCTTGCCATTGGCTAATCGAAAACGTTACCCCGTGAGGGGGAATTTAAAAAAATCTGATTGGTTGGCTAGCTAGACTGAACACCACGTGTATATATAAAACCCCGGTAACACGAATTCCATGAATTTTAACTTGAAGATTTACTACGGAGATGAAACACGGGAGTTTCTATGTAGCTTAATTGCCGTAAATATATTTTCTATTACATACTACTTTGCTCTACTTACGTATTGAGCACTGTTTAAGTTAGTACTGAAAATCTATACATAAAATATGATATCTCCTTATAACATTATGTAGATAAATGAAATTATATATATATATATATATATATATATATATATATATATATATATATATATATATCTTAGTTGACTATGTATGAAGTAGAAATAATTAAAACCGATTTTTAACTTGGAAGTTAACGTTAAAGCAGAAAGAAGTATCTTGCTACGGTTTACGCCATAAAAAAAAACAGAATACAATACATAAGTTTAAGAGGTGTAATTCTTAAAATATATTTGACATTAAGGACATTTATTATGAATTTTTGGCTGTAGTATCTGTTCCGATGGATACTGACCCCATACTGGTATTGTCTTGGCCCTCGGAGCTTGACTAACTCCAGTCAATGGGTCTGTCCTGTGCAGTTCTAGAAGGTCCACTCTCCCAGGCTTTGCCTCCCCTCTTTGGGGAGGAGTAAGTTTATTGCTTACTGTATGAGGCGCCCCTACCGAGGAATGCCGACGGGGCTGCCCAGGAAATTTTTAAATGATCAGAGTGCTCACCTCTCGGGCGCTGGCTTTTCAAACCCCACTTTCCCGACCCGACCTTGGATCACATCTTACTTGTGGGAGTAAGATAAAAACTGGCCTTGTGCCTAACTCCTGGAGAGGAGTAAATCAATACTCCATTAAAATTTAGTATTGAATCATGAACAAAACATATATTTTCTGATTCAATTCATTGCAAGAAACATTTTTTAAATCTTAATAGTGACGTCATTGACGTAAAGCGTACGTTTTATTGTAGTTTGAATTATACAAGACTTACTACGCCGGAGAATGGACATATTTTGCATGTTTTTGTTTTTTCAAATCGATATTTTAAAACCAGTAGCAAATTATGTACATCAAAATAAGTTTACATTTAATATATTAGCATATGCCATAGTAGCACAAAGCGCATATCCGTTTTTATTTTATATTTTGTTTCGCATAATTTCTTCAATCGGAGGTTCTCGAAAGCTTTTATACGATTACAATTTTTCGTAATATTATCTCCAGAAACAACAGAATCTTTTGTAATTCAACAATGGTATTTAAAAGAATGAAAACACTAGATTTAAGGAAAGTGTATGTATTTTATTGAACATAAAATAGTAAGAAAACATTGTTCTAATTTATATTCCAATGTTTTTTTTTTATTTAGCTATTACAAAAATGTTTTCCATGATTTGATATAACATTTTGAGCTCTGTATTAATTGGCATTAATTAACATTTTTATTTATATAAAGTATATATTGCAAAAAATTCATTAGTACATGTGTTCGCGGTAGAAACCATAAATCAATATATTTATTATTTATGTTAAACATATTTGACACAGAGAAAGAGTGAGTAACCACTACTAGTCTTTACATATATATATATATATATATATATATATATATATATATATATATATATATATAGATAATAAACAATAACAAATATTTGGTGGTTAAATTTGAGTGGCAAAATACTCGTAATCCGGGGTTTCGAATCGCATGACCGGTAGTGAATAGTCATATCTCTATGCTGATGAGTCCCGATTATTAAAAAGGACGAAACGTATGCGTACATAGATAACAAACAATAACAAATATTTATTATTATTTATCGCTCCTCGAAAAAGTAGAGCACTGTAAGTGTAGTATTAACACAGCATGACGTCACTAGCTTTAAATGCACCGTTCCTTCCATTAAAAAGCAGTCGAACGCTCTCAGACGTTATAGCTGCCGATAAAGTGTTAAAATTATCACAAATTTATTATTATTCGCTATTTAAAATTGGCCGTGTGGTTAAGGTGTCGGATTTGAGTAACAAAATACTCGTAATCCGGGGTTTCGAATCGCATGACCGGTAGTGAATAGTCATATCTCTATGCTGATGAATCCCGATTAATAAAAAGGACGAAACGTATAAGTACAGATTATAAACAATAACAAATATATATATATATATATATATATATATATATATATATATATATGTGTGTGTGTGTGTGGGGGTGTGTGTGTGTGTGTGTATTCATAAAAGTCTGTTGATGCTGTTATCCTGTTATCTTATGTGCGGGTGTGTCTTCTGTAACTGTGTACACTAAAATGACACCACAAAATTGAAATCACATAACAAAATTGGACGTAGTGGAACAAGGCGAATGATTAACAAATATTAATAGAGGGATTGAGATAAAGGAGAACATATGTAACACTGTGACACCTAGGCTTAATTATGGGTATTACATAGGAAAATATGTAATGTTATTTAAATGAGTATGCGTGACGTTGCTTCTTTTAATTATGCATCCCAAAGCCAGTAACTTGGTTAAGATTGATATAATTTTAACTCCACTATCTCTCACGTTACATAAAACTGAACATCTGCACTTACTTGGTTCATTCGACCGGTGGATTCGTCTCAATTTTCAGAAATATTTAATACTGCTGGTTTGATCATAAACGAATACACATAGGATTTTAATCTGTAAACTACTGTTGCTGATGTATGGCGACATTATCTTTCCCTAGCACATATGGATGCATGTACAGTCGGACCGTTTTCTTTTCTAAACAACGAAGGAAAATATTTATTTTACATATTTACTTACTGCAGATTACAAGATTGTCGTCGTCAAATCCAATGTCAACTAATACTTGTCATAAATTGTCTTAATGAGTAATCGATTTGTGGTAATTTTGCTCGTCATTTTAAACCCTCTCATGATATACTTCATCATACAACTAACAATCTATCCATCTATTTAAGACTAATCTTCGACGGATCAAAATTATTATCTGTTATGATGCTGCGCTTAGTATTTTCTGTCCTCTGTTATTAAAGAAGTATTTCTCGAGTATTTCTTGAGTGCTGAATTTTTTAATTTGTGTTCCAGTTCAGAGTGCCCCTATTTTAGGGAGTTGGATTTTCCACAAATGAAATCCCGACCTGGTGTCTAACTCTCCCTCGTAAGTAGGCATGTAAATAGGAACACTTATCAGCAAGTAGGTTTTGCTCTTAAGAAATAGAATTATAAATATCGAAGCATTTTCTTCTTCCCATATTCTAACATTATATAACAAAAAATGCCTATTAATCTATACTTTCTGCTCTTTGTGTTCTTGTGAGGGTTTGAATGACGACTAAAATTGCTCATCCCTGGGGAACTCCGTGTGACCTGCAGTGCTAAACTAAGTCAAATGATTTTTCGTCATTGACAATTCGTAGTAGAAGTGAGGAAATAGCTTTATATTGAATGCCAGATTACGACAGGCTTCCATAGAAGAAACCCAATAGTTTGCGATGCACTGTCAGTATCGATAATAAAAATGTGATATTTATTGCATGTGCCATTAATTTTGGAAAACTTCGATGTCTTTTCCTTCCTCTTTTTTATCTCCTGCATCCCGTCATTTCCATCTTCATCAATATATCTGTCTATCTCTCTTTTGTTCTCTATCTCTCTTTCTCTCTCTCTCCATATATATATATATATATATATATATATATATATATATATATATATATATATATATATATATATATATTATGGGGTAAGGTACACGATAAGTCATGAAAATGTAATGCCGTGGTAGACAAAATGTTTGAAAAAAGACAAACGGAAAACAGGTAAGAATGCAGGAGAAAAACAAAAAACAAGAGATTTGATCGGTTTCGTTTGTATTATCACTTTTTCTGAAGACGTTCGATAATACGTACGAAACCGGTCAAATCTCTTGTTTCTTGTTTTTCTCCTGCATTCTAACCTGTTTTCCGTTTGTCGTTTTTCAAACATATGTATATTATATAATATATATATATATATATATATATATATATATATATATATATATTAGGTACGTGCAAAACTGGCCGCCTCTTGTACGGACTATGCTTATTAAAAAGCGCTTATAATTAATTATTTAATTAGTTTCCGTGTAAACTTGTATTGTGTTTGAAAGATAAATGCCTAAACGTAATCTCTAAAAGGAAAACAACTGTACATTTATGTGAGAAAAAAAATAATAATGAAACATGTTATCACGACGGCTATAAACCCAAAAATTAAGTAAATTTTGATTTTTGAAGAAATTGCTTGTAAAAATCCCTTGAAAGATAAATATAGGTTTTTGAGAACTATTTCAAATTAAAGTCATAAGATACTGAATTTTAAAAAAATGCCTACGTTTTGCTAAAAATTAGCAAACGTATCCCCCCAAAAGTCATAGTTTAGTCAAATCCGGCATTCAGTCAATCGGTAAACGACTTTGTTTACATATTGAATATCGCTATAAGAATATATGGAAGACAAAAATGTAATACTATTATGTTTATAAGTTTTAACTTTATATATAAAAATGGTTTTGTAATGGTTTATAGAAGTTGAAAAATTATTATCCATTAATTTCTTTATCATTTTTAAGGTTATAATTTTGTTTTATTAATTTAAGTACCTTTATTTTGTTGTAATAAAAAAGGAAATGCGTATTTAATTAAAATACTTGTGAACGTACGCCATTAAGATTTTATTTATTTTTAACTAAAGATTCATATTTAACTTGGTATTAGTTTTTAATTCAGTCATACTCTGAAATTATTAATGACGTCTGTTTACCAATATTTTTCCTTAGAATTTAAAATAAAACTTTTTTTAAATGTAAAAAAATATGTTTACGTTACGAACTGCGTCAATTTTATCAATTTACGTACATGATGATTAAAAACTTTAGTTATTCGATTCATTCTTAACGTGTAGTAACGATCAATTACATTAATTCTTTTTTAAATGAAATGTATTTTTTTATTTTAAGTGTGAAAAAGTAAATTAAAGTAAATGATTACACTAACAATTTATTAATTTAAAAAGAAATTAAAACAATTATTTATTAATAAATACATCGAATTCAATTTTTAAAGAAAATGTGATGCTTGAATGCTCTTTATTTATTAATGAATAATTATTTTTAACTTTTTAAATATTTATTAATGAAAAAATGACAAAACAAATACAAACTTTCCAAATAATTGACAATGAATTGTAAAGTTAACGAAATTGTGGAATCTCTGAGAATAGAATGTTGAGGGGGCAGTGTGAGTGAGTGGTGGGAGGTCTAATCGCGGCTGTTTATTACAAAACGTGGCTTCCATAGCGGACAAGTCAATCATTAGTAGAAATTATCTAATTTGTTAAATGATTTTTTTCGTTATGATCCTGAGTCTCAAATTGTTCAATTTTTGGTTTATTTTCAAGATTTTTAAAAGATATCTTGCGCTGATGATGACACGTTCATGTATGAAAAGGGAAATATAATTATGTCACTTTTTTTTTATTTCGCCAGAAACTCTAATCATTAAAATCACATAAAATAGTTTTGGCAATTATATTATTTTTGGGATAAAAATATTGATTGGACAATGCTTTATTAAATGATGACATCGCTAATTCAATAAATTATTTTTTCTTCCAGTTATAGTGATTTTATTAACACAGTATTCAGGGTTTTTTTCGTAATATATACGAATTATTGAAAAACAAAAAATTTAATTGTAAACATCTATGAAAACATTCATGCATTTTTTTATTAATACATAAAATATAAATTTAGTAAAGGTGTATTTTGTTTTTTAAAAATAATAGGTTAACACTAAGATTTTTTTAAATGATTTCATTATATTCTGTGATTGTTGCTTAATAAATATTGAGGATTTCATTAAAATTGGTTGATTTCTAGAATTTTAGTGAATTTTAAGTGAAGGGAGAGACAAAATGTTTTTCTTAATATATAGAATGTTTAGTGGATACAAAACATTAATCTTTTTCGCAAACATTGTTTCAAATAACAGAATTCGTCTGTTTAATTATACTTTTTTTTATTTTTTCAATTTTTCTAATGGTCTTTTTTGTATTAAAATAACAAAAAATGTCTTTTTAAAATTCTCTTCTTTCTCCAGCTTTTTTGTTCATTTGCTTTTCACACCTGTGAAACCTATGAAACATTTATTTTTTATTTTAATACAAAGTAGGCTATCAAAAAAATTGAAATAATAAAAAAGTATAATTAAACAGACGAATTCTGTTATTTTTAACAATGTTTGCATATATAATATACATTATATTGGTATTTTTCATATATTATTCTATTTACTTTCATATTAAAGTGTAATTTTTATCTAAGTGTTCCAATTGTGGTTTATTTTATCTCATGTTCGTGAAACCATTTATTCGATGTGATTATATTATTGATAAAAACATCCGTTCAAAATGTTCACATATAAAAGATGAAGATGTTCACTGACAGTTCATGTATGGTTTTAGACCTTTTTTGTTTTTCTTCTGGATTATATTCTTTTTCTTACATGTATTTCATATCATCTTACACTTAAAAAACATTTTTCTTATAATAAGATATCATTTACATTAGTTTTACCTTAAAATAGATGTTTCTAAACTGTCCATTTAAGATTTTTATTACTTTATAAAACTTAATATAAGACAAATTAGCAGACCTATTTCTGATATATTCCGATTAATTTTTGGGTACTCGCGTTCAGTGTATCAATTTCATTCCCACTCCTATGTTGTGTTTATCCTAGCTAGTTCTTCTGTCTTCTTCCCTCTTATCCCCTTTACCCCTCCGCCTACCGCCTCCCCTAAACTAGCTCAGTAGGTGTGAAAGTGAAAAAGAAAAAGAAATAAAAATATAAAAAGTAGAATAAGAAACAAAGAAGAATGTGTCACCCACTTGTCATATTTCAATGTCAATAGAAGTATTCTCATGTGGTTTAATCGGATCATCGTTTCTTTCTCCCATGTGTGTGCCTTTCAAAATAAAATTATTTCCAAATCTTCACTTTTTCTGAAGATGTTCGCTAACACGAACCAAACCGGTCAAATCTCTTGTTTTTGTTTTTCTTCTGCACTTTTTCCGTTTGTCATTTTTCACACATTTTGTCTACCATGGCATTTCATTTTCATGACTTATCGTGTACCTTACCCGATATATATATATATATATATATATATATATATATATATATATATATATATATATATATATATATATATATATATATATATATATATATATATATATGTATTTGCTAGAGCGTGCGTTCTCAGTGTCCTACTGTATGGACGTTACTCCTGGACAAAATACTCAACACAGGATAGGAAACTTCAGGTCTGCCATATGAGTTACCTACGGAGGATACTTGGTATCATATGGCAGGACAGAGTGAGCAACAATAGGTCATGTGTGCAGGATGGATGATGGGCGCATCTATAAATATCTTCTTTACGGTGAGCTTGCTCAGGCTTAAGAAAAAGAGGTCGTCCCCATCTCCGCTTCAAAGATGTCTGCAAGCAAGATATGAAGGCCTGCTAAATTGGCATTAATACATGGGAAGCCTCTGCAGCTGACAGACCTGCCTGGAGGAAACAGATACGCCAGGGAATGATCATCAGTGAGAAGACCCTTTACGATGAAAACGCTGTGAAGAGAGCAAGGAGAAGAGAGAGCCAACAGGCAGACCAACAAGCCGTGGTGACACATTACACAAGAGCCTTCGTATGTCAACGCTGTAGTAGATCATGCGAATCAAGAATTGGTCTCCACAGTCACACAAACGGTTGTTTTTTTATGATATCTCACCACAAATAAGGCAGAACACCACTGTAGACGTAAGAGGTACTGAGAATTAGGGAGTAGGTTTAGGGTGTCATTCTAAGTTGGGAGATGTGCTACGAGATGTCTGTTTACATTAGTTTTCAACCTCGGCATGTCGTTACTGTCGGGGAAACAGGGAGACGGGGGGAGTTCCAGAGGCCAGCAGCACGGGGAAAGAAGCTATTGGAGTAGACGGCTCTCCGACATCTGGGGACCTCCACAGTGAATGGATCAACATCCCAATACGGCGCTGATCCATAGTCGTTATGACTGACGGATGCCAACAACATATATACTAGTATGAAGACCTGACGTTTCTCGCGATTGAATGAGGATCTATATCATGTATTTTTCATTATTCTCATAACAACATATGACTTTCTTTGTTTTAATGCCTCCTTCTCCTATTTCACCTCCTAATATAGTCTTAAGAAGTTGAAATTTTTACAAACTCTCTGAATTTGTGTCCTATACATGTGGTTTAAATTTACTTAAAATCGCATATGGGTATTTGAAGTGTTAAGGGGGTTATGTCCCTTATTTATCACTTAGAGGTGACGGCATGTAATTATTCAGCACATAGAAGTTAAAGTAGAAATTCGGGATCACTGCCATTTCATAATTTTATACACATGATATGAATTTCATCAAAATCAAAAACTCAATACATTTGTATATGTATTTGATATGTTCTGTGTTCCCTATGAAAATAAAATTTAGAGGATCTACATGAAATCGAAACGTGTATTCTTATGTAGAATTCACCAGAAAAGACAATGGAAGTGTTCTCGAATCTTTAAGTGCACCCATAATGCACTGTGAGGGTAATAACCCCCTTTAATCTCAAATATATCCTATTTTTATGAAATTTTATCATATTTTCTGGGGAAGACAATGGAAGTAATCTCTAATCTCTAAGTGCCCTTCAAACCTAAAGAAGCTATGGGGATCGAACATCCTTTAAAACTTCAAATATATCAAAATCTGATGATTTACTTTAGTATTTCATTTATTTTCAACTAGGTAGAAAGTAAATTTTCAAGCATTTGGGACAGTATTTTGTTGACTATTGGTTTGTTTTTTTACCATTAAAGACAGAAAACTCATTAAAAAGAACTAATGGGATTTCGTTTATGCCATCTGCACAATGGAAATGTTACGCGATTCTATTTGGACGAATGATTAAAATGCAATTCAAACGGACTTATTTGTAGGTGTAAAAGTAGTTTCATTGCCTTTGGTAATAGTTATTTGTTGATTTCTTGTTTTCTTCCCGTTTTTTTTTAAATTGGTTATTCTTTACAATTGCCCCGATATTTCGTTTTTTCTTTCATTATGGGGAATTATTTTTATGCTCATACAAAATCTAATTCTCAACATTGGAATATATCTAACAAGACCATACCAATAATATTTCTGTTATTTTTCTTCAAATCACTAAAATGTGAAAAGAAAATTGTCTCTTTGTTTTTTTTATAGATAACGCTACAGCCATATTAATAGATATAAATAATATTATATATTTCTGCATTTTTATTCTTTTAATTTTTTGCCCATCTTTCAAAACACATTTTTTCATTGATAATGAATTCAAAACGCTTCTTCAGTGAATTTATCTCCTATCAAATCAAACCCCAAAAAACATGAGCATCAAAATTGTTCTCTTTCTTTTAATGTACATATTTTTCTTCTATTTTAATTAGTGTTTACTAATTTTCCATGTCATCAAATCGTTACAAAGTCTTATTCAATCGTTCTTTTTGTTTGTTCTACTACTCTATTTAACTTTTAGTTTTCAAATTCGGAACATTTATTTAATTATTATATTTATAGCTCTAGTAATGTATACAATTTTGTGAATTTAAAAGAAATTTAAATTATGTTTATATATATATATATATATATATATATATATATATATATATATATATATATATATATATATATATATGTGTGTTGTGTGTGTGTGTTAGAGGATAAAATATACATTTTTTTCTGTTTTTTATAGATGAGGATTGATCATTTGGATGATTCGGACTACTGTTCTCATCTTGAATGTTATTCTGCCAACGCTTCAGACGATGTAACCTCCGACCTTCTTAAGGTGTATCGTGTCGAATTTGGCAATCTCTCTGTCAAACTTGGGAATCTGCATGGAATTTCGACGGAATCTTATATTTAATCCATGTATGTAGTTCTTAGCTAGAATCAATGTTGATAGGTAAGGGTATATATTACATTGTTTGAGTGCGATTTTCCAAGATGTTTTGTTAAGGAGTAAGTGCCAAGCCTGAAATGACGTTAGATAGTGAAAAGAAGGTTGAGTATTCCTTCAATGCACATACGGTATAAGAGAGGGGGTTCACTCTTAAGATTCGTGCAGTTTTTAAGTTCGAGTTTGTAGTAAAAATTAATTATTTTGTATAGCTAGTTATTTAGTTGGGTTATTGTGTTTACGGTCCTGTTTATGATCACATATTTCTGTCCGTCTCATTTATATAAAACATCGAACATGAAACACCTTCTACTTTTAGATGCCGGCTTGAGAAAAGGCGCCCTTAGAGATTGGATAAGAACAGAGTTTGCTGATAAGTAGAGATTTAGTTTTTGGAAGTTGATGTCGCTATTTTTAGGTCAAGTTTGAATATTTTGTGCTGTATGGAGATGGAGCTGAAGTTATATAAGATTTATTTTTATTAGGCTTGTCGATATTAATTGTGTTGGTGGCGTTGTTGTGAGAGAAAATGCATGTTATGTTGTAATATATTATGTTGTAATATTAAGAGCTTTTCATTTGGCGTTGTCGATGAAACGTTGGGATATTTAAAGGATATGTGTGTGCTTTCGGTGTAGCTATGCGAGGCTGCAAATTCTTTGAAAACGAGCCTATGATCATTCCAGATTTTATTGTGAATTATAATATATATATATATATATATATATATATATATTTATATATATATATATATATATATATATATATATATATATATAGTGTGTAGACTTCAATTTTGTGTAGAGAATCTGAATAACAGAGCTCAATGTAATTTAAACAGAGCAAAATAGAATTATAAAAAGAAAATCTATACACACATTAAGGTTGTACACATAATAACTTATTTCGACCCCTTTAATTAGGTCTCCTCAGATGTATAGACAACCACGTCAAAAAAAACAAATAATGAGAGAAATTGATCGTCTTAAAAAGATAAATTCACTTTTGTGATTGGTCTATGTAAAAAGGAGGTAAATGTTAAAATAATTGAGGAGGGGTGACATAAGTAAGATTAATTTTTTAATATATGCAGAAATATAAAAATATAAAAATATATATAAAAGAATTTTTTTTGCTATTTAAACAAATAAATCATCTCATTTAAAATTTCGAATGTGAGCTTTATGGGTAAAAATATATGATGAAATATTCGAGCGTTCACGATTAAAAACTACGTTTAATTATTTACGATTAAAAATTAGAAGACGAAAATGTAGGACGAAGATTTCGGTTTAGATTAGAACATATTAAAAATTTAAGTTGTATAGCGTCAAGGCTCGAGATGATTTACACTATGGAATTAAAGTTTAGCGACAATTTAAAAACGGTTTATTTACAAAATTGGTAAAGATTCGGGCGTTCACGATTAATTATTTATGATTAGAAATAAAAAGACGAAAATTCAGGACGAAGATTTCGATTTATATAGGAAATTATAAGAAAACTTAATTGGTTATGACGTCAATACGGAATTAAAGTTTGGCGACATTTAAGCACGATTAATTTACAAACTAGAGTTTTACTAAATTTAAAAAAAAAAAAAAAATTACAGTGTTTATTCGTCTATCACGCTGTATATGTTTTCTGTTCCTATTTATCCGTAACAATATTTGTCCATCTCTATATATATATGTTCTCTCGCTCTATCTCTGACAATATAATGGTGTCTATCTTTTTATATATTTCTATCTATCTCTTCTTTTTTCTATTTCTCATTTCCTCTTTCTCTCTTTTTCTCTTCCTCTTTCTCTCACCCTCCTATCTATATTTGTCGCCCTACGTTTTTTCCTCACCCTTTCACTATCAATATATTTGCCTCTCCTTTTATATATGTTTCTTTCTCTACCAATATTTCTCTCGCTGACAATATATTTATTTCATTCTTTTTCTTCTCTCGTTGACAATATATTTCTTTCATTCTTTTTATTCTCTCGCTGACAATATATTTATTTCATTCTTTTCCTTCTCTCACTGACAATATATTTATTTCATTCTTTTTCTTCACTCGTTGACAATATATTTATTTCATTCTGTTTCTTCACTCGTTGACAATATATTTATTTCATTCTTTTTATTCTCTCGCTGACAATATATTTATTTCATTCTTTTCCTTCTCTCGCTGACAATATATTTATTTCATTCTTTTCCTTCTCTCGCTGACAATATATTTATTTCATTCTGTTTCTTCTCTCGCTGACAATATATTTATTTCATTCTGTTTCTTCTCTCGCTGACAATATATTTCTTTTCATTCTTTTTATTCTCTCGCTGACAATATATTTCTTTCATGCCTTTCCTTCTCTCGCTGAAAATATATTTATTTCATTCTTTTCCTTCTCTCGCTGAAAATATATTTATTTCATTCTTTTCCTTCTCTCGCTGACAATATATTTATTTCATTCTGTTTCTTCTCTCGCTGACAATATATTTCTTTCATTCTTTTTATTCTCTCGCTGACAATATATTTCTTTCATGCCTTTCCTTCTCTCGCTGAAAATATATTTATTTCATTCTTTTCCTTCTCTCGCTGACAATATATTTATTTCATGTTTTTCCTTCTCTCGCTGACAATATATTTATTTCATTCTTTTCTTTCTCTCGCTGACAATATATTTGTTTCATTATTTTCTTTCTCTCGCTGACAATATATTTGTTTCATTATTTTCTTTCTCTCGCTGACAATATATTTATTTCATTCTGTTTCTTCTCTCGCTGCCAATATATTTATTTCATTCTTTTCCTTCTCTCGCTGACAATACATTTCTTTCATTCTTTTTATTCTCTCGCTGACAATATATTTCTTTTATTCTTTTCCTTCTCTCGCTGACAATATATTTATTTCATTCTTTTCCTTCTCTCGCTGACAATATATTTATTTCATTCTGTTTCTTCTCTCGCTGACAATATATTTATTTCATTCTTTTCCTTCTCTCGCTGACAATATATTTCTTTCATTCTTTTCCTTCTCTCGCTGACAATATATTTATTTCATTCTTTTTCTTCTTTCGCTGACAATATATTTGTTTCGTTCTTTTTTTTCTTTCGCTGACAATATATTTATTTCATTCTTTTTCTTCTTTCGCTGACAATATATTTGTTTCGTTCTTTTTTTTCTTTCGCTGAAAATATATTTATTTCATTCTTATCGTTCTCTCGCTGAAAATATATTTCTTTCATTCTTTTCCTTCTCTCGCTGACAATATATTTGTTTCCTTCTTTTCCTTCTCTCGCTGACAATATATTTATTTCATTCTTTTTCTTCTCTCGCTGACAATATATTTCTTTCAATCTTTTCCTTCTCTCGCTGACAATATATTTGTTTCCTTCTTTTCCTTCTCTCGCTGACAATATATTTGTTTCATTCTTTTCCTTCTCTCGCTGACAATATATTTATTTCATTCTTTTTCTTCTTTCGCTGACAATATATTTGTTTCGTTCTTTTTTTTCTTTCGCTGACAATATATTTATTTCATTCTTTTTCTTCTTTCGCTGACAATATATTTGTTTCGTTCTTTTTTTTCTTTCGCTGAAAATATATTTCTTTCATTCTTATCGTTCTCTCGCTGAAAATATATTTCTTTCATTCTTTTCCTTCTCTCGCTGACAATATATTTGTTTCCTTCTTTTCCTTCTCTCGCTGAAAATATATTTATTTCATTCTTTTTCTTCTTTCGCTGACAATATATTTGTTTCGTTCTTTTTTTTCTTTCGCTGACAATATATTTGTTTCATTCTTTTTCTTCTTTCGCTGACAATATATTTGTTTCGTTCTTTTACTTCTCTCGCTGACAATATATTTATTTCATTCTGTTTCTTCTCTCGTCGACAATATATTTGTTTCATTCTTTTCCTTCTCTCGCTGACAATATATTTATTTCATTCTGTTTCTTCTCTCGCTGGCAATATATTTATTTCATTCTTTTCCTTCTCTCGCTGACAATATATTTATTTCATTCTTTTCTTTCTCTCGCTGACAATATATTTTTTTCATCCTTTTTCTTCTCTCGCTGACAATATATTTGTTTCATTATTTTCCTTCTCTCGCTGACAATATATTTATTTCATTCTGTTTCTTCTCTCGCTGACAATATATTTATTTCATTCTGTTTCTTCTCTCGCTGACAATATATTTATTTCATTCTTTTCCTTCTCTCGCTGAAAATATATTTATTTCATTCTTATCGTTCTCTCGCTGAAAATATATTTCTTTCATTCTTTTCCTTCTCTCGCTGACAATATATTTGTTTTCTTTCTTTTCCTTCTCTCGCTGACAATATATTTATTTCATTCTTTTTCTTCTTTCGCTGACAATATATTTGTTTCGTTCTTTTTTTTCTTTCGCTGACAATATATTTGTTTCATTCTTTTTCTTCTTTCGCTGACAATATATTTGTTTCGTTCTTTTTCTTCTCTCGCTGACAATATATTTATTTCATTCTGTTTCTTCTCTCGTCGACAATATATTTGTTTCATTCTTTTCCTTCTCTCGCTGACAATATATTTATTTCATTCTGTTTCTTCTCTCGCTGGCAATATATTTATTTCATTCTTTTTCTTCTCTCGCTGACAATATATTTATTTCATTCTTTTCTTTCTCTCGCTGACAATATATTTTTTTCATCCTTTTTCTTCTCTCGCTGATAATATATTTGTTTCATTATTTTCCTTCTCTCGCTGACAATATATTTGTTTCATTCTCTTCTTTCTCTCGCCGACAATATATTTATTTCATTCTTTTTCTTCTCTCGCTGACAATATATTTATTTGATTCTTTTTCTTCTCTCGCTGACAATATATTTATTTCATTCTTTTTCTTCTCTCGCTGACAATATATTTATTTCATTCTGTTTCTTCTCTCGCTGACAATATATTTATTTCATTCTTTTCTTTTTCTCGCTGACAATATATTTGTTTCATTATTTTCTTTCTCTCGCTGACAATATATTTATTTCATTCCGTTTCTTCTCTCGCTGACAATATATTTATTTCATTCTCTTCCTTCTCTCGCTGACAATATATTTATTTCATTCTTTTTCTTCTCTCGCTGACAAAATATTTATTTCATTCTTTTTCTTCTCTCGCTCACAATATATTTATTTCATTCTGTTTCTTCTCTCGCTGACAATATATTTATTTCATTCTGTTTCTTCTCTCGCTGACAATATATTAATTTCATTGTTTTCCTTCACTCGCTGACAATATATTTATTTCATTCTTTTTCTTCTCTCGCTGACAATATATTTATTTCATTCTTTTCCTTCTCTCGCTGACAATATATTTATTTCATTCTCTTCCTTCTCTCGCTGACAATATATTTATTTCATTCTTTTCCTTCTCTCACTGACAATATATTTATTTCATTCTTTTCCTTCTCTCGCTGACAATATATTTATTTCATTCTTTTCCTTCTCTCGCTGACAATATATTTATTTCGTTCTCTTCCTTCTCTCGCTGACAAAATATTTATTTCATTCTTTTCCTTCTCTCGCTGACAATATATTTATTTCGTTCTCTTCCTTCTCTCGCTGACAATATATTTATTTCATTCTGTTTCTTCTCTCGCTGACAATATATTTGTTTCATTCTTTTCCTTCTCTCGCTGACAATATATTTATTTCATTCTGTTTCTTCTCTCGCTGGCAATATATTTATTTCATTCTTTTCCTTCTCTCGCTGACAATATATTTATTTCATTCTTTTCTTTCTCTCGCTGACAATATATTTATTTCATTCTTGTTGTTCTCTCGCTGACAATATATTTGTTTCATTATTTTCCTTCTCTCGCTGACAATATATTTATTTCATTCTTTTTCTACTCTCGCTGACAATATATTTATTTCATTCTTTTTCTTCTCTCGCTGACAATATATTTATTTCATTCTGTTTCTTCTCTCGCTGACAATATATTTATTTCATTCTGTTTCTTCTCTCGCTGACAATATATTTATTTCATTGTTTTCCTTTACTCGCTGACAATATATTTATTTCATTCTTTTTCTTCTCATAATGACAATATATTTATTTCATTCTTTTCGTTCTGTCGCTGACAATATATTTATTTCATTCTCTTCCTTCTCTCGCTGACAATATATTTATTTCGTTCTCTTCCTTCTCTCGCTGACAATATATTTATTTCATTCTGTTTCTTCTCTCGCTGACAATATATTTATTTCATTGTTTTCCTTTACTCGCTGACAATATATTTATTTCATTCTTTTTCTTCTCTCGCTGACAATATATTTATTTCATTCTGTTTCTTCTCTCGCTGACAATATATTAATTTCATTGTTTTCCTTCACTCGCTGACAATATATTTATTTCATTCTTTTCCTTCTCTCGCTGACAATATATTTATTTCATTCTCTTCCTTCTCTCGCTGACAATATATTTATTTCATTCTTTTCCTTCTCTCACTGACAATATATTTATTTCATTCTTTTCCTTCTCTCGCTGACAATATATTTATTTCATTCTTTTCCTTCTCTCGCTGACAATATATTTATTTCGTTCTCTTCCTTCTCTCGCTGACAATATATTTATTTCATTCTTTTCCTTCTCTCGCTGACAATATATTTATTTCATTCTGTTTCTTCTCTCGCTGACAATATATTTGTTTCATTCTTTTCCTTCTCTCGCTGACAATATATTTATTTCATTCTGTTTCTTCTCTCGCTGGCAATATATTTATTTCATTCTTTTTCTTCTCTCGCTGACAATATATTTATTTCATTCTTTTCTTTCTCTCGCTGACAATATATTTATTTCATTCTTGTTGTTCTCTCGCTGACAATATATTTGTTTCATTATTTTCCTTCTCTCGCTGACAATATATTTATTTCATTCTTTTTCTACTCTCGCTGACAATATATTTATTTCATTCTTTTTCTTCTCTCGCTGACAATATATTTATTTCATTCTGTTTCTTCTCTCGCTGACAATATATTTATTTCATTCTGTTTCTTCTCTCGCTGACAATATATTTATTTCATTGTTTTCCTTTACTCGCTGACAATATATTTATTTCATTCTTTTTCTTCTCTCGCTGACAATATATTTGTTTCATTCTTTTCGTTCTGTCGCTGACAATATATTTATTTCATTCTCTTCCTTCTCTCGCTGACAATATATTTATTTCGTTCTCTTCCTTCTCTCGCTGACAATATATTTATTTCATTCTGTTTCTTCTCTCGCTGACAATATATTTATTTCATTGTTTTCCTTTACTGGCTTACAATATATTTATTTCATTCTTTTTCTTCTCATAATGACAATATATTTATTTCATTCTTTTCGTTCTGTCGCTGACAATATATTTATTTCATTCTTTTCCTTCTCTCGCTTACAATATATTTATTTCATTCTCTTCCTTCTCTCGCTGACAAAATATTTATTTCATTCTTTTCCTTCTCTCGCTGACAATATATTTATTTCATTCTCTTCTTTCTCTCGCTGACAATATATTTATTTCTATTCTTCTCTGCCATCCTTCACTCTTAACTCAATCTATAACTTATTTAATTCTTAGGAAGATTATATGACGACGTATAGAGGTACGGGGAGGCTTATACGTGTGCATCCGTGTTTGCGATCACGCATGTCGTCGTATGAGAAGAATCTTTGTTTCAAACTGATGTAGAGGAAAAGGCGAACATTGCATATATTGGCAATCTTAAAAGCATTGGATGACAGCGACGATAAGAAGAATCTATTCTCGGATCGCTTTTGAATATCAGTAACGTCTCGTTGCGATTTGGAAAATGATCTAGAAGCGTTTCGGATCGGTCGGTTCCGTGTCGTTATTAACATGGAAAATAAATCCTCTTCTGCCGGACACACTCTGTCCTTGCTAATACTTTTTATTGCTTCATTTCAAGAATTCAAGGTTAGAGTTTACGTTTTATTGTTGTAATATTTCAATCTAGATACTTTCCCTAAACAAAGTCAGTGAAGAACGTTTATGAGATAAGTTATGGAATTCTTGCTGTTTTATGGCTCATAATTATCACGAAGTGTACTGGAATTATTATAATCGCGTAAATATACTTATTATTAGATTGTACCATGTGTACACAGATATATATACTTTGTTTATAAGTATATATATATATATATATATATATATATATATATATATATATATATATATATATGAAATTTGTGTAATTAGGCAGCATTCCTTCTTTTATGCATGTTTGGTTTAACAGTAGCGACAACTTCTGTTTATTTATTTTTTGATTCGTTTTTTCGATTCGTCGCACGACCGATTTGGTATTGTCTCTTCAGGCAGATGAATGAGTTTGACCAAACATGCATATATATAGACATATATATATATATATATATATATATATATATATATATATATATATATATGTGTGTGTGTGTGTGTGTGTGTGTGTGTGTGTGCGTGTGTTCATTAGAATATAGGCATATAAACATACATAAATAAATTCCGTCCCAGGACGGATAAACTTCTTACCAAAATAGAACAGTTTGGCACCACTTTAATGTCCCCTTGCGAAGATTAAACTTAGCTTATAATTCTACTAAACGTTATGTGTAGAATTCTTATTTCAATTTTTATCAAAATCTATTGCATGAGTTCGATACTAGCAAATGTATAGCTTAAGTGGTTTTAACGAGAAATTTAAATTCATAAAATTGTACTTTATTAGTGACTAATAACTATTATTCTAATTTACCGCAAATATGAAATATTTGAATGTTCAACTAAAAGTTGTGCCAATAGTATACCCCCTAATACCCTTTTCAGCTTCGGAAACACTTATTTATTGATTTTTTATGCCTCTTGTAAAAATTTCACAAATATTCAGAGTTTTCGAGATTTTTCTACAAGCGGCCCAACCCCTCTTAGCCTCTTTGCATCAAACTAAATCAGACACACTATAGTCAACATAACGAACTCTAACTACTAACAGCTATGTTGCAAAATTCATAATGATTGGTTAATTAGGTTTGGATCGAATCCTGTACATGCAAATTAATAATCATATACATATACCTCACTTAATATAGAGATTAATATGGTCATAACAATATATACATATAATCACATATATATATATCTATATATATATATATATATATATGATTCTAATTTTACACCCCACACCCCAGCACATATATATATATATATATATATATATATATATATATATATATATATATATATATATATATATATATATATATATATATATATATAAGGGGGGCTGAAAAGTGTTAACTCTTTGCAAACACACACAAATAAAAATTTACGTGGGATACATTAACGTTTCCTTTTATAAAATGTAATCTTCTGGAATTTAATGTTATTTTCTATAATAACACTCCATACATGTGTATCGCTATGTCAATATCGACCTCAATCAAAACGAAATTTATGAGTCATAGGCAGTCAAAGAGTGGACACATTTTTGGATACTCTTTCGGAAGTGATCTGTGTTCTTGTATTGAATGTCGATGATGAATATATTTTAAATAAGGGTAAAGCATTCTGGCAGAGTAGATGATAGTTACTACTTAACGTAGTGAAATACTCTTTAGTAAATATGATTAAGTTCTCTAGGTCACATGTAGCGTAAATTTGTACACAAATTAAAATATTTATGTAAGCGATATTATTTAACCCAATTCTGTAGCTCAGATAGTAAGACATCCGACACAACTGGTCAAGGTTGGAAGTGAGCTTGCATCCGGGTTTCGAATCTCGGGGTTGTTAGATTTGCTAAGTCTAGTCACACTGATGAGTCATGAGACAGCTGTCTGTAAATTACACTCTTGTATATATATAACACGTGGAGACATACGGAGTCTTATCACACATACGTTATTTTAAAACGTTATACATACAGCCCGACCCTCCACCTGAAGACGAGTGGGGGAAGTCAATCGAAAGTACTCGTAAACAAAAATGGAACAAAACAGCTACAGAGCCTATATCCGACAATTGGACAAGAACAAAAAGGATTATCCGTGAAATCGAGAATATTACGTAAAGATTAATAAAACAAAAATATTCCGTGATATACAAAAACGTATGATTATATATATATATATATATATATATATATATATATATATATATATATATATATATATATATAGTAAATTATGAAAATATAGTTATGGTAATCAAACTATACAGAGGCTTCCGCGTTTCATCCCCGTAGGGAATTTTCAGGCAAAAATGTATAGGGTTGGTGTTGCTGGTTGTTTTTATATATATACACGTAGTGTTTTGTCGAGCTAGTTAACAAATCAGATTCTTTGTTATTCTCTCTCACGGGTTAATATATCCATTGGCCAATCGTTGGGCTTTTCACAAAAAAAGGTTCAGATAGTTTTACTTGCTATTCTATTGTTCTGTTTTCTATAGTGTGGCCCATATTTGTTTCTTTGTTCTGTCGAAATAATAGGTGACCTTATTTTAACACATGCTTGCTTGTATTTTTATCTTAGGTGTTAGTTTAGTTTAGTTTTTCATTTATTTATTTATTTGTTCATTTATTTATTTATTATGTATTGTTAACCTAAAGTAAATATTATTCTATATAAGCAGTTGTTCGCTATTTAACTTCTACAGTTTAATAGGATGTGGGGGTCTTTAAAGTTTAGGATTTCAAATTTCTTATTTAAGCATAATATACACGGGTCGTCTAAATGTCTACATGTACTGGCCTGTCGTATTCTTTTCCATTCGATTATTGGTGAGTGTCCGCTTTCTTTGAGGTACCAATAATGGTTAGCTAATGCTGTTTTCATTCGGCGTTTTTTTTGTTTTTAAATGTACTGTTAGACGACCTGTGTCGATTATGTCTATTTGCACAATGCAAAACTCATTATAAATAAACAAATAGAGCACTCTCTAGTAGTTGAAAATGTTAATATACAGCATTGATATATAGCACCTGTCCCTATGGCCAAGTGGTTAGAATCGTTGACTATGAACTAGATGGTGTAGATTCTATGTCGGCTTGAGCCGAATGCTAGTTAATCCGCACTGAAGAGTTGTGATACAGTGAGATCTGTATCTGTTGATGACTATATGATTTCTACAGTTTTCAAATAGAACCGTCCACCATCGACATGAGTTACTATCAGATATCATTACATGAGAAATACCATCTAATAATGTGTGTTGCCTACACTAGCTTACTTCACAATATGGGGAACCGCGACAGATTTTTATATACTTTATCGGATGAGATGTTATTTCCAGCACCAGAACTTGACAAAATAGTTTTATATTTATATGTAGCGACTAGAGATGTTCTATGGTGTTTAGTTGGAAAAGGTTTTATATTCTACACTTCTTATCGATATGAATTTGATCGTTAGATGCCAATGTATATCTCTACGCAATTTCTATATTAATATTTACGAATTATACATAAATTTCTGGATACATTTATATAATGTTGAATCGTAAAAGTTTAATTTTCTTCTCCAACATGGAAATATATTGACGAAATAAAGTAATATCAATGACAGATCTCTACAAATAGTAGGTATGTAAACTTTAATAGTATAATATATTAAAAATGATAAAAATAGGAGAAATTGAAATATCGTTTCGTTCACGCCATTTTATAAGAAGCCTATAGCTGTCTTTAATTGAATTATTAGAATAACGTTAGGATAACGTTTTTTATATATTTTTTATGCGGCAGAAATAAGTAAATTATGTAATTCCTTAAAGCAATTGTGTGAATTTGATTTCATTTGAGGTTTCATTGAGAATTAGCTGTATACATATGCACTCAACAATCTGCGATTGTGTTTGGAACGCTTTAAAAATAATATTATTTCACCTCTTTTAAACTATTAGCCATTTGAGGTAGTAATTACATAAAACATCAACAAAATACATTTAAATACATCATTGAAATGTGACAAAATGTATTAAAATTCAAAGTGACGGAATGTTAATTACTTACGCCTTAAGACACTGTTATATATATATATATATATATATATATATATATATATATATAGATATATATATATATATATATATATATATATATATATATATATATATATATTAAGCAAGAAAAGACTTCAGGTTTAAAATCAGAGTTTTCCATCTCCTAGATACCTGTCTTAACAAAGACTAAGGGAGATATCTTGCCCAGTGGTATTAACGCGCCACCAGACACTATCCTGAGAATTTCCATAACCCGGCACCATATATATATGTCTATACATATATAGATACAGACCACTACCCAGTGGCAGGGGGTTAGATTGGTGAGCGCCGGGACATATCTGCATGCCAGCAGGGCCTGCACACTGCACCTCTGGGGTTCTAACCTACTCCGAGATCTCTAGTCTATTAGCCTGGGGCCGCAAGGCGCCCAGTTACCATAGTGTACCATGGGAGGTCAGACTAGAGTCTTGTCTGGGGATAGGCTATATACCAGCAGGGGAGACTTAATCACACGGCTCCCTTTTCGCTCAGCTAGTGGGCTATCTGGCGGCTAAGCAAAGAGTAGGAAGCACATGCAACTACAAGTACGCTCCACTGTAGCACTAGACGCATCACGCAAACCTGTGGATAACTCCACCACACCTGAGGTCTTTTGTTGCTTAATCTGTAGCGATTTTTCTGCACCGACTTGGGTTTATGAAAGGGTCCAAAAAGTGTGGATAGTATTTACACAGGCTTTCACCACTATAAACAAATCTTTTGTGTGGGTTTCTTGACAACTGAAGTTTATACCAAAGTCCTGCACATAAAAAAGATCCACAGGCGATAGGGTAAGGCGACGGGAACAGGTAAAGGATATTACTGGAAGTTCTTAGCTCGATCTCTACACTTTGGCGACCGGTGGGTGATGGGCGTTCTGCCCAAACATTTGAGCAATTGTGCAGTCCGTGTCCTCTATCGGTCACAAAGCAGCCCTGTTTAGGGATAGCACTGCTTTCCCTATGCTGGGGAGGGGGCGATAAAAGGAGCCCTAAACATATGCTTGCTCATCATTACCCTTCGCAGTCAACTGGAGCTGTCTGGGTATCCAACATGCAGTCCCAATAACAGAAGAAGTTCATTTTGGATTCTACCATTAAAGAATACCGTTCAGCGGGCAGCACTGTCGGCCCGTCTTGATCGCTCATTGGATTCTGTTGAGATAACCGATGATATCGAATCTTTCTGGAAATCCTTGCGGGACGTAATTCACACATCTGCATTGGAAGTCTTGGGGGAACCTGGCCGTAGGCATCAGAACTGGTTCGATGACCAGAATGTTGAGGCCCAGGAGTTGATCGATGAAATGCATAAGGCTCATAAAACCTTGATTGATGATAAGAACTCAACACTAATAAGGAAATTGTACAAGGAATGCAAAAGTAAAGTCCAGAAAGCATTACGGCAGATGAAAGAGGCATGGTGGTCCTCACATGCCAAATTAATGCAATAAGTATATGACAGAAAAGACTTGAAAGTCTTTTATGAAGGTATTAAGAAAGTTTTTGGACCGCACGAATCTGGCGTTTCTCCCGTATCTGCAAATGATGGCACACTGATAAATGATAGAGCGGATATATTGAAGTGCAGGAAGGAGCACTTCGAAGCGGTCCTAAACAATACTTCCACAACTGATGAAGAAATACTTTCATCTATCACTGAACGACCTGAGATTCCTGAACTCTCCTTCCTTCCAGCAATACATGAAGTTTTCGTTGCTATTAGGCAAATTTCGTCAGGCAAAAGGTCAGGGAAAGACACCTTACCTCATGGGGTGTTTAAGTACGGTGGCCAGACACTAGTGAAGAAGCTTCACAGTCTCTTTGTAAAAATCTGGCAAGGTGGAAATGTCCCTCAGGATTTCAAGGATGCATTAATTCAACACTTGTATAAGAATAAAGGCAATAGAAACATCTGTGACAACCATCGAGGCATCTCACTTTTGTCAATTGCAGGGAAGGTCTTGACAAGGCTTATTCTCAACAGAATAATTAAACACCTTGTTGATGATATCTATCCCGAATCTCAGTGCGGTTTCCGTGCTGGTCGGGGTACTGTCGATATGATCTTTTCCCTCCGCCAGGTTGCCGAGAAAGTTCGGGAAAAGAACGAGGAGTTGTATATGGTTTTCATTGACCTTACAAAGGCCTTTGACACAGTAAACCGTGAAGCCCTCTGGAAAGTGTTGGACAAGCTGGGAATACCTGACAACATGCTGAATGTAATTATTTCTTTCCATGATGGAATGAAGGCATCGGTTATTTCAAATAGAGAGTCTTCAGAATCTTTCAATGTGACAAATGGTACCAAACAGGGTTGCGTAATGGCACCTGTGCTATTTGCTTTGTTCTTTTCAGTTATGCTGAGATATGCTTTCGCTGATATAGATACTGGGGTGGAGTTTAAATTTAGAACAAGTGGGGGTCTCTTCAACCAGCAACGTTTCAAAGCTAAGACCCTTCTTCGACAAACTGTCATCAGGGATCTTTTGTTTGCAGATGACGCTGGACTATGTGCAACCTCTCGGGAGGAAGCGCAACTGCTTGTGGACAGGTTTTCGGCTGCTTGCAAGGATTTTGGTCTGACAATCAGCATTAAGAAAACAGAAGTGATTCACCAACCTCGCCTCACACCTAAACAAGTTCAGGGTGTGAAGCAACGGCCACCAGTAAAGCAACGACCACCATTACACAGTTTTCCAGATATTCCAATCCAAGTGGACGGTAAAGATCTGAAATATGTGAAAAACTTCACTTATCTTGGGAGTAAGATAAATTGGAGTGCCTCTCTTGATGACGAAATCTTTAACCAAATTGCGAAAGCAACCACTGCCTTTGTAAAACTGCGTCATCGGTTATGGAAGGACAGGGGGATAAGTTTGAGAACAAAAGTACTTGTGTATAGAGCAGTTGTGCTAACATCACTGCTTTATGGATCGGAATCATGGACAGTCTATCGCAGCTACATTCAGAAGCTTGATGTCTTTCACAAAAATTGCCTTAGAACGATTTGTGGTGTCACCCTAAGAAATCGGATGTCTAATGCGGACCTATTTACATGCTGCGGTATTGGCGGAATTGAAAGCTTTTTGATGCAATCACAACTGCGTTGGGTAGGACATGTCTTACGTATAGAAGATGATAGAATACCAAAGCAACTGATGTACGGCGAGCTCAACAGTGGAAGGTGAAATGTGGGTCGACCGCTGCTTCGCTTTAAGGACAAGTTGAAGATGAATTTGACATATACCAATATTGCTTATCGTGATTTTGAACAGCTTGCTTCTCGACGGAAAGAATTGCGATCTGACTGCCAGAGGGGCCCTGGGCGGTTCTCTGTAACTGCCATTGATCAACAGCGCGAAAGACGCGAAAGAACAAAAACATCTACAAGTCTCCCAGCCGATTTTTCTCAAGATCTTCCTTCTTGCATCCATTGTGGGCTGGTTTGCAAATCTCTCGGCGGACTCAAATGCCATTTACGATTGAGTAAATGTAAGCATGCTACATCCATCGTAGATTAAACAAATTTTAAGTTGTCAAGACCTCATACGTCGAAATCGACGGGAGAGTCCGTGATATATATATATATATATATATATATATATATATATATATATATATATATATATATATATATATATATAAAATATAATAACACGAAATCACATAATTGTCGATGCAATAATTTATTTCAACCGTTCGGTTTTTTCAAGCATCACTCAGACAACTACATTTTTGAGACTGATAGAAAATTGAATTTTCTATCAGTCTCAAAAATGTAATTGTCTGAGTGATGCTTGAAAAAACCGAACGGTTGAAATAAATTATTGCATCGACAATTATGTGATTTCGTGTTATTATATTTTATTATTGCTCTGTTTACTACATTGAGCTCTCATACCCGGATTTCCTCCTGGAATTATTCCACTATAACACAAATATATATATATATATATATATATATATATATATATATATATATATATATATTTAAGACATCCGGACAGACATTACTAATGCAGCATTTGCTAGACATATCTGGAGTTTAAAAGACCAAATCACCCCTACCTGATTGTCTGAAGAATACTGAAAAGAATACAAAAATGTATACGCTCTATATTCCTTTTTAAGAGACGTAGTTTGTGCAAAACTTAACAGCTCAAAAACGGTTAATTCCTCATGCAATTTCCTAAATGGCAGGTAGGAAATCTTTAAAATATTCCCTACCGAGAAAATATTTTCCGGCTACTTGGCTTCTAAAAACAGAACTAATTACCGCCTTAGGTTCCCGTATGTCACATGACTTCTGGGTGTAGTAGTAAATTAAACTGTTCTCCTGATAGTATGATGAGAGGGTTACGTGTTACGTAAAATTGCGTTTTATTGTGCATCGATAGTTCAAGAAATATGCGCGCCCACAAGCAGATCTGAATACCATTCTCTGTGTGGGCATACGTTGCTGACCCCTCCCACTTCTTTTCTCTTTGGTAGTTATCCAGACATGCACATGGACACCCTTTAACTCACTCCTATACGTATTAAGGAATATGGTCTCACATCCTCACTCCTTATATTACATTCTCTTTGTTCAGAACAGATTGGACAAGCCACTCAAACACTTTTCATATTACTGCTTTTTAAGATTTATTTAGAGTTATTTTCTTTGTTCTTTACTTTAACCACACACTTTACATATTACTGCTTTTTAAGATTTATTTATAGTACTTTTCTTTGTTCTTTACTTTAATAACACACTTTACATATTACTGCTTTTTAAGATTTATTTATAGTACTTTTCTTTGTTCTTTACTTTAATCACACACTTTACATATTACTGCTTTTTAAGATTTATTTAGAGTTCTTTTCTTTTTTCTTTACTTTAATCACACACTTTACATATTACTGCTTTTTAAGATTTATTTAGAGTTATTTTCATTGTTCTTTACTTTAATCACACACTTTACATATTACTGCTTCTTAAGATTTATTTAGAGTTCTTTTCTTTGTTCTCTACTTTAATCACACACTTTACATATTACTGCTTCTTAAGATTTATTTAGAGTTCTTTTCTTTGTTCTCCACTTTAATCACACACTTTACATATTACTGCTTTTTAAGATTTATTTAGAGTTCTTTTCTTTGTCTCCACTTTAATCACACACTTTACATATTACTGCTTCTTAAGATTTATTTAGAGTTCTTTTCTTTGTTCTCTACTTTAATCACACACTTTACATATTACAGCTTCTTAAGATTTATTTAGAGTTCTTTTCTTTGTTCTCCACTTTAATCACACACTTTACATATTACTGCTTTTTAAGATTTATTTAGAGTTCTTTTCTTTGTTCTCCACTTTAATCACACACTTTACATATTACTGCTTCTTAAGATTTATTTAGAGTTCTTTTCTTTGTTCTCCACTTTAATCACACACTTTACATATTACTGCTTTTTAAGATTTATTTAGAGTTCTTTTCTTTGTTCTCCACTTTAATCACACACTTTACATATTACTGCTTCTTAAGATTTATTTAGAGTTCTTTTCTTTGTTCTCCACTTTAATCACACACTTTACATATTACTGCTTTTTAAGATTTATTTAGAGTTCTTTTCTTTGTTCTCCACTTTAATCACACACTTTACATATTACTGCTTCTTAAGATTTATTTAGAGTTCTTTTCTTTGTTCTCCACTTTAATCACACACTTTACATATTACTGCTTCTTAAGATTTATTTAGAGTTCTTTTCTTTGTTCTCCACTTTAATCACACACTTTACATATTACTGCTTCTTAGGATTTATTTAGAGTTCTTTTCTTTGTTCTCCACTTTAATCACACACTTTACATATTACTGCTTTTTAAGATTTATTTAGAGTTCTTTTCTTTGTTCTCCACTTTAATCACACACTTTACATATTACTGCTTCTTAAGATTTATTTAGAGTTCTTTTCTTTGTTCTCCACTTTAATCACACACTTTACATATTACTGCTTTTTAAGATTTATTTAGAGTTCTTTTCTTTGTTCTCCACTTTAATCACACACTTTACATATTACTGCTGTTTAAGTTTTCTTTAGAGTTCTTTTCTTTGTTCTCCACTTTAATCACACACTTTACATATTACTGCTTCTTAAGATTTATTTAGAGTTCTTTTCTTTGTTCTCCACTTTAATCACACACTTTACATATTACTGCTTTTTAAGATTTATTTAGAGTTCTTTTCTTTGTTCTCCCTTTTAATCACACACTTTACATATTACTGCTTCTTAAGATTTATTTAGAGTTCTTTTCTTTGTTCTCCACTTTAATCACACACTTTACATATTACTGCTTCTTAAGATTTATTTAGAGTTCTTTTCTTTGTTCTCCACTTTAATCACACACTTTACATATTACTGCTTCTTAAGATTTATTTAGAGTTCTTTTCTTTGTTCTCCACTTTAATCACACACTTTACATATTACTGCTTCTTAAGATTTATTTAGAGTTCTTTTCTTTGTTCTCGACTTTAATCAGACACTTTACATATTACTGCTTCTTAAGATTTATTTAGAGTTCTTTACTTAGTTCTTCACTTTAATCACACACTTTACATATTACTGCTTCTTAAGATTTATTTAGAGTTATTTTCTTTGTTCTCGACTTTAATCACACACTTTACATATTACTGCTTTTTAAGATTTATTTAGAGTTCTTTTTCTTTGTTCTTTACTTTAATCACACACTTTACATATTACTGCTTTTTAAGATTTATTTAGAGTTCTTTTCTTTGTTCTTTACTTTAATCACACACTTTACATATTACTGCTTCTTAAGATTTATTTACAGTTCTTTTCTTTGTTCTCCACTTTAATCACACACTTTACATATTACTGCTTTTTAAGATTTATTTAGAGTTCTTTTCTTTGTTCTTTACTTTAATCACACACTTTACATATTACTGCTTTTTAAGATTTATTTAGAGTTCTTTTCTTTGTTCTTTACGTTAATCTTTACTTGCTAACACCCTCATAATACTTCTGTTATCCTTTTCTTTTATTCTTATATTCCATATTTTATTGATTCTCTTTTAAGAATTAAAATCCTTAAAATATCTGCTGATAAAATTTCGTCACAATAAACTATTTAAAAATCATCGAAAAGACGACGTGTCATTGGCGAGAGCGTCTACGTTGTTATCCAACTGCTCTCATGAAGTCCATTCAAAATCTCATCAAACATTAGTGTTTCCCTTCTGTTTTAACAAACCTTATGTCAACAACAACTTTTATCTATTTCTAACAATTACATTTGTGATTATATCTCCAAATTATTAGTAAGATTTTACTGGAAACAGTGTGATAATACATACATGACTTCCAATGATCATGGAATGGAAAAAAGAGCGCAGGAAATTTACAGATTATTCTCAAGATTCCTAAAAATGAAAGAGACAGCCATGGCTGGCACCACATTAAATGGGCATGAACTGTCAAAAAGAATATAAAAACCAAGAAGGAAAAGTACCAAGTAGACCTGAACTGGAAAGGGTGAAGAGAGTACTGTGACTTTAGGAAGGCTTATTGGCACACAAATTCTAGAGAAGGCCAATGGTCGTTGCCAGCGAGAAATCACTTGTAAACGATTATTGCGATAATGCAGAATGGTTTGCAAAGTTTATAGAGAGAGGTAGAGAGTAATAGAAATCTGATAATGACTCTTGTGAAAACTCCTAGTGAGTAAACTAATAATAATTGTCATATAATACGAAAATCTAAAGGCGGCAATAAATATATGAATCATCGGAAGTATTGCATAAAATCATGCGTTCAATATCACAAAGAAAGTGGAAGTTTTATTGAAGCTACCGAAATTGAGTGCGGCATTGCAAAATGTATTGTCCTGGTCATTTCGAAAAGGATATAAAAACTTAATAAAATCACAGTTACCCAAGTGTTGAGCTATGAAACGAGAATTACATTATCAGTTGAGTCTTGAGACTGGGCAGGATCACAAACGACGGAAATGAAAGAAACATTACCAGATAAATGTCCATAAGGGCAAGCTAGGTATAAAATGGAGAAGGAAAATATCGTCAGTAGAAACTGGATTAAAGCAATAAATTCTTGGATGAGAAACCTAATGCTGATGGAAATGGAATTGCCCCCTTAAAGATGGTGCGAACGGCTTATGCATGAGAGCTCATCGCTGATGATTGTGTCGATTCATTGAGTTGAGGGAAAGCAATTACACCCATCACAATAGGTATGAGAATATAGATTATCGTGGCCAATAGATTAAACAGATGAAATATGAAAAGATGTAATGGACAACTAGTTGAAAACAATAACAAATATTCTTAAGATAAATCCATCGAATCTGCGAGTTTGACGATGAAAATGCTATTTCAAATTTAAGCGTACCAGACCAATAAAACTGCTATTTTAAATGTAAGCATGACAGACAAATGAAAATGCTATCCGAAATGTAAGGGTTACAAACCGATGTAAATGCTACTTCAAATCTAAGCGTGACAGACAAATGAAAAAGCTATTTCAAATTTAAGCGTACCAGACCAATAAAACTGCTATTTTAAATGTAAGCATGACAGACAAATGAAAATGCTATCCGAAATGTAAGGGTTACAAACCAATGCAAATGCTACTTAAAATTTAAGCGTGACAGACAAATGAAAATGCTATTTTAAATTTAAGAGTGGAAGACTAATAAAAATGCTTCTTCAAACATAAACGTGGAACACCAATGAAAATAGTATTTCAAATTTTAGCGTTACAGACCAATGAAAATACTACTTCAAACTTAAGCGTAGAAGACCAATGAAAATGCTATTTCAAATTTAAGCCTGACAGGCCAATGAAAATGCTATTTCAAATTTAAGCCTGACAGGCCAATGAAAATGCTATTTCAAATTTAAGCCTGACAGGCCAATGAAAATGCTATTTCAAATTTAAGCCTGACAGGCCAATGAAAATGCTATTTCAAATTTAAGCTTGGAAGACTAATGAAAATGCTATTAAAAATGTAAGCGTGACAGACCAATGAAAATGCTACTTCAAATCTAAGCGTGACATGCCAGTGAATATAATATTTCAAATTTAAGCGTGACAGACCAAATGGCGGATGGAGTAAGCCTCTTTTAAAGATAATTGATCGCTTCTAAAATGAGATGAGTGTGTAATCTATGCGCGTTTAAAAATGAAAATGCTACGTCAAATTTAAGCGTGAGAGATTCTGCAACAGATGGATGAAGTCTTTATAAAGCTACATGGGAACATACTAAATAAGATGAGCCCATAATATCTGATATTTCAAATGGACGGAAGAACTTTTGTAGATATACGTGAGAGTATCATAAGCTCCAAAGATTGAAAAATAATCAATGAGTGCGTGTTCACTTATAGGAAACAAAGAAATAAAATTAGTCGCTTATCGTGGTGGTCCTAAAACAGCGCACTAGGTTAATCGATTATTGAGCAGATTACTATATTTGTTTATTAGAGCCAGCCACTACCACGGCTTCTAATAAAGCACAAGAACAATGTGAGTTCCCTAAACCAATTCAGAATGATAAGGCTGTCACAGTTAGTGAGATCCTTAAATAAGACCATAAATGAATTATGCGCACGAATCTAGACTTTACTCTTTACCCAACTGTCGTAAACAGAATCGAAATTATTTCTCGCTAAGCCTTATTGTAAAAGTCTATCGCATCCAAAACGCTTAGAAGATAGCATTAGGTAAGCGAACACAACACTCATTGGCAAGGAATTATTGCAATAACTATCGTCAACGACTAAACACGATGTCTATTTTCAACGACTAAGTATATCATTTATTGTTAAGGGTTAAACACGATACTTGTTTTCAAATATGTGGGTTCCCTCTACCGTGCCAGTAAACTTCTCACACCTGACATTATCCTATATCTTTACAAAGCCACAATCCGCCCATGCATGGAGTATTTTTGCCACATCTGGGCTGGGTCATCACCCACTAGTCTCTCCCTCTTAGACAAGGTCCAAAAAAGTGTCGCCAACTTGATAGGTCCTTTACTATCCACCAAGCTCCTACCCCTGTCCTATCGCCGCAATGTTGCGTCCTTGTGCCTTTTTTACAATGACTTTAATGGGTTGTGCTCTGATGAGCTTGCTGCTCTGGTACCCTCACGACGTAAATTCACTAGACCAACCCGACAATCTGCCAAATCCCATCCATTCACTGTGGAGGTCCCTAGATGCCGTAGAGCTTTCTACGCCAAAAGCTTCTTTCCTCGTGCTGATGGACTCTGGAACTACCTCCCTGCTTACCTGACGGTACTGACATGCAGAAATGTAAAACTAATGTAAACAGGCATCTCGCTGCGCAGCTCCCAATTTAGGTTGACTCCCCCAAAAAAAACTTTTACCCTTTTTCTCAGTAGCCCCTTACGTCTACAGTGGCGGCCTGCCTTGTTTGGGGTGAACTATGTTAAAAAGAATTCTTATTGTCAAGGACTGAACACGATGCATATTGACACCAACTAGACACGATACCAATTACCAACGACTAAAGACGATAGCTAATGCCAACTACTAAACGATATCTATTTTGAAACGACTAATCCCGATACATATTGCACACGATTAAACATGATTGATATTGTCAAGTACAAAACACAATATATATTGCCTACAGTTCAACCCGATAATTATTCTCAACAGCTAAACGTGATACCTTAGACTAATCCGTTGCGCCACGGGTCCATATAATCTAGTATAAATATTTTTTTTAAGTTTTGAAACAAGAACATTGGTGCATCTTTACAATAACTCGACCATGTAAAAAAGATTTCTCAATAGTTCGGTTTTGTGCGTCTACGTGAATTCGTGATGCAAAATTGATTTACAATCAGTTCTTAATGAAAGTCATCAGGAGGTTACGGTAACATTCTTATTAAAAAACTAAGAATAACTAAAAAATATTATGATAATTAACACATCTAACTGTTGCATAACCCCTCTCTTGGGCCGCGACAGTACTCGTTTTGTATACTCGTTCCAGAACGAGCCGTGGCAGTCCTCATTTATTCACTCGTCATTTTTCACACGATAAATCATATAGTTTGCATACCTTTACATTTTTCCCTCGCCGCATAGAGGGTGCGCTGTCTCGATGTCGTCTAGTGGTTGAATTCTTTCTTCTTTCTTCTTTCTTTCCTGTCGTGAACCACGCTGCTGCAACAAAAAGCCCCATGGCCGACCCAGAAGACAAACAATCTTTCAAATTTAACTTCTGTTTTATTTCAAGCGTTAGCTATTCGTCAGCTGGGAGATATTCACTAACGTCGAGAGAGAGAACAAATTACTGCTTTCGTAATTACTTAGCAATTAAGTCCTTAAACCATTCGTGGAGGGGGAAGAGATCTTTCGCCTGTATTTTCTTAGGGAAATATTTCCCTTAACTATGTTGCAGACTACATGGTAGAAATCACGTCTGATAGGTTCGCCTCCAAAACCCAGACTGTTAAAACTCGCTTCTCACGGAGAACGAGTGACGTCACGGATCCCTCTGCTTCCCACGCAAAGGCCCGTGACATCACAGAGCCTCTCGCATGTGCTCATTGACCCCTAATCCGAGGCCTCGTCACGCGGTCACCTTGTCAGGTCTGTGAGCTCCGACTGTGAGAACAGGCCCTATTCTGCACTCGACTGCACGGGTCCACCCGCGCTAATTCGCGCTAATTCGCGCTAATTCTCGCAAGTCAAACCAACGATTTCCAACGGATACGTCCATTCCCATATGGCCATTATCCAACATAACCAGTCATGACTGACGGAACGAGAACAATCTACACTCGTGGATTAAATAAAAGATTCAGTTTCCTATAAATTCCCGAGTTCTACATAGAAATTCCCAAGTTCCAAAAGATGCACCCTAAAAAGATCGGAAATTACGTCGGCTAAAACGTTGTGAAAATAATGAGAAAGATTAGAATAGTAATCCGAAAAATCCGAATAATACAAACTTATCAATACACAAAATTAGATAATATGATAAATAGAGAAGTGATAAAAAAAAAACTAAGAGACAGGTGTGTGCTGTAATTTGCTGTTTCAAAATTGTTATTTTTGTTTTAAATAAGATTTCGAACAAAATACATTCTTATTTGGAATCCTTAAGATAAGGATTGATTATTTGAATTATTCGGATTATCTCCTTATTTTTTTTTATTATTTTCACAACGTTTTGCCCGATATAACATGCACCTTTCATCTAGGTTAATTTTTCGAACTTGGACCCGTAGCGTAATGGTCAAACACATAGATTAAAAATTTGTTCTAAATGATAATAATATGTGTATTTAAGGTATAAACTTTACTACAGACTATAATAACTTTTTTTTTATAAATTCTATATAATTTCTCTAGTCCTATATAAAGATTGTCAAGTTCGAAAATATACACCGGAAGAAGCTCCAAAACGTTGCGAAAGTACTAACAAAGATGATAATACAGGGTGGGCAAAAATGAGGGTCCTATTTTTAAAAATTCATAACTTTTTTATTCATTGATTTTTTTTTGATTTTTTTTTAGAATAAGTAAAGGACCCCTTCCGAAGCAAGCATGAGCCGTATTAGCCCTAAGGAACGTACCCTCATTTAGAAAACATTATTTTTGCTTAAAAAACTCAAAACAGTGTAAAAAACAATACTTTAGTTTTTGTAAGTTTTAAGAAGTGTTTTTCGGCTAAAATTTGTTTTGTTTATTTCAAAAAATCTCGGAAGGGTCAGTCTACACACACATAAAGTAGGTGAGTTTAACTTTTATTTTGTGGAAGTTATTCAAATTTAAAGATAGGACCCTTATTTTGGCCCACCCTGTATATATATATATATATATATATATATATATATAGCGTGTCGAGGAAAATATCACAAGAAAAAAAAAGAGAGGAAATTTATAGAATATATTTAATCGTTGGAAGCCATTCGATTAAAAACTTTTAAAAAGAATAAAAAAGATCGGCTAAAATTAACAAACTAGATCCCAAGTGATTTAGTTTGTTAATTTTAGTCGATTAAATATATTCTATAAATTTGCTTTCTTTTTTTTTCTTGTGATATTGTCCTCAACTCGCTATGACTCTGTTCATCTTATTTAAAACCTTGATAATATTCTGTACCACAAAAAATTTGTTCATATATATATATATATATATATATATATATATATATATATATATATATATATATATATATATATATGGGAAAATGAAAAAGGAAAACCAAAAAATGGATGTTTTTTATGTGTACATCAACGTTTTGTCTTTATTTATAAGACTTCATCAGGATGATAAAATAGAGAAAAAATGTCATGCAAGTACAGATAAAATGAAATAGTATCCGAAAAGTCTAATAAATACAAATTATCAATACTCATCTAAAAATTCGGAAACAAGTTTTATTTTTGTACCTGACATAACAGAACCTTCTTATTATCAACATCTTGTGTTCAACTTGTATCAAGATAAGCTTCTTCTTTTAATCTTACGAAGCAACAAGTAGACAAGGGGAAAAAACATATAAACACATTTGTGTCTGATTTATTACGCTTGTAAGATTGCAAATCCATGATCATCCAGCTGGAATATCTCATGATTCGCATTATCGATTACCAAGTGCGTATTTCTCTCGTAATATATGAGATTCCTTGTTTCTTTTCTTCACTTATTAATATTCATCAGTTCTGTGTATGTTGTAATGCTCTGATGCAACAGTTTGCTCGATAAGTGGTCGACGTCCTAGCGAAAAGTAGAAAACAAAACAGATTTTTTTTAAGTTGATGTCAATTGCAAAAAGCGATTTTTTTTATGCTCGTACAATAATTATATACAGGATATTAAATATATAAATGGTAATTAATATATAAATATTAAGTACTACGTAAGTTAACGCATTATTGCAGTTTCACGGCATTACCGATCCTAAAGAGTCTACATGTTAGAGAAGTTAAATATTAATAAGGCACACTTCTGAGTATCGCCAGTTCCGTGAAACTAGTAAAACGTTAAGCTAAACACAATGTATTATTATTAATTATTTATATAGCTCTATCCGAAAGTATACTAAGCATTTTGTTTGTCTAAGATCTGCTGTATTCATTTGATTATCTTTCGATTTTGAAATGTTCTCAAACTTACTCTTTTTATAATTTACTTATCATTCACACACTGTCGTGTGTGAATGCTATGCTTAAGGTCAACATTTACTCAATCGTGACCAATTCTTGGGCTTGTCATTAATTCAGTTTTCATCAAAACTTGATACGATTTTTTGAACTGGAATTGACTAGTGCAACGTTTTTGTTTTGTTTTTTTAACATAAAGAAATTAAAATTTGGTCCAGTAGAAAAAAGGTTATTCAAAATATCAACGTGTAGGATAACGCCCCCCCCCCCATTGACTTTGAATAACCATAACTTGTGTTATTGAAAACAAATATTAATTTTGTTTATACCCAAAATGTACCAAATAGCACAAGAATCTAAAAATATTGATATCTCCAAAGGAGTTTAAGATATGGATCGGTTGAGCAGCTTAAATTGACAAAAATGCCAATTGAGTAACGCTCTTCATTTCCTTTAACTCGAGATAACCTTTTTAATTATCAATATAATTTAAGGATGGTAAAATAGAAAGATAGAAGTCGATGAGCTGATTCTAAATATGTTAGTATTAAAAAGATTGGTGCAACAGAAAAAGAGCTGTGTGACTTTTAGTAGAACATTTTTAAAAGTGATAATTGAATTTTAAAGCTAAATTTTTCAGGAAAAAAGGCCAAAACAGCCAAACTGAAAAGTAAAGCAACACGTTTAGATGAAAGAAAGCCAATGAAATTCTCTTTATTAATGAAGAAAATTAAGAAAATTTGGCTATATTGAAGGTATTAACTCTTGGATATGCTGAAGATGTTAAACCGTCAAATATTTGCATTTTTTTCTATTAGTTTCGTATTGTTTTCTTAGCGGTGAAAGCAAAGATGTTCGCTATGAAATTGAAACTGTGGGCTTTTTTACATATGCTTTTTGTGGAAAATTAGAAAAAATATTTATATAATTATTGCGCTAAATAAATAATACTTTCTCTAGTATACATATTAATTTTTATATCGTACTGAGAGACTTTAAATAATATTTGAACATATTATTTCTATATAATTGTTTATAAATGTGTAGATAGATACCCTCAGTCTCCTCCTCCTCTAAACAAAAATGAGGTTATCATTTTTTATGCGATTACGTGTTGGGAAAGAAAAACAATTATTTCAGACTGTAGAGTTTTGCATATAAATTTAACGTAAAATTATCACCCATTTCTGGCTGATCGCTATCGGGATAGCGTTTTAAGAGTATATAACCATATTTTTTTGAAAAGGGATATAAATTGTGTTGCTTTTTTTTTGGGGGGGGGATCCATTAATCATACCAATAACCCTAAGTTAATGTGGAAACAGCCTCCCTCCCCCAAAAAGTTAGTTAACTTTATCAATAACCTTAAGTCCGGGTGACAACCCCAACAATTTAATTAGAACTGTTATTATTGGCCTTTAACCTAGGAGCAAAATGTAGTATCAATTATTTTATAATTTCGTATTTTTTGTGCAAATAAATATTGCAAAGTATAGTATCTGTTCTTATACTACACTTCACCTTTTCTGTCTTCGGTCAGTGAAAGAGAAATCCTTCTAGACTAAGGCTATTTTCATTTTTGTAACAATCCACGCTTCCCTTTTTTAAAAGTCTAGATTTTCCACACATTAAAAACGACTTTGTGTTTACCTCGATGCAACGGAAAATTCTGCAAAAGAAAAATCCAGCAAAGGAAAATTCGTCAACTTTGTAAAAGTATGAAAAATCGGTAATTATGAAATAAATATCGATCGAAAATAGATTTTGTAACCGTTTTTGCGGGGAATATAGTTGTAAATACGGGGCTACCCCCCTCAACCAAAAAAAGAACACTTATTGTGTTATTTTTTGGTACTTGTGCAGTTTATGGACCGAGTTATTTTTTAGATTAAATTTTCAAGTAAAATTACATTTTTACGATATCTTATGTTTATTAAATTGTTAGGTAAAAGTACAGAATCGTTAGCAAATTCGCCCTCTCCATGTTAAGAATGGCTTTCTAAATAATGTTATTATTTAGACCCGGTTCGTAAACTACAAAGGTACCATCTTTTCCAATTATTATATTAATAAATAAGTAGTAAATTAAATTTATATTACGAGATTAAATATATCATAATGCATTTCGGTTTCTTCGTAAACAATCAGCCATTTTCATATTTTGTTAATAGTTGAAATAATAAATCCATTACTTCGTGTTCAACATTTGAAAGTAATTTTAGCTTCAATATTTTACGAGTTAATTCCACTTGTTCTGTACTTTTCCTTTATATTTAAGAATATTTATACACATGCGGCCGCATATTTCAGTCTATATATATATATATATATATATATATATATATATATATATATATATAACTTAATCAATGTTCCGAGTTTACTTTTTAAAAAAACATTTTTATTCATACAATTGTTTCTGTCCGTCGCAATACACATTAAATTAATTTCCTGGACAAAACAGTTTTGTACCACTTTTATGTCCCCTAATAAAGATATAATGATACTAAACGTTATGTCTAAAATCCTTGTTCCAATAAAAAAATCATTATATGAGTATATGATTTTGATTCTATAAAATCTCTAGAATATAAGATTATAGCTTAAGGGATCTTAAGAAAGAATTGAAATTCCAGGAATTCTTACTTAATTGGGGTCCTATAACTATAGATCAAATTCAAATGCAAATCCCAACTATTTCAATTTTTACATAGAAAGTGTATATCTATATTAGGCCCATTAAGACCATTTAAAATACTGCCAAGAAACTGAAATTTAGGGAATATATATTAATTAGTGTATAATTCCTATTCTACTACAGACGTCACAGCCCGCTGTATGTATGGCAATTTAGCGTTTCATTCATTACGTAAACTCTGGAGCCGACGAACCAGATCCCGTTGAAGACTAGACTCCGTCTCTATAACGCGTACTGCGTGTCCATCATTCTCTACAATAGCCACAGCTGGGCAATAACAAAAGCCATGCTTGACAAGCAGACACCCCCGTTCCATCACAGGTCACTGCTGGCCGAAAAAAATTATCAGCAACCGTGCACTATACGAGCTGTGCAACGAAAACGCCCTCTCCACAAAGGTCGCTGAACAAAGATGGTCTATGTTAGGCCATGTCCTACGAATGGACCCTGACACTCCCGCACAGAGGGCACTAGACTTTGCCGTTACTGGCTCGCAAGCCTACCGACCGCGACTAGGACGGCACTGCACAAATCGCTGGGCACACTACGTGCTGACCTCAAACAGGCGGGACTAGGACCACTAGGTACAGCGAAACAACTTCATTGCCTACGACAACTTGCGCATGACAAGGCCAGATGACCTGGGACTAGCATGGAGGACTGATTGCAGCTACGAGATGTCATTTGACTACCGTAGCCACAGAACACAGTTTAAAGAAGAAGATAGAAGCAATGTATAACTTTTGTGTCACGTTGCTTCAAATTTTAACGTAGCCGCAGAACACAGTTTTTTGATAATAAATAATTAATAATTCCTATTTTTAGTATTTCAGAACAAATCGGATACATCTGAGTTTTAACGAATATCTTCCGCTTTGTTTTACCCTATTTGCACCAAACTAAATTAAAATAATTATATCCCACATATGACCCCTCACGTCTTGATGGTGATCGGTTAATTAGTTTAGAAGTAAATCGTGTACATAAAAGTATATATTAACATATAAACATACTTAACTTTATAAAGATAGAGACATATTACGAATATTCATAACACGGGATAGTACACCTCTGTAGATATAGATTATAAATAAGACGATCAATAAAAAAAAAATGAAACCGAAAAAGATTCCTTCACAAGATTTGTTTTAAGAGAGAGGACAAACGCTAAACACAGGCAATGCGTTACAAATAACTAACAGTATTGATTTACTCCTCTCCAGGAGTTAGGCACAAGGCCAGTTTTTATCTTACTCCCACAAGTAAGATGTGACCCAAGGTCGGGTCGGGAAAGTGGGGTTTAAAAATTGCCTGAGCAGCCCCGTGGCATTCCCGGTTGGGGCGCCTCAGGTAGTAAGCAATAAACTTACTCCTCCCCAAAGAGGGGAGGCGACCCATAGACCGGCGTAAATCAAGCCCCGAACGCCAAGACAATACCCGTCTATGGGGTGCAGTATCCATCGGAACAGATACTACACTTTGATCTTAGCCAAAAGGCCAAGAATACATAGCTAACAGTAGATAGAATGTAAAATATTACATTAACTACATGAAAATAGGAAAATATAAGAAAATATAAAAGAAAACGGATATGATGTCAAATAGAACATATAACATAAGAATGATCAATTTATAAATAATTCTAATAATCTGATTATGGTCCTAAAACAGGGATCGATATAGAAATCGAATATTTTACGGCAAGAAGAAAGTATGTGTACAACGTTTCTCTTATGAATATACAAAGGTTTTGTCAGTGTTCTGTTTTTTTTGCAGGAAAAGGATAATATCAGGATGGTTATTTATATGTATATTCGATTTTTAAATCATTGCTGCAGACATAATATGATTGATGATCATTCAAGAAATATTGTTCTTCCTTTTTTCTATCCAGTCGCAATATAATTGGTCACACATTTAAAGAGTAAAAAACATGTTAAGTACCGAAATTTGTCACAAAGTTAAGAAAAATGTAAGGATTCATTTGATTCCCCCTGATAATAGTGACACTTCACCACGAAATTCAATTTAAGTTTTCGCCATTTCACTATATATATATATATATATATATATATATAGTACTAGTGGGAACCGTGTCCCGTTTCCCAGAGGATATATAAAATAATAATTTGACAAAGAATAGATGTATTAGACTATTCATTGTGAAAAAGATATCAGAAAAGAACCAATATCACTGTAAGTAATTTAGATCATTAAAATAGGCTTTTCTATTTTGGGGCTAATACTTTCTAAGATGACGTGATATCTATTGGCTATTAATGTTTCATATATACTGCTGGCTAGAATCTTAAGAGCAATGACAATATAATAAGAATGCGTATTTGGCCATATAAAACTTAATTCCGTATTACACTAGAATTTCTTGAAATCGAAATAATAAAATAAAATATAAAACTGAAAAACTTTTTTAATCATTTAATGGGAACATTATGAAATTTAGTCAAAATTAGCATCTACCAAAAACCGAATGGGCACTATTGCTCTTTAAAATCAAAACACCAGTGGAACTCAATTCACAAAAGACAACGGGTGGAAGAAACTGAACCTCTAGCGGAAAAATAGAGTGGGGAAATATTCCAAAGGTCAAAAAAACGGGCCACAATTTAAAAAAATGTATATGTTAAATGTAAAAATGCAGGTAAGGTAATTCTTGACTTGTCAATTCTACAGGTTCTATGAGCTGAATTGTTCACGTTGGTCTTATCGCCTTTTCAACAGATGTGCAGGTCCAAGAGAAACTCAAAACGAACAACTAATTCTTGCTCTTAATTAATACCTCACTTATGAGAAAGGGTAATCTATTGAAAGCCCAGATTAAAATGTTTTCCTTCCAGAAATGTAATTTTTAATTGAAATATTGCAGACGATAAGAACCTTCAAATAAATGTAACTCTGTTGATTGAGTACAGGTCCTGGTAATAAACTGAGAGATACGAAGTTTTACAGGAACTAATTAATATGTACAAAAGAGTTCAGAGGATGGAGGATATGCCACTTACGAGAGAGTTGAAAGGCATCACTGTGTTATAAACCAACAGCCAGCCCACTGGAAAAAAAAACATTACAAATATCCTCATTGGACATATCCTCTGTAAAACGAACTCGAAGACAAAAACTATGTAATTTAAACAAAAAGAACTATTTACAACTACTGTTAAAAAGTGAAATGTTTCGCATATATTTGCTAGTTGTTTCATTTAATTGCTCAGTAAAATGTGTGTTTTTTTTTACAACTACTACCATCAATGACTACGACCACGTAACACAACTGTTCGTACTAATAGTGTAACCTTTACACCAACTATCAACAATACAACTATTATTACTATTATTACTACATCAACAACGACTACTACCACGATAATCGACTATTCGTACTGCTATAATTACATCAACAACAACTACTACCAGCAACGTGTTGACTATTCGTACTGATATTACTACTACAACCATCGCCACGACTACTACTAATACAATTACTTGATTAAATAAAAGTGAGCTTCAAAACATAATTTCTAATGAGATTTAAAAATAAAAGTTTGAATAAAAAATCGAAGTAAATATATCATTTTTGAGCGACCCGTACGATAAATCTCAGAGAATGTGTTCTATACATGTTATTAATGAAATAACGCGCCACTGTCTTGCGTTCATCTCTCTCTCTCTCTCTCTCTCTTTCTCTCTCTCTCTTGAAATAGAACTTTCTGTGCGTTCGAATAAACAGAATGCGGGTAAGCAAATGTTGGAATGGCCGCCGGCTGATCCATCATATTCAATTCAAATCTTATTTAATTACGTAGCTCAATTATATAGAATAAAATAAAACAATGCATTTAATTAATTCTATTTACAATTTTTATTAAGAGTATTATCATCAAAGAAAAATATTTAAATACATCGTGAAATCTGAAAATAACAATCATGAGTGTATGTTTGCGAATATTAATTTATTAGAAGCTTTAAAACAAATTAATTATGTAAATTTGAAAGACTTGTGATTTTGGGGGAAGCTTTGGAATTGGTATATATAGAAGCTGATTAGTAGATATAAAAAGAGAGCGATCAAAACTAATAATATAGTTTCAGCTTCAGACAGACAAACAGATACATAATCTTCATTTTATATATATATATATATATATATAAAGTGGTGAACTAAAAGCGAACTTTTAGGGAATTTTTATTTTACTTTCTCAAATTTTAAATGTTCGCCTTTGCCAACTTCTCTATCCCAGCGACTTCCTCTGATGATAAGATTTTGATCTTTGAAAAGCCTGGCTTAAGGAAAAATTTAACTTGAATAAATTGCCTTTTTGCGGAATATACCTTGCTATGAGCAACTGAATTGAAAAAAGATTTTTGACTTTTGCTTTTCTAATTCCTTTTCATCCTTCTACATATATATATATATATATATATATATATATATATATATATATATATATATATATATATATATATATATACATACATATATTTCTCGGCCTTTTGGTCAAGATCAAAGTGTAGTATCTGTTTCGATGGATACTACACACTATAGACTGGTATCGTCTTGGCCTTCGGGGCTTGATTTACGCCGGTCTATGCGTCTGTCCTGTTCAGTTATAGGAGGTCCACCCTCCCAGGCTTTGCTTCCCCTCTTTGAGGAGGAGTAAGTTTATTGCTTACTGCCTGAGGCGCCCCTACCGGGGAATGCCGACGGTGCTGACCAGGCAATTTTTAATTGTCAGAGTGCTCACCTTCTCGGACGCTGGTTTTTCAAGTCCCACTTTCCCGACCCGATCTTGGGTCACATCTTACCTTGTGGGAGTAAGGTAAAACTGGTCTTGTGCCAAACCTCCTGGGGCGGTAAATAAAATATATATACATATAAATTAAGTCTACCGTCTGTCGTGTACGATTTTAAGTATATGTGTCTGTATATGTTTGAGAAATATACAGTATTATAATTTAAATTTCACCAGCTTCGCTAAACTTATCTTCGTCGGAAATCTATCAAAAATCAAATCGTATACAAGTCTACATCGTGTATTGTAACTCTCGACAAATTGAAACTTCGCACATCTTTTTCAGCCGTGAAGAAAAAGATTATTCTCGGATATTGCACGTCTTAAATGTTCAAATTCAGTGTATGAAAATAATTGCTTAGGATGTAATTTTTTTATTTTATCAAAACATTGTCATTTTCTGTACAATTTTGAGTGATTTATTTCTGCATTAATCTTACTTATTTCACTGTACCTTTCATTTTCTCTTTCTCTCTCTCTCTTTGTATCCCTCTATCTCTCTATCTCTCTCTCTCTCTATATATATATATATGTATATATATATATATATATATATATATATATATATATATATATATATATATATATATATTAAAAATCAGCAAAAGGACACCAATTATTATAAGAAAATATAAAAATAGAAGAAAGAGAAATATAATCTGGTTTACTCGCCCTATAATCAGATGCTAATAACTGAGCTAGAAATCTCGAAATCCCACCGAAAATAACTTCCCCGTAACTAAAAATTCAATAAAAATAATTTTAAACTGTCATACAGTTGCTGCGAAAACTTAGAAATAATAATTAATTCACACAATAACAAAATGCTAAACGAGAGCAATAGAGAAAAAATAATAACAAAATGCGTAATATCGCAACAAGAAAAATAACACTAATAAGAACAAAAATATAACCACTAGAAATAGTAATAATCCAAACGCTAATAGCAATCACCCAAATAGAAATAAGAAAGTTTATCATGAATATTAATCTGTAACTGTAGAACTCGCGCATTTTGTCATCCACAAAATAAATGCGTAACTAAAGGCATTGTTTATCAAGCCACAATATTTGCTGAGGAAAGAGCGAATAACAAGAAGTACTATGTGGGTAGCACCTCCCTCGATTTTAAAACCAGATATTACAACCATAAAAGCACATTCAATAACATAAAACGCCGACTAAAAACAACACTAGCGACCCATAACTGGAAACTCAAGCAAAGCGGAGGCTCGCAAATAATCAAGTGGTAAATAGTACAATGGGCCAGTACATGTGGATACTTAGACAACCCGTGTAGATAATATTTGAATGAGAAGTTTGAAATTCTAATCTTTAAAGGTCGCAAAATCCTATTGAACTGTATAAGCGAAATAGCAAAAAAAATAAATACACTTTACGTACTAAATGCACTTTAAACTAGGATAACAATACAGAATTTTTAAAAATTGATGAAAGAAAACTTAACTAACAATAACGAAAATTATAAATAAAACTGTTCCAATCACGCATGTGTTAGAATAAAGGCACCTGTTAATTCGAAACATTCAGAAAAGGCGTTAGTGACCACTATAAAAAAATAAAGCAAAAGAAAAAGATGTCAAGTAAAGGTCAGCCAAACATTTGTTTGAGATAAGCCCAGTCATTGGCTTATAAAAACATTAACCCGCGGGATAGGTAAGCTAGCTAGACTAAACAGCGGGTGGATATATAAAACACTCAGTAACACTAATTTCATGCAGTTAGTCTGACGATTACCTAGGTAGATGAAACGTATCCCGTAGCTTAGTTGCCGTAAATATATTTTCACAACTTACTATATATATATATATATATATATATATATATATATATATATATATATATATATATATATATAATTTATTTCTGACAATACACAACGGTGTACAGAAAATATTGTCAAAATTTAATTGATTTTTATTTATGTCATATATATATATATATATATATATATATATATATATATATATTAGTCAAGTCTAAATATGTTGATACAATGGACTGAAACCAATATTCTAAGTGCTGAATAACAATATAGAGCTTTATAAATAAAATGTAATAAAATGTAATAAAATGTAATAAAATGTATATTAACAGCCTACACCAATGAATTTATGTATCTGTACTAATCGTACATCCTTCAGAGTTGACTATTCGACAATAATTAAAATTGTCCCAAAAGGAATTTCACATGGCGAGATGAAGACATGCAAACATAAAAAATAAAACATAAAAAAATGTAAAGTAAACAAAAAGCGAAAGAAAAACTTTCTTTCCAATGTTATGACTCCTGACGGTGTGGACTTTTGTGAGCGTTAAATATTATCATAATTAAGGCCGTCCCACAAAACCCACATTTACGCATAGGATATTTATAAGTGTCATGATAATGATGAATTTATAGTTATTAAATTAATGGTGATTTTGTGCAGATGTCCATGCATGTAATTGTAATATGTGCTGTGACAGCTATTAACCTGGTTTTAGTGCTAACAATCTGGTTTTGCTGAATCTTGTTTTTACAGAAATTTGTTTGTGTTGGTTTCTAATTATTGATAATATCAGCTATAACAAGTTGTCCTCTGCTTTTTATAATAATAAGTATTGAATTAATAGATTTAGTAATTACTGGTTAAATTTTCTATTTTGCTGGTCTGAAAATAGGTTAATTTATTAAACCCTAGTAAACTACAGTAGATAGATAATTCTAATTGATTAAATAGATGTTTTTAAAATTGTACAATTAAGGATGAGAAATACATATTTCTTGGTTTATTAATAATAAGAATAAAATTAATAGACTTAAAAAATACCGGCTGAACTTTATAATTAACTGGTCAGGGCAATTTTAGTTATGCCTAGACGATAGTAATATGTATGTACATCTAAGTGGAACTAGCTTGTTAATGTGTCAACACTTATGTGTTTGGATATACGTTATGTGTGTGTGTATGTGTACGAGTGCTAAGCAATGTTAGTGCGAATAGACGGATGTGTTATGATTCCTATAATTATCCAATGCGTAAATGTGTGTGACATGGCGCGGACTAAATTATGATATGAAATAAATAAATGCAATTAATTTCCGACAATATTTTTTGTATAATTCTGCGTATTGTGGGAAACATATTCCATTGTATTACTTTATTCAAATGTTACAGTATTCGTTGCCTGACACAGATTTCATTGAGATAAGATTAATGATAACACTAAACAAAGATATGTATCGTTCACAAGAACGTGATTTTATTTGTATAGATTCAACCTTCGTTCAAGTTTTAATTGGCCTAACTTTTGAAAACAACGCCAGTACAATCAAATTATTTCATATTTTATCATTATTAGCATAAATTGTTATTCATAAATGCTCACAGCAACTGTAGTTCAGTGACACCTAATTAGAGGCGCTAGTTAACATTTAGAAGATGGAATCCGAGAAACATGAGAAATATTATTCACACTAGTTACGAAAATCAAGCTGAGGAGAAGAGAATTGTTTAGACTACGAGTCGAGGTGAGGCCTCGTTAGCAGAAGACCCAGGTGCGCCACGCGGAAATGCCAGGAATGGGGTCAGCTACGGTTAAGTATGTTCATGAGTGACGAAAATGTCGGCCGGGGAAATATAGTACGAAAGATAATTTTTGTTAAACGTGAGCGATGCTATGTAATTGACGTAGCTACCCCCCCCCCAACGGCCAACTTGAGATACACAGAGACAAATGAAAACGCGTACTGACCATGACGAAAGAATTGCGTCCGGGCAATGTCAACTGACCAGTGTAACTATATGAAGTGTTGCACGGAGCAAATTCAAACCATTTGTGTGCGAGACACAGTAAGCAAGGGAGACACAGTCAGTGTCGGTGTTAAGAGATGGGCCACCTCCTCTCATCTTAGAGACGATTCGCTTTGCTTAAGCCCGGAAAGAAAAGTCGTTTCGTGTCGATCGACCATTGAGTTAAGAAGTCGCCAAGTTGAAGAAAATCTTACAAGTAGCATCCAGAAGCAAAAACACTACTTCCTCTTCCTACTAAAAAAGACAAGTTCCTTGTATATACCAGTTTGAAACAAAAAACATTGTATTAACTTGAACACAATCAAGAGTTTTGTTATGTTTTTTAAAAAATAGTGAAATAAAACAGGCAGTTCAAACACTGCCTGTTTTATTTCACTATTTTTTTAATTTTAATTTTTATTTTTATTTTTACATATCCTTGTCCTCCACCAGTTGATGTACCTCCCGGATAGCGACAAGTAATGCTTCTTGACTAGACTAAATATCAACCTCGGGATAAGACGTTTTGTTCCACGAAGACGTGTTGTTCCACGCTGCGAAGTCTTTTCAGAATGGTCGATAACATCGGCGTGGCGCCCCCGCAAACAAAAAGTGAGGAGACGCCATAGCAAGTATGGAAAACCTTTCGAGCGCGAATACAACGGGATCTGGTTGTTGAATGAGAGGACAAGATCACATATATGCTAAAGCAAATGTCAAAATGTCAGCATTTTTCGCCTTTTATGGCACTTTTTCAAATCAAAATCTTGAACGTTGTTTTATTTTTATCTATTCCATTAGAGTTTTTACTAATGTCTTTTTCATCTCATATATCCCCCGAACAACGTGTTATTAAAAAACATAATATTGGACCTTTTAAAATATACATTTTTAAAAAGATTTCAAATCTCATTTGTTCTTTAGCAAAAAAAATACGAAAAACTTCCTTTGTTCTCTCTGGAATTAAATAAATCTTAGATCTTGAGTTTACTTGTAAAATATGCGTTTACTTTTGTTAAGTATTTGTTATGTATTTGAGCGCAGAAGATGTAATTTGATTTGAAGTTTAAGATGGAAGAACGCCAAATGGTGATACGATGAAGCGATTTGCATACGTGTAAAAAAAAGAGAAGCAACATAGAGTGGGGCCCAATCTGACGGGTCTGTTAGTATTAATAACAAAGCAGTCACCAAAAGGTCGTCGGTTTTATTAAGCGCATCGGAATTATTATGTGGATAAATTGTACTTGAAATCGCTTCCAAATAGAATGTCAAACCATGAAGACACGAACTACTGACCCTCATTTACAACAATCACTGAAGCTAAGATTAAGTTATCCATCGATTGGAAATGTGGAACGTGTCAGCGACCTACAAACTTAGGCTCTAACAGCATTTTCTTCCGATTTTCAGGCGTCTCAATTTAGTTCTGGTACAGATAACAGTTTCTTTTTCACTAAGAATTCAGACACTTTTATGTTCGTTGTCTCACATTATTAAATACCTAGGTTGTTGGTAAAAAAACAAAATACAAATCAGCTTTACAATAAAAATAGAATACCCGACCCAAGACGGGTAAAATTAATTTTCCAAAAAACAGTTTTGCAACACTTTCATGTCCTTATACGAATATTAAGATTAAAACTAATTATACTAAACCTTTTATCTAGAATCCTTATTGCAATTTTGATCGAAACTCATTACATGATTTTTATTTTAGAAAATGTCTTAAATAGCTTAATAGTTGTAAAAAAATTAAAATTCCGTGATTTTTTTTATCGGTGACTAATAACTATTGATAAAATCTAATGCATATATATTTGACTTTTCAAACGGAAGGTTGTGTCTATATTATGCCCCCTAAAAAACTTTTAAATATTCCCCCCAAAATGAAATTATGGTGAATATTTATTAATTGATTTCTATACCTATTGTAAAAATATCACAATTCTCGAAGATATCTGAATTTTTACGAAGGGCTTGCACTCTGGTTTTCTACCTTCGCATAAAATAAAATTAATCTAACCTCAACCGGAGTCTCAATGCAACTGCAGACTAGTTAATGAATTCCCTTTTGAAAGCAAATATCTATCCGCAGAGATGTAACCTAACAGAAAGGGATAGAATAAAGTCGTATATAGGAATAACCAGTTGTAAATTCAAAACCAGATAATCGCCGTAGGTGGGTTCAGATGATTACATAAGGGAACGTGACGATAAAAATAAAACATTTGAAATAAAATAGTAAATTATAAGTAAAAGAAATTAAAGAAGTGTAAATTATCTATGTATTCTGGAAACATTTTATGCTATATAATGTACGGATAACCTCATTAATAAATAATTACAAGTAATACAAACTTGTTTACATCGATAAAAAAATCACCTTCTCGAAAACAATCTACAATAAATCTAAAACAATAACTTAAAAATAAACTCTGTATCTTTTGAGCAGAATTGATAATTTTACTGTATAAAGAGTCAACGTAAACTACTTTAGAAATAGTTTCGAATAATAAATGTTTAGCTAAAAAGATAATTAATTAATATAGAGAAATTAATAATACACGGTACATACGTAAAGCAAACTTTTAGCTGAAATATACTTTTAGAAACAACTAAATTCCTTAACCATTTAACTTCTTCTTTCATGTGAATCAGGTGTTATCATTAGTTTCCCCAATGTTTTTCTAGTTGGAAATCTTCTGGGAAGACATCGGGTACTTACGGGAAGGACCACAAGAAAGTTGTCAACAACCCTAAGTGAAAGTGGTACTGTGGAACCGACTGGATTCGAACTTGGAATACCCAGGTCTTTAGTCCGTGTCGTTATCCACTTAATTACCGTCACCTCACATTAGTAGTAACAATATATGGAAATTAAAAATATCATAACATGGCTTTAATAACAAACTTTCCATATGAACACTAATATAAGGGATTGTAATAAAATTAAAATAAAAATCTAAAATACAATGCAATTATTATTAATAAATACATATATATATATATATATATATATAGTAATTAATTATGGTAATAATTACAACCTTATCCCTCGCAAATATGTGAATAATTATCTAAATACCACTTAAAATAATAGAAGTATGCGAAAGGTTTTAGAATGGATATTAGTTGAAAAAAAGCTTGATCCAATTTAATGTAATCATCTTTATAAAATCATCTTAATTAAAAAATAGGGTGAAAACACGGATGTGCTTGTTAATAAAAAAAAAAGTATTGTCTTATATAAGCATCGGTGGTTTGTTGTTTGATTTTTTGTTGTTATCTATATTTTTATGTTTTTTTAGGAAATATACCTGGGTGAAATAACACGAGAAAACTTATTTGAAATTCAAAAAAAGCGGAACGTGGAAATTATTGGTCGCGTATATTGAAGCAAATAATTGATGTTATTCGTGAAACTCGCTAATAGTATGTCGTTTCTTGTCTGAAAATCTGAAGATTCATTTGTCTATCAGATTCAGATTTTGTTATTACCATTGTTCGGATAGTAAAAAGCCCTGCTATTTTTTAAATAAAAAACACTTTTGTCTGATATGAGACATTGTTTTTGTCGGAAAATATCTCAATTTATATCGTTAAATACATGTTCTATATGCATCAGAGGGTGGTATTCAGTGATGTACTTTCTTCACTACTAATTTAGCGTTCCGCATCATATCGGCTCAGACAGCAACCCCGATCTAACTCTAGGCATGTCAGATCGTCTGCTTGAAAGCGTTTAGCTACGCACGTCGACATTGGAATGTTTAAGTGACAATCTTCGACCTTCCTTACACATGTCAGAAGGTATCAGCCAATGAGATTACTTTCTATTGCCTCCGCTCCATATAATACCTTCTTTACCCTTACTCTGTTTAGATTTTGTTTTTCTCTGAGTTCACATTTGGTAAGTTTTTACTTTTTTCTTCTCTGAACTTCCTAATTAATATAATTGTAACTTTTGAAGCAGTCCAATCGAACAGCTGATCCTATATCATCATCATCAGCAGCAGCATCATCATCATCATTAGGGTATTTGATCATTCCTGAAGAATAAAACCCTCCCTGGTTTCCTTTCACGTAGCTAGGCGTCGCCGTGTAGGACCTACTTTGCATTCGGGGTCGTCTCTCTACTGTGTGTTTGGTCTTTTCCATAGCATCGAGGTCAGTTCTCTCACTCTAGATCTCAACCTGTTGTCTATAGATCTCGAAAAGTTTACTGTCTATGTAAGGTTGTTCGTATGGGTGGTAATGTCGTTCACTTAAGTTGCTGTCTGACCAGGTATTTCTTTTTCGTTCACGTAGACTTATGCGAGCGTAATGTTTTTCATTTTGCATTGTGCCACTGTTAGCTTTTCTATTGCTGCATTATTATGTGCCCATGTTTCGTTACCATATGTCATATCAGGTATAATGTATTCATTGAATACCTGTTTAATGTTCATAGTTGACTTTCTACTCTTCATGATGTTGTCTACTTTGAAAAAGGTTGTCCATCCAAGCACAATTCACTGTTTGATTTCAAGCATGATATCAGCGGTGCATCTTACCATGTTCCCTAAGTAGATGCATTTGTCGACTTCCTCGACCTTTTCGCCGGTCACTGTGACGGGCTTTTCTAACATATCTGTTGAACATGACCTCTGATTTTCCAGTGTGCATGTCGTTTAGAATTCCTTCTTTTTTTTGAGCTATGTGGTTTGTGACAATGATATTGTCGGCAAATTCTAGATGAGCAAGGTATTCTCAGTTAATATTGAACCCTCTGCCTTTCCAGTCAATTTTTTTTAACACCGAACCTCGTCTGGCACCTGTTTTCATATTGATATTTTAGTACCATTTTGGAGTTTTAAAATCGCTGTGACTCCCTCGTAAAATGTCTAATACAAGTTGATGTAAGCGCTGTCAACTTCTTGACTTTTCAAAGCTGTGAATATAGGGGGGAATTCGATGCAGTCAAATGCTTTTCTATAGTCGACAATGGTATTATGCAGTTCTCAGCTTTCCTTTGGAGTTGCTTACAACTTGACTGCGGTCCATGGTGTAAAATCCAAGTCGAAAACTATTTTGTTCTCTGAGTAGATTTCTGTCAAGTGTGCTTTGCATCTTTTTTAGGGAAATGTGGGAGTATACTTTGTATAAACATAAAGTAGGTATATTGGCCTGTAGTTTTTAATATCTTCTCAAGTATTCCTTCTTTTTAGGGATGGTAACTGACATTTTCTACCAGTTTCTACGTATTTTGCGTCTGTTTAGACATCTGTTGTATAAGCTGTTTATTCATCTGTTATATAAGCTGTTTATTCATCTGTTGTATAAGCTGTTTAGACATCTGTTGTATAAGCTGTTTATTCATCTGTTGTATAAGCTGTTTAGACATCTGTTGTATAAGCTGTTTATTCATCTGTTGTATAAGCTGTTTAGACATCTGTTGTATAAGCTGTTTATTCATCTGTTGTATAAGTTGTTTAGACATCTGTTGTATAAGCTGGTGAGGGTTTCTGTGATTAGTTCCTTCTCATCTTCGAGATTGCCTTCCATATTTCGTCTTTTTTAGATTTACCTTTTGAGACGGTTGATTACAGACTGTACTCAGAACGTTAATATACGGATTAGCGTAGCAGCATTCTCTTTGTCTGTAAAGGGTTGATCTTTGGGTCTGCTAGTTTTGTAGAGCTCTGTGTAGAAATCTTCACATCTGCTGATTTACCGATATAGTTAGTTGCTAGGTTTCATCGTCTTCTTTAAATGAGATGAGGTCGTTTCTCCTAAAACATTGTTTTATTTAAGTGGACTTGAGATCTTTATTTCTCTATAAACAACTTTTAGTTGTTCTTCATAATCGTAAGCTGTTATTTCTTCATTTATTCGGCGACGTAGGTTCAAGCATTCTTCAGAATATTCAATGTTAGCAATATTGGTGTTAATGTAGTGCGAGGCTCGTACCAGACAGTTGTCACCCTTAGTGCTGAATCTGTTGAGGACAGACATTTGTAAAGGTATGTGGTTTATTGGTTAGTATGTAATCGATATCGTTCTTTGTTGTGCTGTTTGCGGAAACACATCTGCGTGGCTTTCGTCATGAAGAATGTGCTCATGATGTTCAGCTGATCGTATGTAATTGACTTTCTTCTATTTACGATATAAATGAACCTCACAAGTCATATGTACGATTAATTCATTGTACACAAGTTATGAATCTTTCGTACCGGAACAAGAAAATAAAACGTCACTTATTAGAATAATTAATCCTACTCACATTAATACTAATATCGAAGAATAATAAACCAATAATTTATTTACTAATAATTTGTACACAAAATTATCAATTCTAGCATGGGGAACAATATTATAATTATTAGTCCCACTAATCGCATTATTTAATGAAATTATTCCAAATTATGTAACTAGATATGCATGAACTCGAATCGATTTTCGTGTCGACGACAGAATAGACATATAGACACTGTCCCGGATTCGCGCATAAACATATGACGCATTAAACAAAACGAACAGAAGTCCAACAGTGTTATGGATTCGCAAATTAACATATCACGAATCAGACAAGAACAAATATCGAAATAGCATTGCAAATCAACATATATATATATATATATATATATATATATATATATATATATATATATATATATATATATATATATATATATATATATATATATACTGGTCTCTTTAATACCGTTTTATAACATTAAACAACAGCCTGTGTTGATACCCCAATTAAGAGGCTTTGGTGAAGAGGCACGCCTTTATTGCCATTGCTTCCAGATTCACGGTGTCCCTGAGTACTGTACTGCAAGAGTCCCATTTATGAGGTCAATAGAAACTGTCCTGGGTATGGCACGAACATTCGTCCGGTTATGAAGCACCAATTTTAAAACTTTGGTGTCACTCCACTTTTCACTCTGAGCTGGAATCGTAGTACCTGCCAGAGTCTTATTTATTGGTTGAATAGCAATTCTCCTAAGAATCAAATTGAACTTCATCTGAAGGTTTATGCATCCATTTACGTGATGTATACCTGGTTAAAGCAAATATCATATTTGACTATATGAAGAACATAAAATGTATTCAATTCTCTATTAAAGGACTCCAAAAGGTTGATATGGCGTAAAACAAGAGGAACCTCTTAATGATCTAAAACCTAAAGGAAACTGCAGTATTTATATATATTTATATATATGTACACGTGTGAATGTTTTACTCGTCTTAGCGCATTTATAATATTACTGTCTACGGTCGCTGTGTCACGGTGGCAAAATAAATACATTAATTAAAGGAAGACAATCACGGAACAAACAATCACATATGTAACGCGTTTGCACCAGTGAGGTACAGTATGTAACACCTGGATAGCAAACACTGATTTTAAATAAGGAAGGGGACAAATAAATACCAAACTCTTTGATTGGCTTAATTCATATATTAGGACAAACATAGCAAGTAGCAGTTAGTGTTGTAAAATGTTTATTTATACCCCCTGGAATCTCTGTCTTTAAGACAACACTGGAATATAAAGGTTAACGAAAGGCTCATAACTGAAAATTATGAAACGAGTTGGGGGGAAATTCTGATTATGGGGAATAAAATGGCGGTGTGAATATTCCATGTGTTCAGTTTACTTCTATCCCCATCTCTCAGAAAATAATTTACAAGTTGATAGTTTTCCTTTTTATTTGCTTCCTGTTTCTTTTTGTTTCATTTTTTTATGAAAAAATGGGTGTCTCTTAAAACATTTTCTTTAAAGCAATATCTATGTCTTTATTTTATTGGCCCCATTGTAATAGTAGAATGCTGACTTTGTTTATTTATGGTTCGGACGTACGTTTAAGAGATCCATGAAATACATTTGTCAGATGTTTATAGATAAAACTTAATGTATGTGTGTGCGATGTTCGTGTGTTCCCTATAGAACGAAAGATTAGAGAATATACATAAAATCTAAAAGTGTATTCTCATGTGAAATGTATCGAAGAAGGTAATGGGAGGGTTTACACATATCTAAGTGCATACTTAAATTGGCTGTGAGGACATAACTTCCTTAAAACTTGAAATAATTTTATTTTTATGAAATTTAAATCATATGTATAAAATTTTCTGGGGACATAATGTAAGTGATCCCGAATCACTAAGTGTCCTCCTATTATAAGGGAGCTCTTGAGACCAAAACCTCCTTTTAGACTTCAAATATATCGTATTTTGAGAAAAAAATGGAAGTGGTCCCAAATCTTTATGTTACCCTCTATGTGCCAAATATCTACGTGTCCCCACTTTTAAGTGACCCATGGGGACAGAACCCCCTTAAAAGTTGAGATACGTATATCCGATTTTAAGGAAAATTCAACCATGTGTATAAGACACTAACCCAGAGAGTTTTCAAACATTTCAGATTTTTCCGACTATATTTAGGGGACGAAACAAGAGGAGGGAGCAGTAACACTAAAGAAGGTAATATAATGTTATTAGCATAGTAAAAAAAGTATGTAATGGTGATTATCATTCAATCCCGAACAATGTCGGGTATTCCTGCTAGTATTTAAATAAAAATAGCTATTCTTAACATGCGTCCATCCAATCTGTGCGTGTCACGATCAAAATGCCATTCAAAACTTATGTTATCGATCGACGAATAGAAAGATCCCCTCATAGAGATTTGTAGACTATCTAACAACGCTATTTCAAAGTTCGTTCTCTTTTAAAGAAAATGATATTTCAAACTTACGCATCACAAATCAAAGGAAATTCTATTTCAAACTTACGCATCACAAATCAAAGGAAATTCTATTTCAAACTTAAGCATCACAAATCAAAGGAAATTCTATTTCAAACTTAAGCATCACAAATCAAAGGAAATTCTATTTCAAACTTAAGCATCACAAATCAAAGGAAATTCTATTTCAAACTTAAGCATCACAAATCAAAGGAAATTCTATTTAAAACTGAAGTGGGACATATAAAGGAAAATGGTATTTCAAACTTAAGTGTGACGGAACAAGGACAATGATATTTCAAACTTAAGCGTGACGAACCAAGTAAAATAACATTTCAAGCTTAAGTGTGACGGACCAAGGAAAATTATATTTCAAACTTAAGCGTGACGGATAAGAGTAAATGATATTTTAAACATAAGCGTGACGGGCCAAAGAAAATTATATTTCTAACTTAAGCGGGACAGAGCACGGAAAATTATGTTTCAAACTTAAGCATGACGGATCAAAGAAATACATATTTCAAACTTACGCATGACGAACCAGGGAAAATTATATTTGAAACTTAAGCGTGACGGGCAAAAGAAAATTATATTTCAATCAAAGAAAATATTTTTTTAAACTTAAGCTTAACTGACCTAGCGACTGATTAGCGGTCAAATCCTCTGATAAAGATGTGAATACGCATTCTAAAATGAAATCCAGATATCATTCACGTGAATGAATGGCGTATTATCCTAGAGCAGGCACATTCAGATAACTGTATCTTCCTTAAGACTGAATATGGTTGTTTCTTTTTGTCTTTTAACTTATAATGTGATTAAAACGATGTTTACTTTTCAAACTTTATGGCTTCTTTCTAATCTTGCTCTGCTCCCTGCAAACGCACTGAATGTTGACTTTGAAAATTATCAACTGGTAACTTAGTCGGCGTTTGAATCAACGAAATCGCAAAAGTGTTTCGCTCGAAAACATCAAATTGGATTTTCTGTACTTCCTTATCGTTATCCTCGTTCACGCTTTACTAGCCACGCGTTTAACGACATTTTTACGATTCATTAAATTTCAAACTCAATTATCATCACTCTTACGCAAATCGCGAATATTTCGACGGAATACTTTTCAGTCGCCCATTTTGATAATATTGTATTCACTCGGCTGTAATAAACACCATTTCCTTTGTCAATTGTATAGAAAACTCAACATTATTTTGTTATTTAATGCCGAAGAACAATAACGATTCTAAAGAATTAGTTGTATACAAATAATTGAATATTTTAGCTACTCCTGGATAGAAATTGCGGTTTAGTATATTTCCTGGTAGTATTAGTGAGTAAATAACCACAATAAAGCCAATAGGGTTTGAACTCTTTCTGCCAATTTCATAGGCATTATCGACATTCATACACAGTCTCAATAACCATCTCAATAACAATTGGGTTGAACAATATTGATCTGTGAATGTAATGCTTATTGATAGTGAGATTTTTTTTACAGATATCTTATTATGACATCGTGTCTGTTGGTATCCGTAATTACGTCATATTTATCAAATCCTATTCGGCATATCCGACGTTGCCATGGAATGAATTTTTAAAAAAACTTTCACTCCCGCTTTCAGCCCTAAACCACATGATATCATTTTTAACTTATTTTTTTATATTTTTTTGTGATTTTCTATGTTCCCGAAAATAAAATAAAACGTCGTCTATTTTGTTGCTGTTCATGACGAACGTAAAAAAATAATACAAAAATTTCTACCACCATTATATTTCTAGTGATGTTTAGTACTGATATATAGTTTTGTTAATTTCATTCCAGGAAAAAAAATATCTATCTATCTATCTATCTATCTATCTATCTATATATATATATATATATATATATATATATATATATATATATATATATATATATATATATATATATATGTATATATATATATATTGAGAGAGAGAGAGAGAGAGAGAGAGAGAGAGAGGGAAAAATGAAAATATATATATATATATAATTTATGTATTCATCAACGTCTCGTCTTTATTTCAAGACTTCCTGAAATATATTGGAAACAATGGTAGTAGGAGGATAAAAGCTTTAAAAGACCGCTTATGAAAACATAAATTATGGCTGCAAATGTGTGGTAGCAGTGGAAGGAGTTAACTTAACTGTGGAAAGTATGTGGGGATGGTAGCGAACGAATTTAT